>OY744481.1:121492007-122092007 GCA_963556165.1 Tipula helvola | reverse complement strand
TAATTGACAAAATTAAAAATAAAAATAAAATTCAGTGTTTTTAACATAATAAACCCCAAACCCATAAGATTATCATTCTTTTATATACTGCTGAAACCATACAATTACAGTGTAAATCGATCGAGTTGGATTAATATGGTGAATTAATTAATTGAAATAATTTCGATATTTCGAGAATGCATCATTTAGGATTACATCCATTACATGAAAATTCCGTTTTAATAGGCCGGCGTTTGAATAACAAAAAACCTGTTGAGAGCAGTTTGAAAGAAGGTAGAGCAGAAAAATATAAGTATGTACATTCTAAAAATCTCGAAATATCCAAAAGTAATAATTTCTATTATACCAAGCAAATTCTGTTGTCTTTTTATATATTGTGATAGTTAAATTATAAAGCCAGACGAGGCACAATGAAAATAACATAAAACTGTTTATCTCAGCTAATTAACATTCACATAAAAATCTACCAAACAAAATTATATTTACGTAATTCCATTTTCAATGGCTCACATTTTATTCTTACGAAAAGCAATAACTTAATTATTCTTACATTAAACTGTGACAATCAAATCAGACACGGCCGACCGTTAATTTTTTCGAGGTTGACTGGTTATTAATAATAATTCATTAAGAATTCGCGCTCTCTCACCAGACATATTATGTTCAAAAAAGCAAAAAAAAGAATCACATCCAACCACTTACATTATTAATGTATAATAAAAATACAAAAGAAACACTGTGTGTTGTGTGTTTACATTTTGGTTCTTGCAAGCACAAAAAATACCACAAATAATTCTTAAAAATAAGAAATGCAAAATTTATAAATTATTCCAAACATTCAAAAACCAAAGTGAATAATGAAAGATTTTTTTTTGTTATCTATCTAGAATTAATACTATAGTATAATGTAATTTAAGTCAAAGAATTCAAGCGAAAAAATTGTAATTTTATACATACATACATACATAAAAATATTGTACAATAATAGCATAAGAAATTTATTTTCCATCTTGAGATGTAATTCTGGATTAAATATAATTATAAATTTAAAACAACAACAAAACCAAAAAAAAAAAAAAATTCTGACTGAAAATTGCACAATTTAACACATACACGTAGAACAAAGATTTTATTTCGTTTTGTTTTTTTAGGTATTTTAAATGAAAAATCGCGATTAAAACGGATGCGAAACACAAAAGAAGAAGAAATCTAAAATGCAGATGAAATAAAAAAATAAAAAATATTTCGCGGCTATGAAAAAATTAAAATTATGCATCGTGTCGTTGTTTTATTTAATTTTTTTTTTTTTTGCATCTTCGCGTACTAAAGGTTATGTTATTCTTCTTGATTTAAATCGCGAATTTCTGTAACATCTTTTTATAAAAAAAAAAATACAATTTCAAAGTGATTTTATATTTTCTTCCTTAGAAATCTTCATGTTACGTTTTTTTTTACTCTTTCGAAGCGACTTACATTCAACAGGTGGTCCTTGGATTCAATATTTGCAATCTGGTGGAATAAATAAAAGTATCTTCTTCGTTTCGCATATATGTTGAATGTAAGAATGCTTGCGAATTCTTTGTGTTGCGCATTTTGTGTTTGGTTTGGGAAAATGAAATAAAAAAGCGACAGAAAAATTGCACAAATTTCACATGGATTAATGATTTTGATTAAGAAAAATCGTGATCAGTATTTATGCTGTTACATTTCAACTGTGCGCTTAATGTTGTTGTTTTTGATATACATACAATACATAAACAGAGAAAACAATTACATGGAAAATATGTCTAGAATGTATATTTTATTATTTACTTTGATTGACAGATAAAATATAATAACGCCGTCAAGGGAAATTGATGTTTGTATATAGTTATGATAATAAGACGACGTATTAATATTTAATATAAATAAGACGTGTCAATATAACCACTTTGAATAATGCTTTTTTTTATGTTGCATCGGCTAATTAGGTATGTACTATTTAATAACTGTAAAATATGACCGATTTATCAAAAATTTGTTCATAAATAGCTGGGTTGCTGCGAAAACTAACAACTTACAAACCTATATACTCTGGTATACCAAACATATTCTGCATAAATATTTACATTTGTGGGCAAATTGATCTATTGCCAATCGATAGCTAATACGAGTAATACAACTTTATTATTAGCACAGCAGAACAGGCCCACGAGAACAATGAAGCACTACATTAGAAAGATTTAGCATGTTGTTCAATTACATGTTTGAACATAAACACACGTAACAACAAGATTCCCGCAGTGTAACGTGATGCGGAATTTTGTATATACATTTCCTATAACATAAATGCATTTTTCCACTAGATCAGCGAAAATTGATGTAGACGTGGAGAAGAGTAGGAAAACCACACAGTCAATACCATCCACACACAGCATTCAACACCCCGTAAACAGTTTCACAGCGGCATCACGGACATCCTCTGCATCAGGACCAGTCAGAAACGACACAAAGAAAGCTCTACTAGCAGAACATCAGTATGTGTCAATGTGTGTCTATATGTGAACCATATGTACGGGAAAACCTTCATGCACGATGCGTCATGAGAGGCATCATCAGCTGTTCAGTACATCAGATAGTAATCAAACCGCACATTGTTGGCAACAGTAATGGTGTGGAGCACAGCACTATGTGGAACATCAACTAAATTGAGAGCCCTCATAGATCAAGGATCACAGGTCTCTCTGATTACGGAAGTAGCAGTCCAACGTCTCGGGCTAACCTCACATCCAACTACAGTCAACATCTCCGGAATTGGCGCACAAAACACCAGTCAAGCGACCGCTGTAATCCATCTTCAACCGCACTTCACATCACCATATTGGTTAACCATTGAAGCATACGTCCTGCCATAAATTACAACAGAAGTTCCGGGACGCCAAATTAACCGGGAATCATTGATGTTGGCTGACCCTTGGTTCGACATTCCCGCTCCGATTTACCTTTTATTAGGGGCCGACCTATACGGCGATTTAATCGATAATCAGGTGAAAAGATGGAAATCAAGCGCCATTAAGACTAGCTTGGGCTGGGTGATTTCAGGACCAACTGACCAATTCAGGGCCAATTTTTCAAGGGACCACACAGCGAGAACCAGATGGACGATATGTGATATAACTATCATTTAGAGAAATGCAACTGAATCAATTAGGGTGTTTCACACAACCGGGACTACAACGTTTTTTACAACTCGGGAAGAAACTCAACTCAAACCAGGAGCTGAGAGAGCTTTATATGCAGTTCACGAGGGAAAATCTCAGTATGGGTCACATGAAGCGAGCACTTTATCACGAAGGCAAATATTATTTACCCCACCATGCGGTAGTCAAGAATACACCCGAGTCAACTAAAATACGAGCGGTTTTTATGCCTCGATGGAAACATCGACATGCAAGAGTTTTAATGACGCCTTCTATATTGAACCTTCACTACAAAATAATTTGTGGATAGTGGGAGGAAACATCGAGTTCCGCGGACATCGAAAAAATGTATCGACAGATTAAGATACATAAACGCCATCAACCATATCAGATAATCTTATGGAGAGAGAGTACACATCATCCCGTCTAAGAGTATCAAATAACAACTGTCACATATGGAACATCGGCCTCACCATACTTAGTCATGAGCACTTTCAATCAATTGACTGACGATGAAATTAACAGCCATCCCGAAGCCAGTCACATTGTCAAAACCGACTTTAATGTAGACGATGTATTTACCGGTGTGAATACAGTGGAGTTCAAAAATCCAACCCCATGTCATTCCGTTATCTCTACCATTACAATTCCCACTCCCTTCCAAACAGTTTGTTTTTTCTTTTTTTAAATATTGGGTCCTCAATGTTGGGTAACCTAACACCCAAGGAGAGCCCAATCGTCGCGCGTAAAGCGCCCTAAGCAAGTCTCAAACCCGGCACATTGAATACTTGAATAAAAATTGTACCAATAAATCCGATCACACACACACACACACAAACAGACCAATGGCCGATCGAATACCACTGATGTCCAACTGATTAAGACAACAAAAATATGTAAAATAAAAAATGAAGAAAGGACCCGATAAGTTAATTCACCGCAGATCCTTGCAATGCCCCCTGATCCTTGCAATACAAAAACCCGAGTTGTTTATCCAAGTTTCTTAGTAAATTTCCCCTTTATAACCTTTGGTGCAAGTTTAGACGAAAAGTTTGCGCTCATCTTATTTTGCACGTATTTTCGTACAAAAACACTCTGGCTAGGTTCAAAACACCGTAGTTTGCTACGTAAGTTGTAGGTTATGCAATTCCGCTGCGATAAGCATTGCCTAAGTGAGAAAGTACTAATTCCTGCGCAGTGGAAAGGCGGTTATTTATATCCATTACTGAAGCTTGTCGATCACTCAATATATCTAACTTTCGCATTAAACTATATGAGGAGGCACATTTAACCAAGTGCTGTCCAAAAATCAAAAAGTAAGGTGAAAATCCGGTAGCATCATGTGCTGCGTTTCGCAATGCCGAGCTAATTTCGGGGAGATGAAGATCCCAAACTCGGTGCTCGTTTTTCACATAAGCACGAAACGCAGAAAGAATATTCACGCGCTCTGAAGCATTGAATTGCGGCGCATAAATAGAGGTGAATTAACAGGGGCGAAAAAATAACTCAGAAAGGATTTGTACCCTAAATTGTAGTTAATGTTTTGTTCGGCACGGCAAAAAAATTTGAAATCGACCTTTATTGTAGTTATTCTAACAAAACATGGAAAATACGTTTTTAGAGTTTTGATAAAACCCAAATATCGATATGCTGGGATCTGGAAATTGGAAAACATGAAACTAATTTGGTCATAATTATAACCACCTTTGGAATGAATTTTAAATATTTTCAACAAGTACGGCAAACTCGAAAAAATTGACTAGGTGATAAAATACATATACGATTTGATAAAAAAATCGTGAAATTTTTGAATTCGATGCTTAGTTTATTGTTGGCTGTCAAAAAGGTTAGACAGTTTTGAACTTTGATATGCTCGGCAATTTAACAGGTTTGCAGCGCTCAGCAACATAACGATGCAGTTTTTGGCTAAACATTTTCGAACCAGCACGAAAATATAAACAGGTGCATTATTGTAGTGCAACAATAATTCATGGTACTCTATGCCGTTGAAATCGAAGAAAACAGTGAGCAGAGCCTTCGCATTCGATTGAATTTGACTAGGTTTTTTTGGTATTACCTCTTTAAGAAGCTTTCATTGGACATTTTATTCGTATACTCCTGTTTGATTACCAGATATGGCTCGTTTGAACAGTTCTGGATCGCCGTTACTTAATACGCTAACTTCTAAGCGATGTTAATAAGGCACTGCTTTTGGTCGAAATTCAACAATTTTAATCCAATTTTCTTGTCACACGTTTCATGCCCAAAACATACAAAAAAGTGTTTGGGTTGAGCGATTGTTGGTATGCTTGGGTGTTCACCGCGCTTGTCATTTCTTCAACGTAGGCTCTATTTGAAACGTTTGTACCACTGATAATTGCCTGTTTTATTTATAGAAGACGCAAAAAAACATTCAGCATTTTCTAAATAGTTGTACACTTCAGTCCATTCCATCACATCAAACCATGTATAACTTTTCGACAGTCAACAATAAACTAAGGATCGGTATGATGAATGATGATATGGCTACGACGGTCAAGATACCTCAGGGACAAGTGTACCAACACAAGAAAAATAAATTGTGAAGAAAAATTCCGCGTGTTTTGTTAAAACCTCGTATTTTCAACACTTAAAACTATTTTTGTTAGATACCGAACTGTTTCAAACCGCGCACTGGGTTAGAGACAACTAAACAGAAAGAAGTCCGAAAACGTTTGAAAAAGTAGAACATTTCTACTTAAACAAACAAGACAGTTTATGAGTTTTAAAAATTTGTTGTGTATGTATAGTACATACATACATTGATTAAAAAAATTGCTATATAAAGTTGGTTTGGTGGCGACGATCATCCACTGGTTTTAAAACAGATTTATAGTGAAATCTCTTCTAGAAAAGTTTCAAAACCATCATTTGGATTTGGTGCAACTATTTCATTTGTCATCAAATATGTTAGTTAATTTAGATAAATGTCAATGGAATTGGTGCATAATCGCAGAAGTTCCGTTTGGAGCAGGAATCTTAGTTTCTAAAATAAAACATGTCCAGAATTCAATAAATATTCCAGGACACTTCACACAATTTCAAATCATAAATCAAGAAATTATATTTGCCAAAGAGAAATTTGTTTTTTAAATATATAACCAACCCATGCATATTCTACATTTCCAGCACTAAATGGAACAAACACGTTTGCCAATTAATTTTCCTGAAATTTGATACCTAAGTTATTAAGCCGATTCTGTAAGTAGTTCCTAATATAAAAACGAATTATTCACGCTCTGAAGAATTCCATGGGTTATTCACTTATATCATTTGGGGTCGGATTTTTTAATAGTCAAATTCAAGAAATATTGTGGAACACCACTAATTATGGTTGCTACCATTAATCAAAAAATTGTTTCAATCTTTTTTTTTTACAAGAACCAGCCTACTACGTCTCTAGCTCAAAATGGTGCTATAGGTAGCACGTTTATGGATGGAAAAAAGTTATATTGTTGAAATTATTATTTTTCTTTTGGTTGCTCCTCTCAGCCTTCAGGACAATGTAAGATAATTTTCCGGACGCCCGCAGAAGTTTGAAAAATCAGAACATGTCCGAAAAACTAGGCCGTCTGTTGGTTATATAGTCGTCACTATTCATTAAAAAATATCTTTAAAATTTGAGTTGTTCCGTAAAGTTCTTAATATTACGTAGTCAACCTTTCAGACACAGATCAAAGGAATTGTATCGCTTCTACATACTGATAGTTCTACCCCAAATGTTTCAAGTTATTTTGTGGTTGGCTTAATTCGTTGTGTTCGTTTATTTTTTCTGGATTTTTCTCTGGATATCTTTTCTGGTAATTTGTAAATTTTGTTTTCTGGGTTTCTTTTTAATTATTCTGGATTTTAAAATTTCTGTATTTTTTTGTTCATTCAAAAGTAGTGACCTCATATTTTAATTTTAGCTCGGACCGCACTTTAGAGACCTGCACGAGCACGGGCTTACCTGTCGGGCCTAGGCACGACCGATATTCGGGTCGGATCGGGTCGGATATCAAGAGTTATATTCGAGTTCGGGTTGGGTTGGGTCGGGTATCAAGAATTATATTCGGGTTCGGGCCATGCCCTTGAGTCGGGACCCGAGCCAGCCTAATTATTTCCGTATTTGCTTTGGTAAATTCCTAAAAATTTTAATTTGATTTACGTACTAAATCGAATATTACAAATTATTTCATTTGTAATTAACACATATAAGTGTAATATGAACGTGTAACTTAAATTAAATAAAAATAATAATAAATGATAAAATTAAAATTTTTGTGTTGTCGATATGATTTTACAAAACTAGTAGCGAAAATTGCGAAAACTAGCAACGAAAATTGTTAAAAGAATTTTATTTTTAAAATTTTCTTTCAGACGGGTGGGAAATGGAAATAAAATTCAGTTCGGATCGGGCCGGGTTCAGGTAATAATGTCAAATAATCAATTGGGCTCGGGCTCAGGTAAAAATGTAAAATGACACATCGGGCTCGGGCCGGGTTCGGGTAATAATATAAAATAACAGATCGGGCTCGGGCCGGGTCGGACCGTTTGTACTTCGGGTCGGGTCGGGTACAAATGAAATATTTTAGCACGTGCAGGTCTCTACCGCACTTTGATAATTGTGTTTTGGATTTTTGTTTGTCTGAATTTTTTGGTTTCTGGATTTTATTCTGGATTTTCAGTTTTTGTATTACATATTATTTTTCTAGATATGGTAGCCAAGCCCTATTTCTTAACCGAATTTAATGAAATTACATTTATACAATAGAAATGTTAATGGGATTCTAAAATGATTTTTTTGATGAAGTTATAGATAAGGTAGCCAACCCGTTCAAGCTGCCTTATCTAGAAAAAAAATAATACTGAAACTAAAAATCCAGAAAACTAAAATCCAGAAACGCAATTATCAAAGTGCGGACCAAATTAAAATTAAAATTTATAAAATGTTTATCGAATTTTACTTTTTCCGTAAAGTTCTTAATATTTACGATAAATCGCTTTCAACCACAAATGTTTCAAGTTCTTTTGTGGTAGGTTAATTCGTTGGGTTAGTATGGCATCGACGAATGTATTGGAACGATTTGAGGATTTAATGCTTCGTCAACCTTGCAGACACAGATCAAAAAAATTGTATCGCTCGTATCGCTTCTACTGATAGATGTACCACAAATGTTTCAAGTGATATCAAAAATCTAAAAATGCCTATAAAATTAAATTTTTTTCATTTATTTAAAACAAAATATTTTTCCTGGATTGCTTTTCCAGTAATTTCTAAATTTTTTTCGGGATTCTATTTTTCTGGATTTTTACTTTTCAGCTATTCTGCATCTTAAAATTTGTGGATTTTTTTTCAGGCAAATGTATAGTGATCCCGAATCGTATCGCTCATATCGCTTCTACTGATAGTTCTACCACAAATGTTTTAAGTTATTTTGTGGTTGGCTTAATTCGTTGGGTTAGTATGGCATCGACGAATGTATTGGAGCGAATTGAGGATTTAATTATTGGTAAATGCTTCGTCAACCTTGCAGACGGGATCACTACATTTGTCCGAAAAAAAATCCAGAAATTTTAAAATCCAGTATAGTCGAAAAGTAAAAATCCCGAAAAAAATCTAGAAATTACCGGAAAAGCAATCCAGAAAAAAGTCCAGAAAAAATATTTTGGGTTGGTATGGGTATACCGAAAATTTAAGGGTTGGTATCGTTATCCAAAATAAAAAAATCCTCAAAAAAACAAAAATCCCAAAAACCAAGTTTTTTAGAAATAAAAAATTTTTGAAATATTATTTTAATTCGTTTTATACCTTGGAGGATGGGGACTGCCGCCTCAAACCCCTGCCCTGACGATTTTTTGAAATTATAATATTCATAGTGATTGAACCATTTTTGAAAAACTTGTAGTTTTTAATAATAATTCACACACTAAAATAGAGAACTCCCCAAAACCGCTTAGCATTGGACCCTTTGCGCAAGGATGACAGGAAAACGTCAGAAAAATTTCAAAAATATTAACATTTGTAAAAATATTTACGTTTGTATTTCACATACTAAAATAAAAAACTCCTCAAAGCCGTTTAGCATTGGCCCTTTCCGCATAAGGACGACCTGAAATTATGTAGATTCTACATAATTTAATTAGGACTTCCTTTTCGATGAGGTAGTTTACTTGAGATACGACCATTTGTTTTCGCTGGCACCACATCCTATTGAGGAATTTGACCGCTTCAAGATGAAGTTTCATAATCAATTTTTTAACCGATAATACTGAGTGATTAGATTAATTCATTGATCCTACCATTAACCAGTTGGGACCTCCGGAGCTTAAAGCATGCATGCTAACCCTTTGTCACCCTTTTGCGGCGCGGTAACGTGATGGTGTCCCAATTAAAAAACTTGATTTTTTGGTGATTTTTTGGGATTATTTTATTTTGAATAAAGAAACCAACCCAATTTTAATAAATATGAACCACACAAGCAAGACATAAACGGCAGAAGATTTAACCTAAAGATTACGAATTTGCCTTCTCTTTATGTTTTTATTTTGGGGCTCGATATTCATAAAAACAAGGATGGAACTTAAAATGAGATTAGAGAAAGCGTATCAGTTAAATTTTTATTATAAAATATTTCATGAATAACTGTAGTAATCTTCATACAAATCATAAGAACAATATTTTACTGTTCAATTTGTTTCACTTAACCCCGGAAAACACAAATTTAATTTTTGTTAAATACGACAAACTACAATTTGATAACGGGTTGGTGGCAAAATTCCAAATTACGAAATCCCGAAAAAACAAAAAATCAAATTTTAAATAGAATAAATGTTTGAAATATTATTTGGATTTGTTTATACCTTACAAGATGGTGGGTCCCGCCCACAAAGCCCCGTTTTGGCGATTTTTAAAAAATTTAACATTCATAGAAATTGAAGCATTTTTGAGCCATCAAGCGCAAAATTATCAAGTTTTGACATTGTGAACATGTATGCTAATATTCCAATTACACAGGCATTAGAAGTTACAAAAGTGACGTTAATAGATAGTGGCGTAAAGACGGAAGAAGTTGATGAGATCATGAAAATTATAGGAATAATAATCTACCAAAACTATTTTCAATTCAACGGCAAAGTATACCGACAAAAAGACGGATTAGCCATGGGTAATCCTTTGTCAGGCACCATTGCAGATATATTTATAAATTACAATGAACGTACATATATAATGAACAACAGAAACAAACACAGAGACAAAATTATCTATTGGTATAGATACGTGGATGATATTTTGATACTGTTCAATGGTACTCTACGTCAACTAAGCCAACTACACAACTACATTAATGGCATAAATCGACAGCTACAATTCACCATAGAAATTGAAACTAAGAAGAACATAAAATTCTTAGATTTATCAATTACGCGTAATAATGAGAACAGACACGAATTCAGCATATATCGCAAGCCTACACACACCGATCATACTATTCATAATAATTCTAACCATCCCCACAATCATAAATTAGCAGCCTACACACATATGATCGACAGATTGAATAAAATTCCAATGACAATGGAGAAATACACAGAAGAACTTGACATAATAAAATACATTGCAAAGAGAAATGGATTCACTTCGAAATTAATTCAAAACATCAACAATAAATGCAAGGGAAAAATAGATCGAGCAAGATTAACGACACTCACAACAAACACTAAAGATACACAAAAATACATTTCATTAAACTACAATAATTTATTAAATTACATAACACAAAAATCATTCAAACAAAATGGTTACACCATAGCTTACAGAACAAACAACAAATTGCAACAAAAATTAAAACCGAAAACAAACAAGATCGAAGACTCAGGAGTATATAAACTCTCATGTAATGAATGCACAAAATTTTATATTGGCCAGACGGGGAGAGATTTCAGCAAGAGATTCAATGAGCATATTCAAGAGATTAAAAAACCAACATCTTGTATAAAGTCAAATTATGCGCTTCACCTGAAGAGCGAAAATCACACATTCACAAGTATAAACGAAAATTTAACAGTACTACATAAAATAAGTAAAAATTGTATGATGAGTAGACTGGAGGAGGTGGAGATATACAAACACAGAAACAACATAAACTTATTGAATGACAAAGTGAAGGAGAATTGCATATACGACTACGTAATCAACTTATGATTCCCCCTAATGAAAAAACGCATATACATACATATAAATAATTTGCCTACGTATATATATGTATACATTTATGTAAATTTGTTCGCAAAATTTTTTTGCTAATTTTATGCTATATATTTTGATATATTTTTAAATTTATGTTAGTTTTAAATATGTACTTGATGATGAGCGGTAATGCTCGAAACTAGTCTACGTAGAAATAAATTTTAAATCATTATCACAATTATAGAAAGTTAAAACTTAAATTTGGATTTTTATTTTACGAATAAAATTTGAAAATAAAAATTTATGTTTTTTAATAATAATTTACATACTAAAATAGAGAACACCACAAAGCCGCTTAGCATTACACCATTTGCACTGAGATGACAGGAAAACGTCAGAAAAATTTCAAAAATATTTACGTTTGTGTTTCATATACATAAAATAAAAACTCCTCAAAGCCGCTTAGCATTGGTTCTTTCCGCACAAAGTTGACATGAAATAATGTAGATCCCGTATGTTTTCATATTGTAGTTAACAAAAATTTAATGGAGTCTTCCTTTTCGATTGGCAGTTTACTTTGTATTTTTCGATTTTTTTTTCTGATACTTCATAATATTTGGCCATCAATTCTTGGCCATTTCTTAGGAATCACTACTACATTTACCTGAAAAAAAATCCAGAATAAAAATCCAGAAAAAAAAATTCGGAAAAAAATCTAGGAATTACCCGAGAAGCAAGCCAGAAAAAAATCCAGAGAAATATTTAGTTCAAAATAAATGAAAAAAATGCAAATTTGTAGGCATTTTTAGACCTTTGTCATCACTTGAAATATTTGTCGTACATCTATCAGTGGAAGCTTTGACGAAACATTAAATCCGCAATTCGCTCCAACACATAAGTCGATCCCACACTAACCCAACCAATCAAGCCAACCACACCACAACGCTAGAAGAATTGTTATAGTATGGATTCCAAACAATTGAGGACTATTACTAATGACACAAAGAGGAGTTTTAGAGTATACGGATCATGAAAATCTTTGAGAAACGGAATAATAACCCTAACATTAATATAAACGTATATAAACGATAAATTTCGAGAAAATAAGACACCTAAATCTATAAATGAATGGATCAATCACAACTCCACTTAAAAATAAGCTATTATCACAGCCATTTCGTCTTCTTGGAAAGTTCATAACTGTACATTTAGAACCGTTTAGGCAAAGCTGACTTAAGTTACACTATTCACAAAAATTATTTAATTCCTGTTGTAGTTTTATCAGGTCGCCCTCATTTTTAATCTTGAAAAATAAAAAATAATTCGTCTATGAATATAATAAATAAAAGAGGCACTAGATGGCTACCTTGTGGGACACCAGATGAAATATTTATATCTCTAGATAAAATATTATTTAAAAGAACTTTTTGAGTACTGTTCGTTAAATATGACAAAATCCATTTTAAAGAAAGAATATCGCACTTGATTTGCTCCAGTTTCTTTACAAGTAAGACATGGTTAAATTTTGTCGAATGCCTTACTAAAATCAGTAAACCTACTAACTACTTCAACACTGTCACTAATCTAAAGTCAAAAAATTTGTGAACAAAACAAGATTAGGCATAGTTGATCGTCCCGGGTAAAACCCATGCTGGTTTTCAGAAATGGAATTTTTTATTAAGAAAGAGATACGGTCTTTGACCATCGATTCAAATAATTTAGGAATAGCCGATAAGATTGAAATACTTCGGTAATTATCAATATTTGATCTCCGTCCATTCTTTGAAACTGGCTTAATGAAACTGGATTTCCAAATTGAAGGAAATACTCAATCCGCCAAACTCAAATTGAAGAGGTATGCAGCGGTTGAACTAAACCATAAGCACACTCTTTTAACATAATAGGATGATTGTCCGGGGCCACTACTCATACTCACATTAAAATTCAATAATGCATGCAGAATGTCATCGATGGCAAACTGAATTTGAATGTTAGAATTATTACTAAAATCAAAGTCGAAATTATCATTCGATGATGGGAAATACACATTTTCCAAAAATGCTGCAAACATGTCAGAGATTCTATGTGGATCACTAACAGTCACAGAATTGAGAGACATTTGCAAGGGAATACCTCTACAGCTCCGCTTCGAATCAACATAGGTTCAGAAACATTTAGGATTGATTCTAATATTCGATTCAATTTCAACAATACATGAATTATACAACAAAAGATTTATAAGTTTAAATTGAGCTATAAGAGCACTAAATATTTCATAATTTATGACGGATGATTCAATTTTTACCTTTTATGAGCTTTAAGGATATTTTTTAAGGATATTGCTGCTCTGGTTCTCAATGTTGTTAATCTGTCTTAGTCCAAGAGAACAGATAGAATCCATCACGAGGTGATTTAATGGCAGAAGTTCATCATCAACAGTAAGCCATTTCATTTTCAACAGGTTAAAATCACCCAAAATCATCATAGAATCGGATTCCGCAGCTACAACTGCAAGTTGGTTTGAGAAACACGCAGACAACTGTCCCTACATACGCTCTGTATAAGCTGAAGTCCCACATGGAATATAAACACTTACTATCAACACCAGCTTACCTTTGAAAGCAAGTTTAACAGCTAAGATCTCCAGCCCGTTACTCTCCAGGACAATAATATCGGCATGTATATTCTTGGAGACCGCTTTCAGAAGTCCATCACCTCTCGCCAGCAATTCGCCAGCGTCTGAAGACTTGGTAGTCCGGGGGAAATACTCTGCAGAATTGTGCGAACCAGTCAGCCATGTTTCCGCGACACGATTTAGGTGTGATTATGGTTAACTCGATAAGAGTTAATCGTTCGTTGAGCGATAGGTGCAGACAAGGCTCTCCCATGGAGCATTAAATCTGCAATTCGCTCCTATACAATCGACGATGCCATACTAACCCAACGAATTAAGCCAAAAACAAAACAACTTAAACATTTGTGGTAGAACTATCAGTAGAAGCGATATGAGCGATATGATTCCGTTGATCGATGTCTGAAAAAAGAACTTTACGGAAAAAGTAAAATTCGATAGACATTTTATAAATTTTAATTTTAATTTGGTCCGCACTTTGATAATTGCGTTTCTGGATTTTAGTTTTCTGGATTTTTGTTTTTCTGTCTTTTTTTTGTTTGTGGATTCTTTTTTTCTGGATTTTTTTTTCGGGATTTTCAGTTTCTGTATTATTTTTTTCTAGATAAGGTAACCAACCCATAATTTTCCTGTATTAAAATCAAATTTTCCTTTCACTTAATTCTGTTCATTTTGTTTCGGCCTTACGGCACATTCGGCTTTTTGACTTTCGGCATTTCGATATTCGGCATTTCTACAGTCGGCCTTTCGATCCTATTCCACAGCCATCGGATTGCGATGCAATATCCACCAATGATTTGTTGTGATCTATATACAGCATCATACGAGGAAAAAGTTACAATATAAACTACATAATCCCATTTTAATAAATACTTTGTATAATTTACCGTATGTAATTATTGATTAGTGCTTACATCTATTGAAAATCATATATTTTAACATTTATTAGTCATTAAACCTCATTAACCCAAAGTTTATAGATTTGCAATCATTTTGAGCTAAAATTAAATATTTTTAGTGCGCAATGAAATTATTCCTAAACCGCTAGACTATTTAAAATTGAATTTCAAATTCCTTTCTTCCGCTATAACAAGACATCCATAATTAAGAAATAATAAAAAATTAAATAATCAATTTTTTGTTTCATTTTAAATTATCTATTTCCTTCCTTGACCTTTATTAATTGTTTGATCATTAAAACTTTTCCTCAACTTTCCTTTGCGTCTAGACATTGTGTCAATTTTTCACCATCAAAATTTACGCCCATAAATAACATAAAAAAAAATGGGATTAATTTACAACATACAATTTAATTATAAAAATTTTAATTATTACCGTTTAAAATGTTTTTTGTTGTTTTTTATTTATTTTTAAAACAAAACCGAGAATTATTATAGTTTTATTATTGTAGTTCAGGTAATCTTTTTGAGGGTTTATATTTATAACCAAATAAATTCGGAGAATCGTTTCAATGTAATTACATTATCTAATTACGAGCAATTAAAGATCAAAAGAAAACTATTTCGTTTGTGTGTTTGGGCGGTTTTATACCCTCTATAATAAATACATAAACTAAACACTAAAAAAAAACTGTTGTTGATGTGAATAGAGTTGTAAATGAGCATAGTTAAATCTTGAGACATTTTAATCTGCCGCTTAAAGTTAGATGGATTAGTGACAGATAGTTATCTCGCAATTCTAAATCGAGATCATGTACCCTTTCAACTCTTCAGGGGACAGTAAAACTTAATTATATTTCTAACAAAAATTTCACATAGTTGATAATTATTTTCATCTTATATTTATGTATCTACGTTTCATCAAAACGCAACAAAGGGCAACTGTACTATCAATAATACATTTTTATAACCATAATAACAATAATACTTATAGTAATAATAATAATAGTGATAGTAATAATCATATAATAATATAATTCGGCTTCTTTATCTTAATAAAAAGATGTACATACTATATAACCTCTTGTGTGTTTAAGTTAGTAACCAACTAACCAACAACAAAAGATAAGTGTTTTGAGGGAAACGAGAAAAGAAGATTTTAAAATACATTGTGTGCACAGTATCTTAGATATAAACATTTTTTGTATGTGTGTATGTGTGTGTTATTTTATTATTTATTTATTATTATTATCACAATATTATATCCAACTTTAGTTTTTAGTAAACAAAAAAAAAATTAAAATGTTTTATTACCGCAATCGTATAGTGATGCATAACTATGTACAGTACATACATCATTCGTAATTTAACTTCATGATATTAAGCGAAACTCAACCAGGGATTTTGGCAAATTCAATACGAAAACTAAATTTTCTCATCGACACATCATACTGCATGAGAAAATGTGTACGCAACATTACAACATTTTGAATACTTGTGTCAAAATATTTCAAAATAAATGTACCTTGAAATGAGTTTTACACTTACACAACAAGTCTAAACATTTTTTTTTTTGTTAATATAATAGGGAAGTTAAAATAACCTGAACTATCTTCTTAGTTATTAATGAGGAAAGATAAGATTTGTTTGTTTATGAATGTAAAATCTTGGGAATTTCATTATTTACTTAAGACATTACCTGTCAAATGGGTTTAGACCTTATATAAATTACAATAATATAACGATAGACCGATGATATCATACGGAATAAACCCTAATTTAAACAGAAAAATTCGATATGCTAATTTGGTGACCCCAAATGACCGAAGGTCTATTGTTATACTTATAGTGGACATATTTTAGGTTTCCCGGATGTCATTTTTAATTATTATTAGGAGAAAAGAATTAATATAGGGGTGTTTAAGGTATGCAAACCTAATTTTATTTTTATGTAAAATACCCTTATTAGTGCTGTTTGTCAATTAATGTTTTAATAAGCCAATTCCACGTATTATTTAAGTATGCGGGACAAAATTGAAATAATTTATTTCTAATAGTTACTGTTTCGAAATTTTATCAAAATCGGAATGGCAAAATCACCTTACACTCATTCGCAACAAAATGTACAGCAAAAGGTGAAATGACATTAAAATTAGGAATAAATTATAACAAAAATAAATTTGAAAGCCATAATCTCTTTTTTTTTCTATTGGTCGACCTAAAATATTTTTAGCGGGAAGTAAGCCCAACTTTGAAGACTGAAACCTACTAAACAATAAATTCCTAAACAAGTTTTTACCTAGTTAGTATTAGATTTCAAGATTATTAAATTAGACGTGAAAACGATGATTGAAATGTGGAGAACAATGACCGAGAGTGGGCTTAAGCCCGCTTGTTAGAACAAGCTTTTCATATTTGGAAATAATTTATTTGTAATGTTTTCCTTTGGTTGCTTTTGAAGAAAGTATTAATGCGATTATTGTTTAAACTATTTTAGTGTAACACAAATTTAGTTTTCTAAAATATGCCAAAAAGTTTATAAATATTCAAACTGTTAAAAAAAATATATTGATTTGTTAGGCGCATACAAATTTAAGTACGAAGCCGCCACTGCAAATAGTACTGTATGTCCCGACAGATCAAGTTACTCTAGAAGATATTGGCTAAAATAAAGAAAAATATGGGAATTATTACGAAAAACCATGCAAATTTCGTTTTCGTTTTTCTGTTGGCTTACCATTTGCGGAATCATTTTTGGCCCCGATTTTATATAAATCGGATTATTTTGATTTAAATCTGGTTTAAATCAAAGAGTCTATTTTTTGATTTGTTTTTCATAAAAATCAGATTAAATACAAACCCTACGTGTAAGTGACCTGAAGATCGGCAAGGGGAAGAAAGGTTTTTAGCTCGGGAAGCTAACTTGTCAAAATATTAAGAATCCCATTTCCAGCGCACTTGTCGAATGACACAATATTCTCACTCACATGATACTTACGGAGGAGTTGTATCGTAAAAAAGTTTTCCAAAACTGCTTTCTCTGAAAACTCCTCCATCCACATAACAAAATGGTAGTCGTGGTCACTATTTGCCATTAAAACAAGGGAGGAAGTTTTTTAATAATTGAAGAATTCGGGGCCGGAATTATTTGGTGCCTAAAGTAAATTACAAAATGGTAAACATAATTTTAGAATACATATAACTTAATTACCGTTTTATTTTTATGAGCATATTTATCAATTAAACAAATTTTTCTCTTTTTTATTTCTTTTTAAATTATTAAAGCTTTAGCTTTCGAACCCTATTCGGGTTCATTTTCAAAAGCGTAATGAAAAATATATCAAAAAATTCTTTCTTTTATACATAAATCAGAAAGTAAAGCAATCAATCACAATTTTTTATTAAAACCGACTTTTCATGGAAAAGCCATCGTATTTGCAAAAACGAGGAAATTAAATAATATTTTCAATATAAGCCATTGTCTTCCACCGGTTAGAAAATACGTTCGTTTTCGGTGTAATAAACGAAGAAATTTCGATGACGATAAGAAACACTAAATGTACCAAAAGGAATTTAGCTACACTCAGTCGATTTCTTCAAGGAATTTTACCTGGCAACGTGTTCGATGAATTTTTTCAACATGCTGAAAGGACATTCAATTTTCATTTTAATCAAATTAAAGTGAGACAAAACGCAAAATTTGAACAAATCATAAATAATAATTTAGATACTTTAACGAATGGTTTATTTGGTACTTGTGAAAAATGGCTGGTAAATTATTCAAACATCGAACTTCCGCGTCATGTTAAAATTATCTTAAGTTTAGGTAATAAATTTTGTTATATAAAATTTCAAAATCTAATGCCAGTCGAAAAAAGAATTTTAACATGAAACAAACTAAGAGATAATCTAAAGATTATGGTCACGAAGGCAGACAAGGGAAATGTAAAAGTTGTAACTTTACGAACGAACTATCTGGAAAAATGTACAGCTTACTAAATGACAGTTCCACTTACGTACAAACTGTTAGAGACTTATCGACACCAATACAGATAAAAATATATTTAATGGTAAAAAAATGGGAGAAATCTGGGAATATTGATGTGAAAACAAGAAAAAATTTAACGTATTACACCGCAGTGATTCCAAAATTAGACCAATTGTAAGTTCCATAGATGGCCCAACATATTCATTAGCATCATTTTTAGGAAAAATTTGAAAACCTAGTATAGG
The DNA here is from genome assembly GCA_963556165.1 of Tipula helvola. Taxonomy (NCBI): domain Eukaryota; kingdom Metazoa; phylum Arthropoda; class Insecta; order Diptera; family Tipulidae; genus Tipula; species Tipula helvola. Next base: position 122,072,855 of record OY744481.1, on the reverse strand, counting down.
AAAGACAAATTCTTATATTATTATTATTATTATTACTTGAGTGCCATGTGGGGGCTCAAGCCACCCCGCACTGCGACCTAAAAGATCTTTTGTGCATTAAGCCCTACTTAATTATCCGTCCAGTCAATATTCAAGCTCTTAATGAACCTGATAATACTGCCTAACGGTACGTGATACATACTATCTGGGCTCATTGCTCTCCCTCCTAGATGTTTTAATTATCCGTCCAGCCAATATTCAGGCCCTTAAAGAACCTGATAATACTGCCGACCGGTGTGTGATACATACTATCTGGGCTCATTCCTCTCCCTCCTAGATGTAATAACATTTACTTCTGCTAGAAGAGCGGTAGCATTGGGACTCAAGGACATCGAGAGGGCAGACCCACTCCCGTATATTCCTATCCATGCCTCGTCTACCGTTTTGATTTTACTCTTGCGAGTTGCTGGGACATACTATCTGGGCTCATTGCTCTCCCTCCTAGATGTTTACTGTTGGAAGTACTTCTACACGCGATACATATTATCTGTGCTCATTGCTCTCCCTCCTAAATGTTTACTGTAGGAAGTACTTTTACACGCGTTACATACTATCTGGGCTCATTGCTCTCCCTCCTAGATGTAATAACATTTACTTCTGCTAGAAAAGCGGTAGCATTGGGACTCAAGGACTTTGAGAGGGCAGACCCACTCCCGTGTATTCCTTCCCGTGCCTCGTCTACCGTTTTGATTTAACTCTTGCGAGTTGCTGGGAATAAAAAAGTCGCCTGTAGGTCACCCAGGTTTACTACAGGAAGGCTAAATAAAACTGGAGGGTGCCTGGTATCCAGAGTCCGCATATATAGACTGATTAACCTATCAGCCATTCATCCATCGGCATATGCTGTTCCACCTTAGATTAGAGATTTTTTGTCAAGGTTTTCTCCTTTAGCGTCGTACTTTAGCCTGTCACCAAAGGCCACATTCAGCCTAATGGTTACAGTTACCGGTGGTTGCCACGAGGAGGCAGTACGTACACCTGCGCCTACTGGAAGTTTACGGAGCCCCTTCCAATAGACGCCAAACCACCAAATTCTTATATACAAAATTCCGAAGATTTCAAAAAATAAAATTACTAATGTTACGATCCCGCCAAATTTTCTGTTAATCTCTTTGTATGTTGTTATCAGTCAAAATAGGGGAAATATAAAGAAAAATGCTAAATCAAAATTAACAAAAATACAATTTTTAACTGCTTTGAGATATAGTTTTGAACAATTCTGGACTTTTTTTTGACAACAAAATTTATAAACAGTATTTTAGCTCACCTAAGGGCTCACCAATAGGTCCTATCATAGCAAATAAATTCTTTAGATTTTCAACCATTGTTTTACTTTAAATATGTGGACGATATAATTACGGCAATACCAATAAATAAAATTGATTCTATTTTGGAAAAATTTAATTCGAAAAACAACAGAATAAAATTTACCTTAGAAAAAGTAGTAGATAACAAAATTTCATTTTTGGACATTCTGCTGATCCATGAACCAAATGGTAAAATTTCGTGTGATTGGTTGCCATAAAAATACTAGGTCTGGCAGATATTTAAATTTTCTTTCTTGGTTTCCCAATAATTATAAAATTAACACCATTAAAATTCTGACCCAAAAATTCTGAAACTTTCCGACACTAAATTTCACAATAAAAATTTAAAAATTCTAAAAGATGCATTATTTCGCAATCAGTATCCGGCTAAATTGGTAAACCACATAATTTGGAAACAAAAAAATGTCCATACAAATTTTATTTCTCGATCAATAAATGAACCCACTAATTATTTGGCCATTTCCTACGTTAAAAATCTTTACGAAAAAATCAAAAATCTTTTCAAAAATTATAACTTTAAAATTATAGGACGTGCAACCACAAGCTTACTTGTTTTCTAAAATTAAAGATAACATACCTTTAAAGAAACAATCAAACGTTGTTTATCAGGTACAATGTAGTTGCAACGCTACCTACACAGGACAGACGAAACAATTTCTAGGAAAAAATTTTTACCAACACAAAAGTGACATAAATAAAGATCAAAATTTAAGCATTAGTGTACTTTTACGACATCTGAAAAATACAAATCATCAAATCAGTTTAGATAACATAAAAATTCTCGAGAAACAAAAAAATTTTAGGAAAAGATCGATTTTGGAAATGGTACAAATTAAATCAAGTACAAATTCAATCAATGTCGTTGAAGATTATGCTTACATATATTGGCAACTCATATGATTTGTTCATCTAAATTGTTTTTGTCTCATGTAACTTTATTTTTATTTAAATGTACAGCCTTTTTTACATGAAAGTGTCTTAGCAAGGTTTTTTTCGAAAATTATAGCTGTGCGTTTCCATGAAAAATCGGTTTTAATAAAAATTTGTGATTGATTTTATTTTCTGATTTATGTATAAAAGAAAGATGTTTTTGATATATTTTTCATTACGCTTTTGAAAATGAATCCGAATAGGGTTCGAGGGCTAAAGCTTTGATTAGTTAAAAAGAAATAAAAAAGAGCCCTAAACCAAATAAAAATTTGTTTAATATAACATAATGTTATTTTACACACTTGAATTGTTACGTGCTTTCCATCGATTGCATAGGTTATGAAAGTTCCTTCTACCTGCAAATCCAGAGGCAACCGTCTTTAAATATTCCGCAGTTATTTTAGGAAATACGATTCCTTTTAATACTGTTGTTATAGCCAACAGCCAAGGTATATATTTAATAGATTTCACATTTAGATATCACATTTAATATAATTTAATTTATTGTATTTATGTAATCATGTATGTAGGTACTTTTATTTATTTAATTACCTTAAGGTCTCCGCCAATCTTAAATTAGGGTTTTGTAATCAGAGCGTGGGGTGTAAAAATAAGTTAACGCGTAAATACTAAATACATATAAATATAGAAGTTTGCTCTGGTTGAACAAAATAATTTATGCAGGGCCCTCTCGCGGTAACTTCTAGCCGGCTAAAGGTCAGGGTTGGGGTGTGGTTTGAGAGGTTTACATAAATCTGAAGCTTACCGCATACAAAAAAAACTATACGGAAATACACATAATAAAAAATACAAAGATACAGGTTTGGAAACATTAATTTAGCCGGAATATACTCTACAAAAATACACATACTTCACTTTTCATTACTTTACCTTCATTTATCCTGATCTCAACCCTTATCTCTCGAAATTTACTGGCTCATCCCCACACACATCGAAGAATATTAACAAAACAAAAATTCAACATGAATATTTAGAAATTATTACAATGGCTTTATTAAAACAAAATGAATTGACGGAATTGGGAAGGGGGGGGGGGGGAGGGGTGGTAAGGAAAACGAACCCAACAAAAAAAAATGTTTTTAAACTTATAAACATAAACTTATCGGTCGTGCACTGGTAGGTGGTTAACCATCCGTCTGGCTTCGTCTGATGGTATAGCTGTTAGCTGTGGAGAAACTCTTCTAGTTACTCGTATTCTGTGTCATACTTAGGGCATCCAATTCCGGAATTTGAAATTCCGGTATTCCGGAATACCGGCCGATATTTTGGTTTCGATTATTACGGAATTGAAAACACGAATTCCGGAATTTCTATTTTTCACACTAATTTAAGTTAGTTAATTCAACATAATTTTGTGTAACTATAGTCTGTCTTGTAGATACTAAAAAATATATATATATACAGGGCAACTTCTCTAAAGTCACTATTCAAGGGATCCAGAAATGTTGGTCAATGGTTAGTTTAAGGAATGAAACAACCTACAAATTTGAAAAGCCAAATTCAGGCTAAAAAGAAAAAATGTCCTTTAATTGTACCAAACAATTATACGTAATATTTCAGAGAGTGGCAAAAGTGGTCATTTTAGGGGGCTGGTTAAAATATAAAAGGGCTACTTTTGGAAATTTAATAGTGTAATAAACGGATTACGGAACAATAAATGCTCGTTCCTAAAAATTACCTGATGCATTTACATATTTAATTTAATTCGTCTCTAAAATACACCTGCCAAGTATGTGTTGTGTTGTTTCTTAGTTTATAAACTGAAAAAAATGTATTTAATACATAATAAATATATAGCTCCATATAAAGTTACAAAGAAACGAATCTGGCAAAGAAACAAATTCAGAAAACATTTAATTTTGTTAGTTCAATAGCTGAAAATATCAGAAATCGTGATATACGTTTTTGCGTTTTGAAAAAGACTTTAATTTTGGGACGATGGTAGTGCCCTACGAGGCTAAAAGAGCGTATTTTGCAGCGGGATAAATGGTGTTTTTTAGATTCCAGTTTTTCAAAGAAAAAAGCAAAAATGTTTATACAAAAGTGTTCTACATATCTTTAGCAGCAATATACAAGAGGGGTATATTGGTATTAAGTAAATATTAATTGCAGAAATATTCAAATAAAAATATTTCTAAAATATATTTTTCGGACTTTCATTTTGAAAAATACATCAAAGTTGGCTCTGACGAATTAAATTACTGCCATCACTACCATCTATGTATATTGGTTTAATCAAAGGCTACTTAATAAATAAAGCCTCCATGATGAAAACAAGCTTTATTTATGGTATCAAAAAATCCAAAAAAAAATGTTTATTTCATAATTTTTGTATGGAGAGACATGACCTCAGTTTATTCAAAATATATTAATGAAAATTGACTCGAAATTAATTTTATTTTAATTCAATTGAATCTATAAACTTTCATTTCCACCTAACTTGGAGGGTTTTTCCGTGAGCTTTTCCAATTTACGATAATAATGATAACAAAATAAGATATTTTGTATCTGAAAAAGCTTAAAAATAGAGTGCAAACAAGTAAAAAAGAGACAGACATATCATATATACGAAAAGGCATTACATTTACAATAATAAACACAACAAACAATATAATATGGTAGAACGGTTAGCATTCAGAACATGAAACAAACATACAATATGTATGATGCATATTATCAGATGCAGTAAATAAAATAAAATCAAAAAATATGAAAACAAATATTATTTAATTAAAATATATTTATTATTATTATTTAATCGTACATAAAAATGTTTCTTTTTGAATTATTGTTTAGGTAAAACATGAAATAAAATATGTTATGTCAAAAAAGCTTAAAAATAGAGTAGAGTACACAAATGTAAAAAAGAGATAAACATATGAAATAGAAAATGGCGCATGATGAAGCAGATGTCAAATAAAAAAACTACAACAAATTATGAAAATAAATTTTTATTTAAAATTTTTATAAAACATTTATAATTTTTATTTAATTGACTAATAGTTTTTTTTTTAATTATTGGATAGTTAACAATTTCCAATTTTCCAATCATCTCATATTCCAATTTCCAATGTTGGTTTGGCAACTAAAAATAAAATTAAGAATCATAACAAAACAGCTGTTTGGAAAATTTATTTTTATGTTTAGTTGAAGAAGATTATGTACATACGTATTTTGGTGAATCACATTTTATTATGCATCGATTCAATGTTTCTTGGCATATTTCTTTGTTAAACTACCAGAAATGCCATCAGATTTTGGCCATTGCCCTTTTTCTGCCAAGGTACAGGTTTTATTTTCTGTAAGCAAATTAAATGGGGTTTAGCACTTTTCACAAATTTTCACATAATTACACCATAACGCACAATAATATTCTAAATATTTAATGAGATATACGAGCGTCCTGGCATTATAATTATTGATTAATGGTTATCCAATATAGTAATATACATTTTGAACAAAAATTTTATTAATTTATTACACTAAGTATAGTGAAAATAATATCTCAGCGAAACTCATTTTTTCATCTATAATCACTGGCCACTTATGGTCCTTACACACTATTAAAAACACAATTCAATTTGTTTAATTTTAAACTATTTATTTATTTATAATTTCAGTGTTTGATATTAAACTATTTATTATTTATAATTGTGTTTTACATTAAACTATTTACAGTCGTTGGCCAAAAAACTTGCGCGCCTATTGAAACCACATAAATATTTGTTTTAAATGTCGATTACACTGTTTAAAATTAAAAAAAGTATGTGCAGTTTTCTGGCTAGAGTAGTATAAGATTGTTGCCCAGTTTCAATGACAGCGGTTGCGGCAGATTTTACTTTGTCGCTGATGTCACCCATTTTTTCAAAAACTGAGAATTTGGTAATGTTATACAAGATTTCACTTTAACACCACTGTACGTAAGATAAAATTTTTAAATTGACCTCAAAATATGACGAAATATCACGTAAACAAAACACAAAAAAAACGAATTTTTTTATGTAAACAGATTTTTAATGGTTCACATTTACTCTCTACACTTTTAAATAACAACGAGTCATACCCCGATCTCTGTAAACAAAATCACGTGTAGACACGCTCAAGCGATCGGGCATTTAACACACGTATAAACAAGAGCACGAAGATGGCATAAAGAAAAGTTGAAGCAAACTTAAAGAATAAGGGAAAACAAAATGTAATTTTATTTAAAAACGTTGAAATGATGGAGTCGCGCAAAATTTTTGGCTCACGGATTGTAAGTGTGTGGTCAACAATAAAAATTCGTTTTCTTCATGTTTTGTTTACGTGATATTTCGTCATATTTTGAGGTCAATTTAAAATTTTTATCTTACGTACAGTGGTATCTTACGTACAAATTCTCTGTTTTTGAAAAAATGGGTGGAAAGGACATCAGCGACAAAGTAAAATCTGCCGCAACCGTTGTCATTGAAACTGGGCAACAATCTTTCATCATCTAGCCAGAAAACTGCACATATTTTTTTTAATTTTAAACAGTGTAGGTAATCGACTTTTAAAACAAATATTTATGCGGTTTCAATAGGCGTGCAAGTTTTTTGGCCAACGACTGTATTTGTTTATTATTGTGTTTGATTTTACACTTTTTATTTAGTTACAATTTCAAAATCTTTTGTTTTGAAAATATATTTCACGCCACGATTTATTTAAAAAATTAACTTGACCGATGTGGTCCAAGACACGCTATATTCTGATTTCCAGAATAATTTTATAAAACCATAAAAATAAAATATAATATTGTGTGTGTCGTCATGATTATCCATGATAAAAAATAAATACGAAACGGGAAAAGAAAAAGATAAATATATATAAAATTTATTTGCGCGTACTGCGTAAGCGGAGATTGTCTATCGCGTTGGCGAATTAATTTTCTATAAAAATTTATGCATCTGAGTGAGTGCATATATTTCATGCGGTATGAAATCGAATCTGCTGTCGTTTCATACTAAATGAAATACATATAACTAAAAGTATCTTTTATATGGAAATAGCGTTATATCAAAACCAACACAAATGTCTTATACAAGCCATATTATTGCCATACAAACACAAAATAAAACCTACTATTTCTGTAAGTATTAGCTTCATAATACAGTATAATCTTTGCATACTTTGATTTTAAATTGTAGTTTGTATCAAAAACAGTATAAAATATCACTAACACTTACAGAAAATAGTAGGTTTTGGATTTAATAATATGCGTGCGTCACGGAAATAATATGGCTTGTATAAGACATTTGTGTTGGTTTTGGTTATATGTTCCGAAGTAATGTACACACAAAATGATGCGACAAATACATTCGTAGAAAATGTTATAGTACATTTCATAATGAAATTATGATTTTATTTTGTAGCGCGATTAATATTTATTTTGAATTCGAATTACAAATTTGAATATTTATAATTGAATCGCAATGATTAATTATTACTATTAATCGGCTGCTACACATCGTTGTGCGCAGCCAACAGTGAAGTAGTTAACAAAATTTAAAAATTCAGAGAAGGGTCGGCTGACTAATATTTTTAGAAACAAAAACAAATATAAATTAAGATATGTGAAATTTGATTCCATTACATAATGTAATTTAAATTGGAAAATATTAAAAGATCTCATTATTTTATAGGTAAATTCTAAAATAACATGTGAAATTAAAAAAATGTAAAAGATACTAACAACACCACTGGATGTGTAACGTTATACCCATTTAAGGTACGAACTAGGTATATTTAGAAAGAAATGTCATTTTTCGTATTAAAGCAAAACAATAAAACAACTCGGTTTTAAATTTCAATTTGTTCGAGGCAAGCTAATGACATTACAATTATCTTATATGTTTTCAAAAGTTCTAGTGCTAGTGTGTTATCTAAATTAAAATTACATTAATTATTGTGAATAAATTTTAGGAAAAACCTAATTCAAAATAGACAAATTCTAACCTCGCCATTTGTTTTTTTTTGTTGTAAATGCGCGGGATCTGTCAGAATTTTGCTGAGATGTTATTTTCACATACCTAGGCATTCACCAGAAAAGATTTTGGTTTGTTTGTTGATTTTTAATTTTATTTTTAGTTGCCAAAGCAACATTTGAATATTAGACGATTGGAAATCGTTAACTATTCAATAATTCAACAAAAACGATTAGTCAATTAAATAAAAATTATAAATGTTTTATAAAAATTTTAAATCATGCGCCATTTTCTATTTCATATGTTTATCTCTTTTTTACATTTGTGAACTCTACTCTATTTTTAAGCTTTTTTGACATAACATATCTTATTTCATGTTTTATCTAAACAATAATTCAAAAAGAAATTTTTATGTACGATTAAATAATAATAATAAATATCTTTTAAATAAACAATATTTGTTTTCATATTTTTTGATTTTATTTTATTTACTGCATCTGATAATATGCATCACACATATTGTATGTTTGTTTCATGTTCTGTATGCTAACCGTTCTACCATATTATATTGTTTGTTGTGTTTATTATTGTGAATGTCATGCCTTCTCGTATATACAGTGGTAGACATTCGTATAAACGCACTATGTTTTTGAATATAGTTCTAAGAGTAAAGTGTTTTGATTTTTTTCTAGTAGTCTAAATTATGTCTATCATCTTAAATCTGTTGATAAGATAAACCATTAGTAAAAATTTTAATGTTTTACTTTAATAAATTGAAAAATCTAAATTTCATTTGGACATTCGTATAAACGCACTTATGATAATGTACTAAAATAAAAACCAAAATTAGCAATTTTTCATATATTATTTTATTTAATATTTGGTCTAGCCTCGACCTTTCTGAATAACTTCGAAAATTCGAGTAGGCATTGAATTTGTTAAATTTTTGAGGGCTTTCAGATCAATTGTGGCCCAACATTCACGGATGGCACTTTTCAAATATTTAATTTGTTTTATTTCCATAAACTTTTCGAGGAAGGCCCTGTAAAGATTTTCGATAGGAAAGATAGGTCCACCTGAAATTTAGATTTTTCAATTTATTAAAGTAAAACATTAAAATTCTTACTAATGGTTTATCTTATCAACAGATTTAAGATTAATTTAAGACATAATTTAGACTACTAGAAAAAAATCAAAACACTTTACTCTTAGAATTATATTCAAAAAACATAGTGCGTTTATACGAATGTCTACCACTGTATATCTGTTCTTTTTACATGTTTGTACTCTATTTTTAAGCTTTTTCAGATACAAAATATGTTATTTTGATAACATTATTATCGTAAATTGGAAAAGCTCACGGAAAAATCCTCCAAGTCAGTTGGAAATGAAAGTTTATAGATTCAATTAAATTAAAATAAAATTAATTTCGAGTCAATTTTCATTAATATATTTTGAATAAACTGAGGTCATGTCTCTCCATACAAAAACTATGAAATAAACATTATTTTTTGGATTTTTTGATACCATAAATAAAGCTTGTTTTCATCATGGAGGCTTTATTTATTAAGCAGGTTTTGGTTTAATGCACACGATTTGTAGTAAGCTTTTCTTTTTAATTTGACCAGCAGCTGTATTCTGAAAAAACGTAACTTTTTGATTTACGTTTTTTATGACAGTTAAAAACGTGAATCGCAAAATTAACGTTATTTCCTATTCTGAACGAAGATACCCGTTCACGTTCCTAACGTTAAAAAAACCCACGTTTTTTTGGTTGGGTTTTTGAAACGTTTTTTCATTATATGACAAAAAAGTAAAAATTTAGCAAAAAATTTGTATTTTGAATTAGTAAAACGAATATAATTTGGGTGCTGTTAAATTTTAGAATTTCATAATTAAATTAACAGTAATTTAGAGAACAGACAAGAGAAAATGCGACGCGCAACAGAGACAAGCAAACAGCGGGATAGAGGAAGTACTGCGATGATTTGAACTAAGTAAACGAATATGTAATGTTAATGTCTTGTTATTAGTATTACCAAATAATTTATTTGAATTTTTTTTTTTCGATTTCTTATTTAAAATTCACAAGAAATTCGAGCACGGTTCGGCCAATCCGGCAATGTTATTATTTCTAAATTATAATTTTTTGTTGTATTCGGTGAAACCATCACTATATATTGTACAATATAATTTAGAATTAATAAATAATGAGTTCGGCGGGCTTCATAAAATGGCCAGTTTGCCAAAAGATATATTTTTTCCTGTTATAATCCTAAACTGACGTGTATAATATTAAAATCGTTGCCAAATGACATAATTTGACAGAACATTTTTTCTGTTTTCCAGTTTTCTATGTTTTTTCGATGTTCTTGAACGTTTTTTTTATCGGAATAGGAATTTGACAAAAAAGAAACGTTCACATTAATGGTATTATGACATTGGCTAGAAAAAAGTGCAATAAAAGAAGTAATGCGTAACTAGGACAGAAACAGACGAAAAGTAAAAGACAACACCATTTTATAAACGTCAAATATTTACGCTGGGAAATATTATGGATTTTGTTTCTGCGTTGAAAAATTAATTTAAAATGCATAATTGGAATGCTCTAAACATAAAATTTCTAATAGGAAAAATTAAAACATCAGAGTTTATATGGAACCTCAGCCATTCCAGTTATACAAATAAGGGGGAAAAACAATGATTTTGTTTGGTAATATCAGAATGAATCATTTCTAAAATTTCTCCAAATTGTACTGGTGTCATTCTCAAAATTTGCCGGTACAACTTGATATCTTCACGTTGGATATCTTTTAATAATTTTTGGCCAAATCCTTCAGATTCCCTCTGAAGCAGCCACTTTGCAGAATATTTTTTTTGTTATTTATTTTTATTTAATATTTTATTGCACAAATATGCCGGAACATTCAATAAACTAATATTTGCTGCGACAATCACTTCTAATGAAGGCATTACGACAAATAAAACACCGTCGATGCTTAAAAAAAAGTAGAAACGTCAAAAAAAATAAGAACAATTCATTATTTTCTGCTAGAATTGCTCACTTCACTGCTAGAAAAAATAATTTAGCTCAATTTTTGACATATACATTTCTATTATACTGTATACACTCACTCTAATGAATATTTTGTATACATATTATTTCTCTCACTTCATTTGCATTTTTCAGCAGCTGAAAAAGTTGGAAAAAAAGCCAGTGTTATAATACCATAAAGAACATCGAGTTATCCGCCACGTTTTTTTTACTTTTTTTCAGAATACAGCTGCTGAATGCTATTGTTATGAACTTTTTTTTATATATTGGTTTAAATAAATCAATTATTACAAGAAAAAGAAAACGATTTACTTAAACGAGATTTATATAATATATAAAACCTCAAACATTTTAGAAAATATTTCATAAATCATAATTAAGAATTTGCAACGTTTTCATTTACAAATTTGTCTTATAGGAAAAAAAGTGATTTCCCATATGTTTTATGTGTTTTACCAGAGCCTACTGTATAAATAAGAGCCTCCAGTATCGACTGAATTTTTTACTAAGTTTAATAAGGTACAAACAATTTTTTCTTTACTATGAACGTATATGGGAAAGCGGTTATTTTCATTTACAGTTTTAGTTTATTAGAAATATGAGCTTTTGTTTTGCTTTTATATGAAAATGTTCATGAAATATGTAATGTTATTTAATTGAAAAATCGAGTATTGAAAATGTTTATTTCTAAGTGAAAATCGTCATGAAAAATAAGGTACTATTAAAATTTAAAATATTGTTGTTTTTGTAATATACGTCATCAACATACATAACTCGAAATTTATAAACAATACAACAATCATCTCTTTCATTTAGCGCATTTTGTTGACCAAAATTGAATCCAAACTATTTTGGGTTTATTTGTTTCCCAAGAAAATAGCCAATTTGATTTAATTGGCAAAAGCCAACTTTTCGAAATAAAATATAAATTTAATATGTAATATGACCTGGTGGCAGGTATCATAACCAAAAATTAGAATTGGGTTTAATTTAACCCAATATTTTTTTGGGTTAATGTTATTCTTGCGAGGGTTTATCCTATGCAATTGTTGTTGTAAATTTTTCAAGGAAATACGCTTAAGTACTTTTCATACCAGGCGCCTCGCCTCGAAATTTTTAGTTACCACACATACGAAGCTGAGACCCTTTCATACCGGTGGCGTCGGCTTTGAACATTTGGTTGATATCAAATATTTTATTTAGGTCCATTTTACACGTGAATTATAGCAAGAAATGAGATATTATGAATTTGTAAGCTACATATGAGCTAGATTTTTCGGTAAATATAAAACAGTTGTGACAAAAATGTGATTTGTAGGTTATGTTGACAAAGCTCTTCGCTTTGTACTACTTTAAAATGTCGCAGTCGAGTGTGGAACGCATTGCCTTGGCCTCGTAGATAACTTCATTGCAATATATTTTATTTTTTTATTAAATTATCACTTAAAAATAAATTATTTTTCAACAAAATGAATTTATTACTATAAAATTAAACATTATCAATCAAATGAAACTAATTTTCATAATTCAAAATTGAAATAAAGAATTTTCATTTTCGAAGCTCAAAGCCGAGGCGCTTGGTATGAAAAGTACTTTATTGCCTCCATTCAAATTTGAATTCGAATAATATGTTTCTATAGTTATTTTGAATTTGTACAGCATGCTAGATTGTTTTGATTTTTTTTTCTTTGAATTCAATGTATTGGTTTTTTTCTGTTTGCTCTTTCTGATTTATTTTATTTTGATAGTTGAGCGGAAACGTGTTGTCTTTTTCTTACCATTGGTTTTAGATGTGGAGATATTATGTCGTCATTAAACTGAATTTTCTCTTTTTAATACACATTGTTGTTATTGTTGAATGTTTTTTAATTTAATTTCCCATATTTTCTTTTAATTATTGCTGGAAAATAGGGAAATTTGAGAATCTGTGTTTTAAATGTGTAAGACATTGAGTTATTTGATAGCGATTTCTTAAAAAATTATTTAACTGGGTTTAACTTTTAATTCATATTTTATCGTCAATCGAAATCGCGTTTTTCATATATACACTATGAAAATAAATGAATTTTTAGTGTTTCTATATCCCTTATTTTAAGTTCATTTTTCACATGCCGGCTTATTCACATCAAGATGGTTCTGGTTTTACTATGGAAATGTTGGTTTTTTCTTAAAAGCTTCGTTTTTTAGATTATGGCTTGTATAATCAAGGTTGCTTTGTATTAACTCGCAGTAGCAATTAAAATCTATGTTAAAATGTTTTAGATTTTTTTTTTTTCAAATTCATTTTGTATGGAGTGTTTAGGAAAAAAAATTGTTGAACAAGCATTGTATTGTAACTGCGATTTAGTATCGTTAGTTAGTGTGGGAGTCCTATCGAAGCGCTTAAACTTCGAGATAAATGGTTCCAGTAAAGGTGAAGGGAATAAATTATGTGCCACTCCAACTAACCTAACCACTGAATTTTTAGGCTGTATAGAATTCATAGAATTTTTATGATTTACAGAATTCATTTAATTTATAAAATTTATAAAAATTAAAAAAATTTTAGAAACATTAGAATTTTTTGAATTTATAGAACTGACAGACTTGAATAGATTATAGAACCCATACAATCTATATAACATCTAAAGGATTTTTAAAATGTATAGAATTTATCGAATTTACAGAATTTATAAGAATTTATGAAATTTGTAGAACGTAAAGAACTTATTGAATTTTAAAACTTATGCATGCATAGGATTTATAGAATTATTCATAAAATTTATTAAATTTATATAATTTATAGAAATTACTAAAGTTTATAGGATTTATCGAAATTTTTGAATTTATTAAATTTATAGAATTTAGAAAAAATTTTGAAGTTTTAGAATAAATAAAATTTGGGTGTATAGAATTTTTAGAACTGACAAACTTGAAACAATTCCTTGAACAATTGAATCTACAAAATTTAGAAAAATTTATAATATTTGTGGAGTTTATGTAATTTTTTTTTTTTTGATTTTATTCAACAAATTTATAAAATTTATAGAGTTTATAAATATATTAGAATTTATAACATTTATAGTATTTGTAAAATTTAGAGAATTTATAAAATTTATATAATTTATCGAAATTACAGAGTTTATAAGAAAGAAAAAGATTTATAGAATTTAAAGCACTTACTTAATTTTTAAACTTTATTCATAGAGTTTATAGAACTTATAATTTTTTAACGAAATTATTGAATTTACAAGATTGTTAAAGTTTATAGGATTTTTCAAAGTTTTCGTATTTATAAAACAAATAAAATTCCAGCATGTAGAATTTATAAAACAGACACACTTGAAACAATTAATAGAAGACAAAGAATTGTAACGGGCGCTTGTCATCAACGTTACAAAAATACACTAATCCACCAAGTCCACATAGAAAACAGCCGGCTGCCCCCTACCTTTGAAGATATTTTCTTCTAAAATATAATAGAAATTCCTATAACAATATCCAGGTTTAGTGCACCAATCAAATTATGCTGAGATGTGTTTGGTCAAATTTGTGTGCACAGCAAACTAACTTCAAATCCCATTACCTCTAGTGGCACGCGACCATATAAATCTTATTTTCATTTACGATTGTTTACAAATTTATTTCCACACATCAAAAGTGCGCACTCAAGTTTCAATAAATAAACGTAAATACATTTATTTTATCGCACATACTTCAGTACAAAAATTGTTTTACTTATATGAATAATTTTCTTTTCGTTTATTCAACCAAGGTCATTATCGACCAAATTGAATTCCACCGGGTGAATAAACGAGAAAACATATTGTTTTGGAAATTGGGTAGTTTATGTGGTTACACATCCAACGAAAATGTGCCTCATTTTTGCAATTGTTTGCATATTAATCTCTAAACCAAAAAAAAATGTTGGAGGGAGATCATAGAATTTTTCGGTTGATTGATCGATTGAAAAAAATGTCTTTTGGTCAATCAACAGAAAAATGGTATAAAAACCTTATCAACATTTTATTTGGAGTTCTTTGTGTTTTTTTGCTTGCTGACTTGAAGAAAGATTTTGGTATTGCATTTGTAATTAAATTTTTTTTTGTTTTTTTTTTTTTGTTTTTCTAATAAAGTAAAGTAATCTCTAATTATATCGAATTTTATTTTTGTGTAAGAAGAAAAAAAAGGAGAATAAAACAGGTAAATATGAAGCATCATACTAATTAAAAGGGGCACCGGTTGTTGAGTATCTGTATCTGATTTTTTTCATAATTTTCCTTACACCCAACACTCTAGTATGCCCAACGCTCATGTCCGACATTATTAATATTATTATTATTATTAAAAATTGGTTGGAACCATCAGAGGTTCCGCACTCAATGCCACGATGGCCCATGGTGCATACCAGTGATTCTATCCTAATTCGCGAACAAGTGCTGCAGCCTTAATAAACTGAAGTAGTTTAGGCCAAGGCAAGAAATACAGCTGATTATCAGCAATGGATCTAGAGTCAAATACTTGCAACCTAACTCTGTTGAAAGCAGGACAACTACACACGAAGTGAATGCAATCATTATCGTCTTCAAGGCAATCTCGCATACAGCGTCAGGAGATAGCCCCATGCGCTGAAGGTGTACCTTAAAATGACCGTACCCAATAAGAGTCGGGATCAAGACTCGCAGCTGTTTCTTACTAAGAGATAAAGCAAACTTAGTGGCCCTCAAATTAGATCCACATGTCTGACATAGTACTATGTCATAGCAGTGGCGTAGCCAGAAATTCGTCGAGGGGGGGGGGGGGGGGGTTAAAAAAATAATAATTTTTATAAGAAAATAATGCATTTATTTGAATTCAATTTTATTTGAATTCAATTTTTTATAAGTTTTTTTAGTTTTATATTGATTCGTCGTGATACTAAGGCCAATTCATCGAGGACACAGTCTATTTATTGTATATAACCACATCTCTATGAATATTTAATGATGCCAATCCATTTAGTCTCTTCCCACCGATTGTGTTTCTTAGGTAATTCTTAAGGCGCCTGAACGTCTTAGAACTCTTCAATTGGAGAGATTATCTAGGTTAAGAGTACTACTAAAAATCTGACAAATATTTTGTGCTAATTTTGTTATTATAGGTACAAGCGTTCAACCGGGAGATACCTGACCTGAAACATTTTAATTAACTTCGCTTATGTAATCTAATTTCAACTTAATCTGGAAAAAAGGTCTGCACAGATCTGTGTAAAAATTACGTCTAATATTACGCCGCTTTGTTTACATCTCTTTTATATGAAGAATCAAAAATAGGTGATTGTACCTAAAACAGGTAATGATTATTTGGCTATTCAAATTATAAATTATTTTGTGTGGATCAACACATCACCATGTAATGATTTTAGTAAAATATGTGAAACTCTAGGGGGGGGGGGGAGGTTTCAACCCCCCGCAACCCCCCCCCCCCCCTTCGCTACGCCGCTGTGTCATAGTATTATGTCCAACATCGTACTATGAATTACAAATAATCTGAACTATTCATCGAAACGCTTCAGTTTGTTTTTCAATTAATGACACAATCATGATTAAAAGTTCTTCGAAAAGCGCAAAATCCATCCGGGGATAACCATAAAACAGGTGTGGGTCTTTTTGCAGCTCTTTAAAAACACAATTAAAACTGCTAGTTCTGTCTCGCTCCAAATAGTCATCCATTCTTTGCGATTTTCTTTGAAGCATGCGTTTGCACAGTTTCTTCTAGCTGCGTTTTCATTATATTTAAGGGATTTATAATTCGTTAATTCGGAGGTCAAATTATTATTCAAGTCACAAATGTATACTATTTATTGTTATTCTCAAATATAATTTTTAATTCACAAATTTAATTTAAATTTTTTTACAAAAATAAATATTTTATTGTAATACAATACAATAAAAATAAAACACATTCGTAGAATAACGAGAAATTATGAAATTTATTGGTTATGTTAACAAAAATTAGTCAAAATGAAACCATAATATTATATTATTATAAAAAAAAAGTGCCTTTGTCATTCTAATGTAATTTTTGATTGTCTTAACTAAGTTTCTGATTTTTTCGGTGAAACATACTAGTAAGTAAGATTTTCATAATGGAAATCAGGCTTAAATCTACAAAATACATCTAAGCTGTTTTGGTTGCAGACAGAATAAATTAGTAAATTAACTCGTATGGAAACCAAAATGCAGCAGAATTGCATATACACATCTAGTAAAATGTCTATTCCCGACCTCGACACGGAATATACAATTCTATAATCCTTGATTTTCAAGATATTTAGATTCGAAATTCAGGTAGGTCAATTTAAATAGTGACTATTTAAATTGACCTACCTGAATTTCGAATCTAAATCTCTATCAAGTGAAATAAAGTGTTATTAATAAATTAATAGTAAAAAATGTTGAAATAGTGATGATTTTAATTACAAAACCCATTGATCGAATCGAGGGTAGCCTAGAAACAGTAACAATATATTTACCGGTACTAAAACATCAGAAGAAGTTTTTATTGATGAAAAAATATTTATTCCAAACCAAGCAACAAAAACAGTATTCATAATAATCATCTTCTGAACTAGTATTTTTTTAAATTATGTTACAGCATAAGTTCCACAATATGTATAACTTAGCATATCAAAACTAGTTTAACCTTCCTCTTTCCTGATATTTCCGCCACTGTGATCCAAACACAAACGGCAATTTATTTTAGAATGTAACCATCAATATCAACAGTAGCTGTACCGACATAGATAAGAACATGTTTTAAGCATTCTTTCTATTTCTTTTAATAATAATTTATTGATAAGGAATTTTCCACCATACTATGGCTAAGAATATGACAAATAAAACAAACAAAATACATACTATTTGATTTCTTTTAATAAGAAACATCAGCCCAAAGGTTACCCTACCACCATGCTGTACAAAACTATTCAGGCAAAGTTTACTGAATTAGTTCAATCTGTGTTAAAAAAAAATATGAAATCTCTTATTTTTCCCAAAGCTCCACGCTTAAATTATATTTATCTTCCACTCGCAAGTACATAAATAATAATAAACTGAATGCTTTCCACCAACACTAAAGTATGGTATTCGTATTGTTTTTAAACAAGAGTGGAAAAATTGAAAAGCAAAACAATTAAAAATGAAAATAATTTATACTGCGATTTAACAATTTTTATGTCTTTTAATTAAATTTCCTCCATTCTTTTTCATTTTTTCAAAATAATTTTAATTACAAAAATTACAAATCAAAAAAATTATATTATTCAATTATGTGTATATAAAAATAAAATTAATTTTTTTTTTGTATTGTGCGCGCCGGGCCCCAAATGAAATCATATCATACTTATAATAATGATAGCAATAAATGTAAATTTTATTGTCTACTGTACACAAATGCACACAGATACGGTATGTCTCATTCTCAAGCTTATTATTTAATAAAAAGCAATTCGGAAAGTGGAAACAATAATAAATAGATTGCTATTTAATGGTAATATATGAAAATATATTTGTTACGATATATGGATGTGTGATAGTAGGACGAGGTAATTAAAGGTGGGAAATTTGTGTGCATTTTTTTTAACGTTCAACGAGGATAATTATTTATACCGAAATGTGAAAATTTATTTTTCGCAGCACACAAAAAAATGTAAAATCGCTGGCGCATGTGGTGAACACCGCGCGGAGTACAAGGTGTTGAGAATTTCATTATTTAAATTTCTTTAGGATTTGTTGTTGCTTGTATTGTTTTTATTTGCTGATAATCAATTTTGTTACTCAAAATTAATTAACGAAATTAATTATAATATATTGGGTGTGTGTATACTATATTTGAAAGTTGGGGAGAATACAAGAGGGATTTAAAATATTCTAAGTATTTTTTTGTGTTAATTATAAACGACTAGGCTGGGATTGAATTCAGTAGTAAAATGGAATAATGTCTCAAATTTAACAATCGACCATAATTAATTGTTCAATTACATAATATACATGCACGTATATGATTAATTGATTAATTATCGATTGGTTTAAACACTAAATGAAAATATTTCGATACCGATGAGAAACTAAACAACAATAGAAAATTTTTGACGGATATTCTTATGACTGTGTATGTACATACTATAATGAAATTATGTTTTTAAGAATGATTAATTATCAAAAAAATTAGAAAGGATTGTTCAATTAGAACATTAACAAAAATCAAAATAAAACATTTTTTAATTAAATCCAGTGAAATGGAACAGAATATGTGTACTGTATGTATATGCTTTGGGGACATGATTTTTCATATTATTCAAAACCGGGAGTTGGGGGTTTCATTTTAGAATGTATTAGGTGGAATTCTTAAAGATCTATGACATTTTAAATAAAAAGTTGTGGGTTTGTTATAATTTTGTTTCTATATACGCAGGGTGATACAAATGTAAAGGAAACAAATCTGGGAGGTGGCCGGGCTTTAAAAACTAAGCTTCAAATCTATGTAACGAATTTCACAGTTTGGTTTTGCTTTGGGCAAAACAGCAAACAATCTTATAGTGTTGTAAAAAGAAATTTCAAACCCAACAATAACCTCTGAATAGTATATCACGTATCGGTTTCGGAAAATTACATTTTACTGGATGAGCAGGCAATCCAGGGCGAACGATTTTGGTTGGTCAGCATACGACGCAAACCCACATTTTCATGTTGACTGAGGCACTGTACGTGTTTCTTAGCATATTTCTTAATTTCTTCATCGACGTACTCCATTTCTAGATCCTTATGAAGGTTATCGTTCCTTATGTACCATGGTGCGTTGACCATACTACGCAAGACTTTATTTTAAAAGTTTGAATTTCTTTTACGTTAGTTTTCTTGGTACAGCTCCATATCTGTATACCATACGTCTATACAGGTTTCAATATCTGCCTATATTTGATCTTTAACCCTCCTATTTGCTTTTTAACATGCTCTTCCTACTTGAGTTTAGCATCAAGGGTAATTCTTAAATATTAAGCCGTATTTCCATGTGGAATTGGTTGCAAATTCAATCGAATAGGTAACCAATTAATATTTTTGTTGGTAAAGTTTGTATGCACAGATTTAGGCCCCCATTCACAAAATGTAAAAATTCTATAGCTGTAACTTTACGGAAATTGTTTATAGAGCAAAAGTTACAGAGTACTAAAAATTGGTATTCACAAACTGTAAGAACTTCGCCACTGTAAATAAATACATTTGAATTCGCCGCCGTAAGAAAAATAGTAGCCTTTGATAAATCGAAATGTCAAAAAACGAATCATAACAAATCATTCTGGCTTGAAAGTCAAATGAATGAGAATGTACATATGAGAGTTTTTGCAGGTTACCTGATAGACAGGTAAGTAAACTATTTTTGCACAGAATAGGATCTGACGTGGCCTTTTCCGTGAACTAAATCCCGGCTTCGTAAAAAAAAATAATGCATCCATGCGAATATTTATTTTTAAATTTCGGCGGCCATCTTTTGTAATCCAGTAGCATAACATTTCACACTCAAATACGATAAATGGGGTGATCACTTTATACCTTCAGTTTGTTGGCATGTGTAAATTATTTATTTTGACTTTAGTAGAGAGCGTAGAGGATTACCGGTAGCAAGGCGTTCCTTGGCATTATGGCGTCCCATAGACCATTGTCATGGGGGCTAAGAAATCTCACAAGAATCTGAACACTTTCTCAAATATGTAGTTATATGAGTTCAGATGTTGTTTTCTGGACTGATTTTCAGTTCCACAAACCTTCACCAAAATTCTGCAGAAAAAAGTTATTTTGATACGAATTACAGACACGATCAAGGATACGTACTATATTGATTCGTTAAGAACACAAAGAAATTCTAATAGACAATTTTTAGTGAAAATCTCAAAAACTACAAAATAAATCAACTTGAATTCTTGCAGGTAAATAGATGCTATGGAGAGTAGTACTACCTGAAAAAATCATGACGAAAAATGGTTACTCTGCCGAGTTATGAACTAATAAAATCAAAATATGTAGCTTTACGTCAACAAATTTGTCACTGTAAACTTACAGAGCATAATTTTCGTTTATAGAGTCTAGTTACATTTCATGAATACTATTTTAGTACTAATCGGAAATTTTACGGTTATAGAGCTAATTTGCATTTTGTGAATAGGGGCCTAAAGTTTCGTTGAGCTGAAGGCGTCATTTCTTCGTTCAATTACTCAATGAATTAGCAGCGTTTGTAATTTACTATGGTTGACTCTTCTATGTTGTCTCCAGTTGCCAAGATTGCAGTATCATCCGCAAATACTTTCTTGTGCAACTCCAAAGTTTGATTGATTTAAGTCCAAAGTTTGATTGATTTACTTGATCATTTAATCCGAAGCTTCCGATAGGCTTGGCCTATCGATTTAGCTTCCGAATAGGCTTTGCTCATCGTCAAAATTAATTTCCAATTTTTTGTTGAATATAATAAGACCATCTTTAACGACGTTAAAATTTCGTACGAGCAAATATCTATTATTTTGTATAGGATAAACCGCGAGATTTCTTTCCGTTTGAAATCTGATATTACTGTAGATTTGATCACCTGCTATCATATTCAAATTAAGAGTGTTAGTCGCCCAACATTGTGGTAACATAGCACAACACTGTACACTTGCAAACCCGGATATAAATATATCTTCATTAGCTTGATGCCATGATGCACGTAAAATTCTTGATGAATCATTAATTCTCATATTAGCACTACTATTCTCTATGGGTTCCTCATTCGTTTCATCAACGTTCTGTAACGGAACTTCTTCTACTCTTATTATATCTTCTTAATTAATCGCTACGTTATTAATTTATTATCGATAGTGACATCTTTGTACAGAAGATTGTTTGCCACTAACCAATACAATGCATCATATAGGTTTTGTCTAGATATCGAAAACTGTCGCGTTACATTAATATTTTCAAGACGCTCAGTAACAACGATTATACCAGCATTATTTGAGTTTCTTGGAAGCATTTTAGGAAGATATCTTGAGCAAACATTACCGCCTGGCCTCGGAAACTAAATTGTCCAAACACGCCACACAATTTGATAATTTTAATGAAGACAATGATTCGCGAAATTAATATCTGTTCTAAAAAAATATCGAAAATTAATATCTAAATTATTCTAATACGATTTAGATGGTGCAGTCTTTTTCTTTGAATTTAAATGAGCCTTACAACGACTACAAACAACCAAACAATTTTTATGCTTAAGTTCATATGGCAAATAAGGTGCTGTAATAATGTTTACAGTCCATTTCGAAATTTGATGTGAAATTTCACAAATCTTATCACAAAACGTGTTAATTGCCTGCATGAGCGCTGTTTTACTATAGATTTTTCTAGATTCCCTATTATGCTGACGCATGTGCTCCAAGCGGACAACTTGTTACCTGCTTATTTACCACCTAGGGCCTTTATTTCCGGCAGCTCGGTTCGGGGAGGTTACCATCGCAATGGTGGTGGTCGTGGGCCCCCGTGTCTCATACCTGCCACCCCCTCTATTCCGTTTAACGAATCATATGATAATAATAATATTAGTCGTTAGAAAGACAATTTTTCACCAAAACCTCCCCTATATACGAGTATCTATAACTCGGCCGTAAGTGTCTATAAACGGAACAAAAATATTTGAATTGCTTTTACACAAAATTTAGTCTTTGGTGTTTTTTTTTCCTCTAACGATATTTGTGCCTCACTAAGGTTCGTAACGACATTTAGTTAGATGAAAAAAAAATGTACTCATCTGATAGAGGGTGACCGGACACCGATTCAGTCCGGGAGTTACCTCCGCTTGTCCGCTTCCCGATTTGGTATATGTGGTGGGGACACCGATTCAGTCCCCTACCAAACACTTAGGAGAATCGCTCCGTTAATTCCGGTGGTTTGGTTACGCTTACACTTCTTGTTGTTATGCCTCTCTCGGAGGGGCGACACCCATTCAGTCCCCCTTGAGGATTTCTCGCTCTTCCCAACTGCCTAGGGTTTGAACGATTGCCTCCCGCTAATATACCACCCAGCAATACCCGTAAAAATTTAAAACACTATGTTTGGGTCTCCCTGGGGCGTTTTCCTTTTTTTTTTTTTTTTTTTTTTTTTGGTTTTTTTGGAGTTTGCCTTTAAAACCCCACATTCACTAATAATAAGCTTTATAATTCACAATATAATTCACAATTCACGTTAAACAATTCAACTATTTTTGTTTTCTCCCTTTTTTCCCTTTACAAAATTAATTTTTTTTTTTGGTTGTATATATCCCGACTACCCGTATTTAAGCGAAACCCTCTTATATTTTTGGGGTTTAGGCCTAACTTTTCTCGGCTTTTTTGATATCCCAAAATTTTTCCGTGATTTCGCTGTAGTATTTTTCTTCGACTCCTATTTTTTCTTGATTTTGAAATTTTATTTTTCAAGGCAATCCGATATCCTACAAAATCACCCGTACTCAACTTAATTTGTGTTAACCCAACACCGTAGCAATATTCATATTGTAACAAGCTCTGTCTTCTTTTGATTGTGAAGCTCAAAGTTCAGCAATATGTTGCCGCATGTGCTCCAAGTGAGCAGCTCTGCCTTCTTCTGATTGTGAAGCTCGAAGTTCAGCATTATGTTGCCGCATGTACTGCAATCGAGCGGCTCTATCTTCTTCTGATTGTGAGGCTCGGTAATTTTTCATATACAGTCGCCTCTTTTGTTTTCTCTCAATCAGTTCATCATTTGAATTATATAATTTTTTCTATTCATTTATGTCTTTTTTTCGCCAATCTCCTCTTTCTTTGTGTTGTAGTTTCATTTTTCATTTTTGTTCCCACGAGTAATGGACAATTTAACGGTCAACCCTCCCAGAGGTCCGATAGAAGGATAACGCTCTTATACACCAGAGTGTGCTGGTGCCCTGAGGTTTACGCTAGCGATATGATATTTTTAATCACCCTCTTGCCATTCATCCTTCGGCACGTTTCTCACCTTATATTGGATTGAGTGAATTTAAAATTGAGTGAAAATTTAGTATTCGACAATAGTTAAAGCTGCACTGTATAGCTTACAAATGTTGCATATACTGATTCATGCAATAGCAACTTCAGTAGATGGTATTATCAACTTGTCATCGCAGCAACCTTATTGTTTGTTGCAATAGCTCGATGCAGTGTGATGAATCCTACTTCCCACTTTGAGCTAACTGGACTCAATATTGGTACAATCTTCGATATGTATCCCAATAACTTTAAAAAATTTCAAATCAATTTAATCAATTTAATTTTTTTACAATTTTTCTCGAAGTTTATCAATTTTTTTATTGTTTCCTGTAAGTTTTTCCTCAAAATCTCAAATTATTTTAAATATTAATAAAAAGCTGTCTATAGTAATGTTTTGTTAGTTAATATTTCAAGTAATTTTCAAAATTCACGTAGGAAAAAATGCTGTAGCAACACCTACGGTATGTATGTATATTAAAATATATTTCAGTAGTAAGAACTTTTTTAACACGCTTTTATTATTTAATTATCTATCGATAAAGAAGCATGACATTTTTTTCACCGGCATTCTATGTGTGGTATACGCTTAACCTGCAAATTTATTCTGATGATCCTAGTCAGGATCTTAATATGAAGTTATGAGATTATTGTATTGTGATCGGCCCTTAACCCCTGTGCAAATTTCTAAGTTAATCAGTATAGGAATTAAGCGCAAATTTTAGTGAAAAAAAGTCGACATACGAAAAAAGAAAAACTGAACGCAGCCAAAACTGCTAGAAAAATTTTTGCGCGAAAAAAAATTCGTCTTTCGAATTTTTTTTTAGTGTAACATACGAAGGTATCTCTAAAGAGAAATACATACAGTCAACCTCCCATAAATCGAACTTCTATATTTCAAATTTTCTCTAAATCGAACAGAAATGTTTGGTAGATGGTGATTCGATTTATGGAAGTTTGACTGTAGCGTAGCCGTTGAGTATTTCAGTGGATATTTTTTTGAATATTTAAAATTATTTGTACATAAAAATAATTGTATTTGAAAATTTTAACTAGTTACAAATCAATTAAAAGTAAAATTAAATAAATTATTTATACAATAACATTTAATTACATAATTATATTGGCGAAAATATACCATAAATTACAAAATATGGTAAGTTTTGTTTTGTGACATATTTTTTCGTTTTGTTAAGAACAAAATTCTATAGAAAGTTATTATTATTACATTAAACATAAATATTTATTTTATTTTGTTTTAATAAAGTGTATTAAATAAATTTTCAGTCAAAAGCGAATCGGTTAGGGAATCGTCAGAAAAATGCGCTCATTGATTTGGTAGAGGAGCATTTTGAATTTATTCAAGGTAAATTTAAAAAAAAATGTCTGCCATATTCCCAGCAAGTTATTTTTTAAGTTGAATTTTTTTTTTATAGGAAAACATGCAACAGCTCGCGGGGCCAACGATAAAAAGGCCTCTTGGCTTATTATTTCAGATTCAGTGAACATGGTTGGACCGATTTCGAAGACTACCGAACAGTGGCTTAAGGTATAATTTAAAATTATTATTAAACTTTAAATTGTTCAAAAAAAATTATTTTATTTTTATTTTAGACATGGAATAGCTTAAAATATAAGGTAAAAGAAAAGTTAAAAATGATCCGGAACCACAAAAACTGTACTGGAATGGGACCGCTAGAAAATGAGAACGTTAACGAAAGCGATGCTACCGAAATAACGGAGTGCGATTGGAGGATCATAAATATGTGCAATCTGGAGGTATTAGATGGACATACAGAAGTTGAGTGTGGCTTTAGTTTAATAGTAAACAAATACATTTGTTTTGCAAATACCTTTTATTTAATTTAGGAAATTTTATTACAGTCTCCTTCACCGCCTGTCCGACCTCAATCACCACAGCCGTCCACTTGAAGGATGAACGAACCGCCTAATATTAGCCCTCAAATACTACAGTCGTCCACTTCGGAAATAAGTATAATTTCACCCATTCCAGTAAGTACATATTGCATATAATAATAATTTTGGAGAAAATTGTTTAATCAATATTAATAATAATATTTTAAATTTTGTAACTCAGTTAGCTTCTCCGACCTCTCAAGAAACTCGAGGACACGTTGTGGAACTACTTATTGAACCGGCAGAATATTTACAAGGATATTCGTCACCATTAAGAGTAGCAATACAGTCGGTACACACACGGCGTCATGTGGCAGAAGTCATAATAATACACCTCGGCCACGTCGAGTTCGGGGTCAACAAAGAAGTAGTCCAAGAGTAAGTAATAAATGAAAGTATTCTTATAGTAGTATCTCCTAAAATATCATTTTCAGAATCCAACTATAATGGATTCAATCCAGAGGTCTCTTCAACTCCAAGAAGAGCAAAATAAGCAGCAGAAGGTAACTATCCAACAAAATAAAAATATTCTAAAAAATCAAGAAGAATTAATCAAAACTGCAAATTTAACAAACAAATTATTATTGTCATTAAATAATAAAAGTTAAACTAAAATAATAATAAAATATAACATACGTTATGAATTTGAATTCTTTTTTGTAAATATAACTTAAAATGCTTTTAATTATGGAATTATTTTTTTTAAATGTAATGTACATATTTAGTTTAACATTTTCTCTGTCTATCCTGCAATAAAACAATGACACCAAAAATAGAAACCACCCAAAAATCAATTCGGCTTCAAGAAGAAACAAACAAAAATCACCTTAAAGTCAACTAAACAAGAAATTAGTCATATTCTTAAATTTATTTCATTTTTTTAATAATAAAAACCTCTTAATATCAAACGTACAAAAATAAAAATAAGCAAATTACAATATTTATTGCATTTTGGCGGCTACAGCTGGCTTTGGATAAATCTCTCAGATTCCTTTAATCCATTGATACTCGAAGCATATTTAAAGAAATATGCTTCCGATCAATGCATTACGGTCAGGGAAAACTGTAGAAAACCCTGACCAAGAGATTAAATTTAAAAAAAAAAATTAAAAAATAAACATCTTCATATATAAAATTACATGCCTTCAAAACCCTGAAATTAAAAGAACAAAAAGGGGACGAGTCCCTTGGTTAATGCATAAGATGCCTTCCATACACATTCTTCGGAATGAAAATACAATTTATAATAAAAAGTAAAATATCAAAAAAAAAAAATTTAATTCTAAAATAAGATAAGAAAAATAAGACCGAGCAACACGAAGTGCAAAGGCACCTTTAAGCTTAATTTAAGTTTATACTTACCTGTTATCCTTAAATTCTATGACCTAAATTATTCAAAAGCCGATCACGGTTTTGTTGCCCAGCAATGAATAACGAACTTCTTTGGTTATTTCGACTCTCCAATTCTTCTTGTACTGGTGTGATGAATTCCCCGTGTGGAATGCCATTATTTATTAAAATGTTGTGTAAAACATCGCAGGAAATAATTATGTTGGTGGCAATTTCGGGGCTCATAGCGTAATTTACGTTCACCCAAGGTACATCTGCAATTTATTTAAAAAATTGTTTTTAAACATAAAATTGTATATACAAACCGATTCTTCAGTAAACCATTGCAGCGCTCTATTTTGCAACGAATTTTGCAATGCAGCTGGTTGTAATGCCGCTCTTCTTGTGTCCTGGGATTTTTGATGTTCGTCATAAGAAACGGTTGCAAAGGATACCCACTATCACCTATAAACATTTTGTTATTTCAGCTGTATTTTATTGACAATTTACGACAACAATTGCACTATCCAATCCCTCAGTAGAAATTCGTAAAAAATGTTCGTCGTATTTTTGTCAAATTATAACAATAATGACATATGCAATTCCAATTTTGTACTGATCAATACGAATTCGACGAATCCCAAGTTGAAATTGATTAAATGGCATTTTGTTGAGAATTTTTCCCCAAACAGCTACTTATTACTATGATTTAAATAAAGCAAATTTTGTTTTGGTTTGTACCATGCGATGCTTTATCCAATGTAATTAGTAACTTTCTTAAGGAAATACATTTAAGGCATTGCCCCATGCAGAAACTGCAAACTGACATTTCAAACTGTCAAATCCAATTATTGACAAAATTGTTTATTTTTCACTATGAAAATTATTAAAAAATAGTTTGAATCTATAAGTTCCACCTTATTCATTACAAATTTTATTAAAATTGATTTAATTTCATTCAAAAACTCCAATTTTATATTTAGACGGACGGATTTTTGCTTGACGGCCGGCAAAACATAAAATTGGGAATTTTTGAATGAAATTGCATCAATTTTAATAACATTTGTAACGAATTAGGTGGAACTTATAGATTAGAACTATTTGCTAATAATTTTCATAGTGAAAAATAAACAATTTGGTCAATAATTGGATTTGACGGTTTGAAATGCCGGTTTGCCGTTTCTGCATGGGGCAATGCCTTCAGGCCCGAATTTATAGTCGTAACTATTGCTATTAGGTACTATTACAAAAATTCGATATGAGTTTCCAATTTACTTTCTTGTTTTCGATATTTTGTAGCAATGCTTAAAGTGATGGATTTTGATCACTATAAGCGTTGCTACATTACAAACAAATCTTGTAGTGAGGTTTATAAATACAAAAACTGTTATTATAACAGTAGTTATAGTTGTAGCAACGACTATAAATTCGGGCCTTATTGTTGTTGTAATTTGGAAAAACACAAAACACGACGGCATTTTTAATGAATTCCTACAGTGAGGGATTGGCTAATGCGATGATTTTTGTAAACGATTTTGATTTATGGCTTTGGTGTTGTAAATTGTCAAATTGAGCATTTAATAAAATTGAAATTTAGATGTACAGAAGAAATTACGTTACCCAATAGCCACTCCCGTCGTTCACCTTGTCGGTATCGCAATTGCAAAAACGCAAAACATTGACTACATCCCCATCCATATGTAGCTATCATGAGTGGAGCTGTAATGCAAACATTTTAGATTCTTAAAATAGTGATTTTTCAATCGACCACCACAAATACTTATAAGCACTTATGGATCATGTATTTGCTAGATTTACTATAGTTAATTTATCAAAGACATGAACCATAAGTGCTTATAAGTACTTGCGGTGGTCGATTGGAAAGCCACCAATATAACAACTAACTATCTTAAACACATTTTTTATTGGCTTTGGGCTCTTCTCTCGTATTTCGGAATTTCTTCTACTATTCCTATTCATTCTTTGAAAAAATATAGGATTTGAAGTTAAAGTTGTAAACTAATTTTTTTAAATAAAGAGCCCAAAACCAATAAAAAATTTGTTCAAGTATTTAAATATTGGCTAAAAAATATAAATATAATTAATCAATAATTCTTACCCACAATATCTCGGATTGCAATTTGTGATTCTTAAATCATTGTCACATACCTAAAAAACATACAAATGTACATACATATAAGTAATCCAGTTAAATTAGATTAAAATATTTAAGCTTACCAATTGGGTATTTATTGAATGAAACCCTTTACGGTTGACATAGGCATGTTCAACATTCTTTTCAAGCCCGGTTATTGCAATGTGGGTTCCATAAATAATCCCGATGATGTGTGGAAAGCCATATTTTGCCAAAAAACTATGAGAGTGGTGGTTATCTAATTTTTGCAGTAAAATATCTAATCGTGAATGTACCTAGCCTTGGTTGATTCAATTTCAAGCGCTGTCTGAGGAAACCTTACATATTTTCCCGACAGCTTCACGGTAATAATCGTGGTGTATTTCCTAACACAGTTGGATACTTTCGGTTGGCTCATGAATGCCAACACATCACTTCCGATTCTCTTCTGGTAACTGCCACTTGCCAAAAAATTTAGGACAGCTAATATCTTAAATGGTGAAAACAATTATTTAATTTTACAACAAAACAATAAAAAAAATGAATTATACGTACTTCTAAATGAATAGGAATTTTTTGTTGGGTGTCATTTAGGTTACCAACTTCTTTGACTTACTCAATAAAATCTTTCAATAGGTTTATTGGAAGTCTATACATTTCCTTGAATCTACGACAAAAAAAAAATATTTAAAATCATATTTCCTAAGTACATATAATAGTAAAATTTAAGGCAAGGTCCCTTATACAAACGGCAAACCGGCCGTTCAATCCGTCAAACCCAATTATTGACACAATTATTTCACTTAGAAATATGAAAATTATTAAAATTAGTTATAATATAATTTATAAGTATCGCCTTATTTTAAGAAAAATTTATAAAAAACTATATTTGTCATTAAAAGACCCAAATTTTATATTTTGACGGATGCAAAAAAAAAAACATGCAAATAAATCAATTTTGTCAAAAATTGGATTTGACATCTTGAAATGCCGGTTTGCCGTTTTTGCCTGAGGTAATGCCTTTATCATAAATCTTACCGTTTTTCTGGAATATCAAATGGGTTCATCGTATCCCTCATCCTTTTACGTAAAATTCTCATATGATGAGTATTTTCGTAATGTAAGGCGGCCAAAGCAACTACACTCATTTTTGTTATATTATAATATGTTTTTCAGTTTTATTTTATGTCTTATATAAGCAATGTGTTATATAAGAGTAACACTAATAAATTATTTGTTATTAATTTAAATATTAAGGTATTTATATTATTGTATACAAAAAAGAACACGAAACTCAAATATTACGTCAAATATAAATATACATATATGTCAAATATAATGAAATGTCAAATATAAATTTATATAAGTGGCGACATACGTGTGCTGCAAAGAAACAATTATTTCAATGATGGACATACGTTTTTATAGCAATTTGCAAGAAATTTTGTCGATTTTATTTTTCCACTAAAATTTGCGCTTAATTCCTATACAGGCTTCTTGAAATTGGTGAAAATTAAGTTGAAAGATTCCGTTACATACATACACAGTACACACATACAGGTCAAACCAATAAAAGCGTATTAAAAAAAAGACATGTTCGCATATTTTCATATAATTATCCAGATTTTCTAGAAAATATATTAAAAGGCACGTTAAGTCAATGGGGTCAATTGAAAATTTTGCAATGTCTTTCTTACTCGATATACATACAAATGAATTAATAACCTTTCTTTATTTCTAAATAACAACTGTTATAATGTGAAGTTATATCTGTTTAAATATTTAGATTTAAAATATAACCGTTGTTTTCTTTTAATCAAATATTGTAAATTCTTTCAAAAAGAGGCCTACCTGATAGTTCACTAAGTATCTATCAATAAACTGATAACAATCTTTACTAAATTTCCAACAGTCGAACTAATTATAATTAACACGTATTATAGATTCAATTTACAAAGTTCTCCACAAAAAAAACCTGAAATAACTTCTGTTTAAATTTGAATTCAATTAAACCGTCAAAATTGAAATGAATCCATCTAAAACCCCAAATAAAAAAAATAAAAAAAATTTGTTTTTAATTAATCGAAAAATATAAAGTCGAAATTTTTTAAATTTGATTGACACAAGCTTTTGATATAAAAGATACCGAAATCTAGATAAGAATAATTTGATCTTAAGTAGATCTTGTTCTTATATGTGCTTAAGTAGAACAAAACCAAAAAAAAACAGGATTACCTCTGAATTAATTTCATTGATATTATAATTATTTTGGTAGCCATTAACAATTTCTACATTCTACAGTGTGTATAAAATGACAAGCGCGGTATTGCCTTATAGTATACACCGTCCAAACTAAGATTTAAGATAAACAGGAATTTTATCTTAATTTCGTTTCATATATAAACAAAAAAAAATTAGTTTTTTTAATCGAGATAAAAGGGATGACAATCATCATCATTAAAGAGGTAAAAAACGATATAGATAAAATCATTAAATTACAATTTTATGAGACAAAATGGTTCCAAATAATACATTATGAGTATTGGGGCCACTTGAAAAGATTTTTTATCGTTTTTTTTATTTTTTTTTTTGGTTGGTTGTTATAGTTGGAAAATTTCCATAATTTCAATTTACCTTATTATTATGTATGTACATACACATAGAGAGAGTAACTGAACGATTTTTGTTCCTTATTTTATTCAACTGCTTCACAAAAATTCTTCTATCTAATCGTAAACACTCGAACCAAAATAATACTTAAAATTTCGAACGAATTGGAAATTGAAAAAATGATCTTGGGGAAAAAATAAAAATATATTTTATTCAATTTTCTCGTATTTCGTATTTACGTTTTATACATATATAAAAAAAAAACACGGGACACAAGCGGTAAAAATCGTGAAGGCAGAATGAGGGAAATAATTCAATGAAACTTGTTCACTGAAATTACGAATTGAAGAAGATGATGGTACTTTCTTGAATTTTAATTTAAATATATTTTTTTTTTACTGAAATCAGATTTATGTAAATGCACTTAAGATTTCGGAAATTTTTGTTGGTTGGTTGTCAAATAGTTTTTTGTGCAGGGGGAACTGTAGACTATTTGGCTTAGAAATTGTACTATGCATGTTCTACATAGTTTTTGTATAGAAAATTTGGATTAATGGCATGCCGTTATAAGCATTACCTTGACCTTTAAATGAAAGTAGCTCCCAAATGGAGAAGTGTTTAAATAATTCAAAGTTTGCTGGGATTTAGTTCATTGCGAAATAAATCCCAAAAAACGGAATAAAATAACTTCTATTTTTGTACTACGGAGAAGGAAAACTAAATTTTAAAATATTCTGGAAAATGCAGATTTAATTTCATTTTAGAATGAAAATCTCCATTTTTAAGAATATTTTAAAATTGAATCTCTCTTTTGTAGAATCAAATTCGCAATCCAGAACAATACATTCGTCAATTCTATTCCAACACAACGAATAAAGCCCACCAAAAATAACTTAAAAGACCCAATGCTTATCAGCTTAGGAGAGATTATGATATGTGAATAGTTTATTAAAAAATAAAATTTTTTGATAAAATTTATATTTCTAAAATATTCGAATTTTTACAAATCCTCCAAGCGGCAGTGGCGGGAAGGAGCAAAAAATGACTTTTTGTGGACAAAAATCTGCCTCCAGTTCAATTTTCAAGATATCTGAATAATGAGGATGTTAAAATGTATTAATAATATTTCAAATCACTCTGGAAAGAGCAGGCTATAATACGTCACTGCTACTTTTCCTTCCGTTAACCTAATCTCAAAAATCGCAAAGGATTATTATTATTATTATTACTTGAGGGCCATGTGGGCGTTAAGCCACCTCGCACTGCGACTTAAAGATCTTTTGTGCATCAAGCCCTACTTAATTATCCGTCCAGCCAATATTCAGGCTCCTAATGAACCTGATAATACTGCCGACCGGTACGTGATGCATACTATCTGGGCTCATTGCTCTCCCTCCTAGATATTTACTGCTGGAAGTACTTCTAAACGCGTTACAGACTATCTGGGCTCATTGCTCTCCCTCCTAGATGTAATAACATTTACCTCTGCTAGAAAAGCGGTAGCACTGGGACTCAAGGACTTCGATAGGGCAGACCCACTCCCGTGTATTCCTTCCCGTGCCTCGTCTACCGTTTTGATTTAACTCTTGCGAGTTGCTGGGAATAAAAAAGTCGCCTGTAGGTGACCCAGGTCACCCAGGATTACTGTATGGAAATTATTTATTATAGAAATGTAAATAAAAACATAGATTTTTGTTCTTTATTATTTCAAAGATCTATTCGAAATATTTAAACATTTGATCATATAGCGAAAAATTATTAAGAAAGATAACATTGATCTTGTTCTTGAGGATTCTAAAAGCTAAAAGTTTATTTTTATCGGTTTAATATTGTAGGGTGTGAAAATTCTTGTTTAGATTTGTTTTTGTTTATTAAAACAATTATGGTAATATTAAGTAAAGATGGCAAAAGGAAGCCAAGTATTCCAATTAAATTCATCAGACTGCGTGTAGTTTCGTAGATGTCCAGGTTCGTCTGTCCATATTCTGTGTGAACGCTATAAAGCTCCATTCGTTTGTGGATGATATGCTGTGGTGTTTACTTTTCTAATCTTTAATAATTTGCACATGTTCGTAAGCAACTCGCTCACGAAGTTGGCACCTTGGCCCGATAGTATTTGCTTCGAATTCCAAAAGCACGGACTACACGTTCAACGAATATTTTAGCTATCGTTTCGGCATCTTGATTCTTTAAAGGAAACGCAAGTGAATATTTAGTGAGGTCATCTTGCTTTTCATACGCTGCGCGGTTCGGAAACACTTCTTGATGACCGCCTAATGGTTTCGAATGAAATTCCTCTATTACACTATCAATTTCGGAATCATCAGTGAGTTGTATTATTTTTGATTTGGAATAGTTTGTATCGTGTTTCGGTTGTCATGAACGGTTGTCCCATTCTTTAACAAGACTGTAAGGGGTTTAGCAATTTCTGAGAATTTATTTACAAAACGGCGGTATAACCTAAAAATGACTTTACTTCTTTTTGGTTGGTTGGTTGGTTGGTTGGTTGCGTATAATTTCTTACAGCGTCAGTCTTTATTTTATCTGGTTTAATTCATTCTTCTGTTAAAATATGTCCTAAGTATACGATTTCCTTTGATAAAAAATGGCATTTTTCTAAATTTAGTTTCAATTTATTGGTTTTAAAACAGTGGTAACTGTTGTCTAATTCTACATCAATAAGTTTTCGGAAATCAACTACGATTCTGCACTTCTTTTGTTCATTACTAGTCTTTTTAAGGATAACTATTAATGGAAAATTCCATGGACTCTTACTTGGTTCTTTGACGTCATCTTTTAACATTTGTGATATCTGTGTATCGATTTCTACTTTTGCAGATTCCGGTAATCTATATTGTTTAATTATATTGGCTCTACGTTAGATTCAGTTCTAATTTTATGGACTGTGATATCTGTTGCGGTGAGTTTGTCACCAGGTAGATAGAAAATTTCGTTATACTTCCTACATAGCTTTAGGATTGAATTTCTTTCTTCTTGATTGAGATTATTAATCTTTAAAGATGATTCAATAATTTCTAAACGATTGTGGACGATTGATTAAGAATCAAGATGAAGGACTTCGAACTCGTCTAATTTATTTAAAGGTAGTTCTACATTTTCAATTTCAACTTCGCAATCATTTGTATTCACAAGACTTATAGTGACTAAATTATTCTATGGTCTAATAATTGAATTTGCAGTAAAAACACCAGAGACAAATTTAAAGGATTGGCATACATAATCTATATTGTTTGGTATATCCAAATGTAACTCGAATGTTTTTTCTGTACGAGGTAGAATTACAATACTGGAATTAGATGGTTGTTTAAGTTGAATTAGGAACCTATTTGAGAATCAAAATTCGTATTGAAGTTGAACATAAGAATAGCAAGATAACAATATTTTGAATTTAAAACTTCACAAAACGCCATAAAAATTGCCACGACTCAATTCACAACAATCAAAAAAAAATATTTTTACACTCCCGTTAAAATCGTAATAAAATATCGGTAATCAATATTTAAGTTGAGAATAAGAAAAAAAATGTAAACTAACCTTGACAAAATTTGCTGAATTTTTACAAGTTGTGGTGATAAACGATCTTGTAATTGTTGTGAAGCCCGTTTCTTCATGATGAGATGATGAATATTGAACGATGATTCACTCCTCTCGTTTGTTTTATGATGACACAATTAGATGCTACCATTAAATGAATACCGTATTCTCCGTTCTTAGCTGGATTCGGTGATTTGCTATGGCAATGAAATACATAATTATACCATAAACTTATTAACACATACATATATAGGTATACACAGCATAGCCTTAACAATCTCACAACAACAGTACAGTAAAGTAAATATCTTATAGCAATATCTTTTTTGAGGTTAGGCTACAGGTTAATAGAAAAGTAGCAGTGACGGGTTGTGGCCTACTCGTTCCAGAGTGAATAAAAAAAAAATATTCAGATCGCTTGAAAATTGAAGTGGATGCTGATTTTTGGCCACAAGAAGTCATTTTTTGCCCAATCAGAAATTTTTAGAATTTCGACTTTAAGCAGTAATGAAATAACTTGCAACAATAAATTTCAACGACTTACTTCATTTGAAACTTAATTCATAATTAAATATTTCCCAATTCTTATTCTTATAAATAATCAATAAAATTTCTTTCTTAGAGTCATAAAATCAGCTTCTAATTTGGTATGTCTGGATGTGGATTGATTTGACGTGATTTCTTAATAGTTAGATGTCTCTGAAAAGAAATTCATAATAAAGTTTCATGTGGGAAATCTAGCACAATTTATTTCCACAAATCATTAGAAACTTTTTATAAAATTAGATTCTAGTAAAAAAAAATTAGTTCAAGTTCATCGATGCAATCCATCCCTAGCCATAACAGATGTTAAAAAAGGTTTCTCTGATTTTGGGAAATTCGATTTTTCCCAGATTTCCCACATGGTACTTGAACTAATTTTTTTCCAGCGATATCTATTGATAAATCACATCAATTCAATTTATCTCGAGATATGAAACTTTAGAAAGGTGAGTTTATACAATTTCAAGTTCAATTGAGGAAGAGAAAACTCAATTTATAATAATATAAACTTTTCTACCCCTCCTGTAAAATTATCAAATGTAACATTCAGTATGCCTTGTAGCCACAAAATTATATATGTACATCGCTAGTCCTGACTCATTTTGGTTAATAGTGCGTTAATAATAACTCTTAAAGGCGAAGCAGCAGAGGCTTTACAAACCATTCCAGAACAAGAGTGCAACAGTTATCTCCAAATTATGAAGGCTCTGTGAAGGCAGTAACCAAAAGTGGGATATCTATCGGATGGAATTGAAAATTCGCTATTAAAAGGAAGGAGAATAACTTCAGCAATTTTTATTGGCAATCGGGCGACTAGTGCTAGCCAGATGGCTTGATGGCTACTTGGACGGCACCCTAAACGACTAGGAAAGGACAGAGAGGTAAGCCAAAGGTAGCGGATTGACACGTAGGGTAGAGTAGAATAAGATAATATTAATAGCGCAAAGCTTACTGTATTAAAATCGGAATTTTTCATGCTAAAACTGTTTTACATTATACAGTATACTACACTATTCTTACTGGAAAAAGCATGATATTTCTAGAAACTTTGAGATCGAATTGGATTTTACGTAGGTATTTGGAAAGCGACAGCGTAAATACTCAACCGAGTGATTTAAAAAGTGATTTAGTGCGATATCAAAATTGTTAGTGTTAGTAAAATAGTGCAAATATTAAAATAAGTGATTATGTGAATTATTGTTAATCTGTGTTGAATAAATAAAGTTGTTTGTGAAAAATTGAAGTGGTTTATTTTATTCACAATTCAGTGATTCGAACCTTGATTTACAAGGTAAAAACGTAACAATATGTTGGATTTATATATAAATAAAAATTCATAGTTCAGCTCGTAACGAATTGATGTTTACTTTTGCTATCCTTCAATTTTACCAGAAATCAGGGGCGTATTAATGCCTAGGCAAACTATGCACGTGCCTAAGGCCTACTAAAATGAAATTCAATCCAAAAAATCGTCCTTAATATACAGTAATTTAGATTTTCAATAGAAATGATATATGTAACGAGAAAGTTACCGATGACTTCTTTAGGGTGAATTTCAAGAATACGGTCCTGAATATTTTTTCCAGTTTTTTATATGATAGAATACTCTTAACTTATGCCCATAAGTTGTATCGATTGGGTTAATGTAAGAAGCCTTGCGCGCAAAACATCAATTTTTTGATCCGTAAACCAACACTTCATTAAGTTAAGGATTAGGATCGTTATTCTGTTACAAAATACATGAAATTTGCATGTTTTCAAAGGAATAAGTCGTGATAGGAAAATGTTTTCAAGTCATTATATTCCCATCTAGTATAATAACTGGGATCCAGTTCGTTAATTTTCGAGCGTCGCACATACATCTTATCTTCCAACTCAAACAAACTAAACTTCGATTTGTCGTTCCAGAGGGTTTTTTCAAAGCACCAGCGATTTGTGTAGGTATTGCTTTGCTAAATTTAAATTTTGTTTGGAAATAATTCGCTTTTTGCGTGTAATGCGCGCACTCAACCCAAATGCAAACACCCACGCCTTATGGATCTGTCCGACCAACTCTGCGCAATTTGATGTTATTTGTCCCCATTTATTTTCCTGGCAGTCAAAAAAGTTCCTCCTTTCTGGGTCCGTTTTTGAGATCACCAGTACCATTAAAGGTTTTAATGGCACCAAAAACTACCTTCCTTGAATCTGCTGCAATGGCCCGCATTATTGCATTTCGTTTGCAATATTTTCGTACAGCTCTTAAAAAATCCATTACTAATAAATTTAAAAAAATAAGTTTTATCTTATGCATTGCGCTGTTTACAGTCATAGTTTTTTAACAATTATTGGCAATGCAACCAATCAACTTTTAATAATTCTCGCTCAACAAAAACTAACAAACAAAATACCTATTATAATTATGTAAATGCGTATTGAGGTTAAAATTATCGTTAAAATATAGCCGCTTTATCATTATTTCTAATTTTGTGGCCATCTTAATTGCCTTTTAACACAAAACGATTATGTTCTGTTCGCGTTAAGAGCTGGAAAAGTGTTAGTCATACATATTAAAGGAGGTAATTTTTTTTTTCTAAAGTAAACTGCTCAAGAACTTGGTTTATTGACGTTAATTACAGATTGCGATCAGAGATTAGAGATTCCGTCTCAAGAATTTTCGTCACTGTAAAATAATTGGTAGACTTTGTTTCTTGGCCGTAATTGAATTAAGAAATGTTTTTTCTGT
Source organism: Tipula helvola (assembly GCA_963556165.1). Classification (NCBI taxonomy): domain Eukaryota; kingdom Metazoa; phylum Arthropoda; class Insecta; order Diptera; family Tipulidae; genus Tipula; species Tipula helvola. Next base: position 122,033,703 of record OY744481.1, on the reverse strand, counting down.
TAAATTCATATTTAACCATTACTAAATTTGATCGAAAAACCTAAAACAATTCAAATCAAAGTCAATGATAAAATAAAAGGACTCATTCGTTTTGATACTATAATTGGAAATCTATTACAGATACCTCACAAAGCTAATTCGTGTGCTGTTAATCGCAGTTATTCCAATTTCCAACGCTTACCAAAAACTCACATAATAAATGATCGTTTCACGGGCCGAGTACCGCATCTATATTTATAATATAAGGGGATTTCCATTTCAGTCCGAAAAGCCCGAAGGCGAATCTGCCTTCCTTCTTCAGCAAAAATTACTTCATAAGCCGTAATTACAATTGGCGATGCTTTATTGCTCAATAACTCCCAATGATGATTTTTTTTGTACAATTTTTTAGACTTATTTTGTTGGGAATTCTTGTGAAAGCCACAGTTTTTCTTGGCTTATCAAATTACCCGAGTTACCAAACGGCCAGGTAGCCTGAGTACCTTGCATTTGCCATACTTCTTTGTGGTCAGTCCTAAAAGAGTATAGAGAGGGTTTGACTAGAAAACTGTAGAGAATCATAATTCTACAACTTTTGTGAATTCTGATGTATTGTAAATTTTTCAGGAAACATTAAATAAATCTATAAATAATTTTTTTGGCAAACTTTTACTAATTTAAAAAATATAAATATAATTTAGGATCGGTTGCATATTTGGTAGTAACATGTATTAAAATAATTAATTCAAAATTAGAGTAAAATATTAAGTTTGCTTATCAAAATGATTAAGAATTCGCTTACACAGGAATATTGCGGTATGAATGTGACAAAGTAAAATGGTAAGGGAATTTGGTTGTATTAGTATAATACGCTAATACAACCTGCATAGTATAATCTGCAGGGCGGTGCCTAGCGTGTGTGCAATGTGTGCACCTCACACAAGTGGCCGATTCTAAAAGGCGGCCAAAAACTAATTCTTTTTTACCTATTATTTTTAATTATTAACTGGAAACGGTCATTGGTTGAAAATTAAAAACAAACAAAGTTTTTTTTTTAATTTTTCTAAAATCTAACAAAATGTTTACAATTCTAATTGTATGAAAGCAACCCTTTAACGCTATAACAAATATTGTAGTAAATGTACTGCATTTGGATTAGTGCGCCAATATTGGCTTATTGTTATTGGTTAAAAATAAGTGATAATATACTGCGGTTGATTCGTAAATCTAAATATTTTTCTATAATACGTGTATACGTTTATACCTTTTATATACGTTTTCTAAGACGTAAGCCACACTGAACAACTTACTATGGTAATTTGATGATTTACTAGATACAAAAAAAGTAAAAATTCGGGATCATTCTCTTGGGTTCACAGGCCTATAATAAATACGGCGGAGACTTAAAGCTGTGTTTATGACATAGGAAGATTAACACGACCAACCAAAATATTTCAAATGTCACTAGTCCCGCCTACTAGCCTACTTGGATCAAAAGTAAAAAATTTGTCAACTAGATCATGGAAGTAATAGGCGGGGCTTGTGCCATTTTAAATAATTTGGTTGGTCGAGTCAATCTTTCTATCTTCTTATTATCCTATCCTCCTATGTCATAAGCTCAGCTTCAGTTAATTTATTATTGAAAAATTCTATGACCTAAATTAAAATATTTTGAACGTGGCCAGGGATAATGGTACGAACATGCTAAGAAAGCACAATGGTTTGCAAACTAAAAATTTACATTTAAAACCTAAAGCTTTTTTGTACCATTTGTTCTGCATATAGTTTGAATCTGGCTGTTAGACTCCGCAATCATATCATACGAGACAGCAATTTATTTTTACCTATTACAAGAAATATACGCATTTTTTTCTAGTTCAACCAAAATATCTATTATAAAAAAATATACACATATGTCAAATTAAAATTTAAAACCTTTAAGTGAATCACGTTGGACTAATCGAATTGCTGCCAAAACACCTTTAAAAAGAAGACTTCAAAACACATCATATGGCACACTGTTTATCAGGAAAAATATGTAATTATCAATTTCTATGTTCCATAGTAATTTGGCATACATTTTATTGATGTAGTTAGCAAATTATTGCAAATTCCAGCCACTCTTATGAAAGAATACCATTCTTCGTTAAAGGGCTTAACCAACTTTTTCACAAAATATAGAAGCGATAACAAGTTACGTGGAACCTGCTTTTCCTGCTATTAGTAAAAAAAGAACAAGCTGGAAATCGCGAAATTCCAATTATGAAAGCATGGATGAACCAATCTTGGATCCAAAAACGCATTTTAAAATTAATTTTTATTTTTGCATTCTGGATCAAGCATTAATCTCTATTTCCGAAAGATTCGAAGCACTTCAGGGATATAATGATAATGAATTTGACAAAACTGGTGTTGATTTGTTTGACTAAATTAAAATTGTGCAGGTAATCTTTAAGTCTATAAGAAAATAGTGGTACCTGAATTTTTTTTAATTATTCAAAAAAATATTGGAAAACAATATGCAGTGTACGGACCCAAATTTATGCGTAGTTTCACGCATTTTATTAACATTACCAATGTTGTTTGCGTCCGGAGAAAAATCGTTCTCAAAGTTAAAAATTACTAAAAATTATCTAAGATAGACCATGTTAAAGGAACGACTTGGAAATTTAACTTTAATATCAATAGAACATCAGATCGTTGACAATTTGAATATGAACGATATTATATCTGAATTCGCCCTAAGAAAGCTGGAAGAGCTTGTTTTATGTAAATTAAATTAATTTTATGAAAATGAAATGTAATAAAATTTAATTGCTTGATTTTTATTTCCCAATAAGGTAGATTTTCTTTAAATTAAGGGGCGGCCGTGTACTTAGGCGCGAGCCTGATAATATGTATATACATATAGAATTAAAATTGTGGTATAATCAGTCCAGTCGCCGCGGCCTGATGTGAAGGATTGATTTTGTTCATAATTATAAGCTCATCAGTTCTCTTACAAATTTCGGAAATATTAACGTCAAATAAATTAAAAAAATATAAAAATTCTCGAGAATTCCCGGGATCTAGACAAAATTTCACAACCTCGCATTCTCGAGAAATGAAATTCAGTGTGAAACCAAATTCTTGATTGCTTGGGAAATAAAATTTCTAGGGAAATTGAAATCTCTAATTTAATAGGCATAACCAACAATTTAAATTGTTTTATGCGTAAGGCCATTTGCAATTGCAATCTGTTGTGGGATCAATTTTATACTGCCAATATGCAAAAGATTACAAATTTTAAAACGAAAGCACCAATAACATGTGACATTTTGTATTTGTTATGATTTTGATGCATTTTAGCTTTATTTTTAAAACCATCCACCAGATGTCAGATATTTTGCGTTAAAAGACGAATAAAATATTTTGTTTCAATTGAACATTCAATTCGTTTTATTAACCGTTAAGGTTTAAACAGGATGCATCCGCTCCCTACCGCCCGTTTCACAAAACAAAATGCATAGTCATTGCATTTATTTGAAATAAATCAGCTGCTAATTTAGCAATTTTCAGAATATTTTTAAAACTTGTTACAAATAAAAATTAAAACATTTCTTTGCTCAGGCGTCAAAAATATACAGTTTGAGTAATGAGTCGTACGCCAAATTTTAAATTAGTGCTTAGTGTCCGCTCCGCTTTTTTCTCCTCAGTTCATTAAACTATATTCACTTTTACGTTTTTAAAATAAATTCACAGTGCTAATAAAACAGAGCGGACAGAACTGATACATTCTGTTTGAACCTCTATGTCCATAAGCGGATACCCCGGTTAGTTATTTCATTTTAAAATGCTCGTAGTTTTGCTACTAGAGTGGTTTGGCGTGCAACGAACGCCAATTGGCATTCATTACTTTTTCTCATATATTTAATAAAAAGAAATTAATTTAAAAAAACCCCGTTCCCAAATTATTTTCCAATTCTCAAATAAATTTTCTTGCTCCATACATTTTTTCCAACTCGCAAATAAATTTTCTTGTATTTCATAATCGTTTTGTAGGCGCCCAAACGATCATATAAATGCCGGCTTGGGCGAATACAAGCGTAACCCAATAAAAAGAAATAAATTGTACTATTTGAGATTGCCGACACCGGCATATCAAAATAGATATTTAAGTTCTTGGATGGAGTCTAAAATTATACCAACACTCTTTTAATTATTATCAGACGAGATAACAAACAATTATGGTACGTACAACAACAAAATAACCACAGCCTACTAACACCAAAGGCTCAATTGGTTGTGTAGTTGAATAACTGTTTTATTATAGATGGATGAAAGTAAGCGGAAACGCCTCGTCAGTCTTTCTGCTGGCAACTGGCCACCAATCCAAATTTACTTACTAAACATCATTAATTTTCTTCTTAAAATCTTTTATTTATTTTTCTAAACAATTCATCCCACTAATGGCTCAGAGCTAACCTCACCATCTTTTGACTATGGTCGAACCTATATCCCATCTATGGGTCCAAAAATTTATTACTTATTAAAAATCACTTTGATCAAAATTTCAATGTTTCGGTTCCCAATTTCAAGTTCATCTTAACAAGCGGTATAACTAGGATTCCCGACCGTGTCACCCCAAACCCCACGACCAAATTTACCTTTACCGGATTTGAGCTCAGGTAAATGCCGCAAGTGGTGACAGTAAGCGGTTGGGAAACAAAATTTGTTTTCGTTGAGCTGAACTAACTCAGTTCTTTCGTTACAGGCGTATACATCTTCTACACCGCAACATAAGCAACATTAATAATGTTGAAGGAGGAAGTAAGACCGTTGAGACCCGGAAATGAAAGCTTGCCTAGGGCCCGAATTTTCCTTAATCTGTCACTGTCAGCAATTTAAAAATTCCGGTTTTAACAGATTAACATTAGAATCACTAAAACCCGTTGGTTTTCTAGGTATAATATATTGCATTGACTCAACTTTCCTCAACCGACCTGTTGAAAAATGTTGGTCACAATTGTTTCAGCTGCCATAGAGACTTGTTAGGTAATCCAGAAATCATCAGGTTAGTAACAATATCCTGCCGATTTTTATAATCAATGGCAGATTCGATTTGTTGAACACAATTTGTTCATAATTAAAGCACGTTGATTCATACCATATAAATACCTAAGAGCCATGATCGTGATATGGAATCAATCGCATACTATTTATATTTTAGTTGAAACCATAATGACACAATTTAAATAATCATTGAACCGCAAATTAAAATCACATCAAATATACCATTCTTGTCCTAAAAATCTAACCATCTTGCTAATTCAAAATTTCAATCAAAATCGTGTATTAATTAATTGTTCAAATGGAATGACCACATCACGTTCTCTAATCCATATTCTATCAAATTTCAATCGGTGTTTTACGTTACAAGAAAATTCATTGAAACCGTCCAACTGCAATCAAAAGATTTAAAAATGAAAAAAAAAAATTATAAAAACTTCATTCTAATTAGAACAGTGTAAGATGTTAATTTAAATTTTATTTTATTTTTCATTATCATCATCATCATCACATTATAGTTGAATGATTATCCGTCACGATCATTATAATACCATAATATATTGTGTAATACAAAAAAATCCCAAAAATCGTTTTGTAAATCAAATTTCTTCGCGCACATAAAAATCAATCAATTTTCAGTGTGCGATCGATCGATCGATCGACAACACAAAATCCGCCGTTAATCGATCAAAATCAAAAGATTTAAGCATATAGTATGAGTATATAGTATAAGAAAATTTTGTGGTTCGAGCTTCGGTGATGATTTTGTGGTAATTTTTGAATTTCGAATTTCATACTAAATTTATAATTCAACCATAAAATTGAGATTAAATTGGTTTCAAAGTATAAAAAATAAAACATAAAATAATTCTTTTCTGTGGTCTTATATGCGTGCGCATTGATCGTGTTTTTTTTTTAAGCGATCGAACCGAATTTATTATGAATAGCAACAACAACAACAACAAATTGAAACGAAACTAATAATTTTCGTCGTCTTTACAGAATATTATTATCTTGTGGATGGTTGTTGGTATTTTGCTTGAAGATACATTTTTTTGTACATTCTTATACTTTACCTTTTTTGCACCTGCCCGGCCGTGTAATGATGATCTTCAAAATAATTTCTTTATACGAGTTTATATATACATATAATGTATGTATAAATCTGTATCCTTTTTTGGTGATAAACAAAAAATAGACAAAAAAATAAAGGAAGATATTCGGGAGAGGTAAAATATTTTGGTATCTCGTGTACCTAACACAAAAAAAAAAGTGATTCTTTGCGTCTTTCGTTATCTTCTTAGTAATTCGAAAATATTTTATTTTCTCACCAAAAAGGATAAATAGGACATGTATTTTTATGAACTCGTGTATGTATGTACATCTTAATAATATTTGTTGAGACTACGGTTGACATGAAATTCTTGGGAAGGTTTGGCGCCTATGACCAAAATGGACTTGCATCGTAATTTATGATTTGATTGATAAGATATCCCTTTATGTAGTATGTATATATACAAATATATGATGGCTAAATTACGAAAAATCTTCTTATCATTGTTTATATTTTTTTTGGATGTAAACCAAACCAGAATAATATTTGGTTTAATTCGTAATGTAAATATCACAGAGATTTTTTTTCTAAGACAATATGTTTTCATATGTTGGATCGATTCCAACATAAATTACATGTATACATTGGTTATGTCGGAAATAAAATAAATACGAATAATATTCTTACTAGAATTTAGAATGATATGTTTATTTGAAATCAACTTTTTGTTTTGTGCAATAAAATGTTCAATAATACATAAATCAACCATGTTTTAAAGCCACGTACATACATATATGTTAGCTTAGCGTGGCCGTGAATACATTTTGTTTTTTAATCATAAAATTCGATACATTTTTAACATTTGTGCAGGTGTATTCATAAATTAAATCAGAAAAGCAGGTGAATTGTTTTTATTTTCTTGTATTATTTTTAAAATCCGACCAACTAGTTGATTTTAGTTTAATTTTGTTGAGTTCACAGAAATGGACGAGAAGATCAAAAATTTACCGATGAGCAGGTTCATTTTTAAAACTAGTTTGTGATTAGTAGTGATATTTCATTTCGCTTACTTTATAAATGGTATCGTGGAATTTAATGTGCTTGTGTGTATCGAACATAATTAAATGCGTACAACTTTGATATTTTTCCATAATCACAGAAATTTAATGGTGAAATACAATTTTATATTGATCAAAATGGTTCAAATTATTAAATATTTACATTGAAAGTTGTTATCAAATTTGTAAAGACTATCCCTGCAATCCTTCCGTAGAAAAATTATGAAATTATTAAATAAAAAGTAATTACTAACTTTCAGGTTCAGATAACCCAAATAATTGACGTACTTAAACTGTGGGCCGCGGCCCCCTGGGAGACGTGGAGCTGTTGCTAGGGAGCCTTAAAACGCCGATTTAATATCTCTAATATACCTCACAATTTCCTCGCATACAAATGTATGAATTTGGTTAATGGTTTTTCTAAGCAATAAATTAATTTCACAATCATGAGGATTTTGTTAGGCAAGTTCTTATTCTACTATGAACATGAACAGGAATTTCAATTTTGCAATTTTTTTTATGAAGTAACAACATTTAAAAAAAAAAGACCATAGGAACTAAGGTCTATGAAAATTCGGCAAATTGGATATTGAAAATGTACGTATTTATTAGTATGTATAATATTAAAAATTATTCGTACTTTAATTTAATTTGAAATTTAAAATGGCAGCTTGGCAAATTTGGCTTCAAAAATTTCAGTTTGGTTAAATTGTATATCAGGTTGGCATTGAGAACTCCAAATCAAAAATTCCAGGATTATAATGCCGTTTTTTTGTTGAGCAGGTACTAGGCTTGAGGAACTTTACTATTCAACGCAATAAACTTGCATGTCAACACTTTTTAACTATAAATTTATTATTATTATTATTGATGTACGATTATTATTGATGTTCAAGCCACCTCGCACTGCGACCTAAAAGATCTTTTGTGCTCCAAGCCCAGCTTAATTATCTATCCAGTCAATGTTCAGGCTCCTAATGAACCTAATAATACTGCCGGCCGGTATATGATACATACTATCTGGGCTCATTATTCTCCCTCCTATTCCTAGATGTTGCAGTCTTTGGCGGAAAACGGCTGGGTTATGGCACAGAACATGTTCCATCGATTCCGCTTCCAGTGACGCTATTCTGGCTTTTCCCTGGGAATTGAGTTGAACTATTTTGACAGTATTCTAGCAGTTGGGAATTATTTTTTCCAAAAGTGTATTCTGGCGATTGGGAATTTTTGAATGTATAGGGAAAAATAATTCCATTTTATGTAAGTTTTGACATTTATTTTTCCATACATTTTTGGTGGGGAATAAGATGGAGTTTGCTGTTTTGTGTGTTTTCATTATTTTATTTATTTACAACGTAGTATCGGTAAAGCTTTGATTTTATATGTATAAAATAAAATTTTTTAATAATGGCGGCTGCAAAATTTGAAATAGCGTTTTTCCCATTGTAAATTATTCCCAATTGCGCCAGAATACACTTTTGGGAATTGGGGAATAAAAAATTGAGAATTATTGAAGTTTGAAAATATAGCAATATTTTTCCAATTGCCAATTCCCAGGGAATAGTCAGAATAGGGACACATATCCGTCTTCATTTCAAATTTTGTACAGAAAACTTAAATTTTTATTTTAATGTTTCAAGTATTTTCAGAATTTTCATATTTCGATAATTCAGAAGAATTAAATCCAAATTTGGTCTTAAATACCTAAGTAAAAACCATTTGACGCTAAACTTAAAAGCGAAGCGAATTCGGGTCGGGCTATCCAGCCAGAATAGTCAGCCAAAAAATGTTTAGCTTTAACCTTGCTCCACTCATATGTCTAGTTAAAATATTTAGTAAAAGAGTTTTTACAGAAGCTTCCAATTTTTAATAGTTCCTTGTGCCAAATCTTTTCAAGTTTATCAAAATGTTTAATAATTTTTTAGAATTCTAAAATTTTTGCGTAAAATAATTTTTTAATCCTACAAATCGGATGAAAATGAAGGTGACGGAATATTTTGGGTTGGTAGAACATTTGTTTAAATTACGGAATACGAATATGAATTACAATTGAGTATCTCAGCTGCGCGGGACTGCTTTAGAGTCCAACGACCTCTGCCGTAGAATAATGATATATGAAAGCAAGCAAAAGGAAGGTAAAATTTCTTGAGCAACAACGGTAACCGGCCCATTCCAACCGCATTCAAATAAGCATCAATATATACTGCCGTGCTAAGCATGTTTTACATAACTACATTTTTAGCCAAATTGAGTTATTGATGACAATTGAGAGCTAATAACAAAGTTTATCATTAAAATTAAAAGAAATATCTAATTAAAACTTAATTGAGAATAAAATAATTTTCTTTGGTGCTTTAGCTTAATATTTCCTTTTTTAATAATTATTTAATAAAAACTGGACGTTTCGACGGTACATCCCGTCATTCTCAAGGGTACAATTTTTACTGAAAAAAAATTGTACCCTTGAGAATGCCGGAATGTACCGTCGAAACGTCGGGTTTTTATTAAATAATTAATAAAAAATGAAATATTAAGCTAAAAAACCAAAGAAAATTATTTTATTATAACATAAAGCTTAATAAAATGAATTAACTAAATTACAAAATACGTAATAAAAAATAATTTTTCATTTTTGGTGCAAAATACACTAATTTGAAAACTTAAACATCAATTTTCTCAAAATTCAGTTTCTGTATAGTTTTGTAAAACACGTTTAGTAAGGTAGTATTGACTTTAGAGCCTACAAGGCAATAAATAAATGTTTAAAAAATGTCTACATTATCTGGAGTACAAATAAATGCGATGACCATTCCTCGTGTCGGCCAGACCTCATATCGTTAAAATTCCGCATACAATTCGAATAAACTACATTATGATCCTAAAGGAATTGCACCATTTGTTATACCCAATAACGTAGTAATCGGAATTGGCACTTAACACATTTCGGCGCTTAAAAAATATCTAGGATGTACAACAGTGATGGTACACTTAAAAAATTGTAATCCTTACAGACGAAGAAGAATTTCCCTACTTTTCCCTACATCCCACTCAAAAACTTCTTACGGTTTTCCTTACGTACAAATGAACCCCAATAAACAGAAGAATACATACAAAAACAAACAAAAAACACGGCATGACAAATTCTACTAGATAAGGCTGTTTACACGAGTAGAATTTCAATTGGTTGAAGCCTCGTTTCATATCTTCCCTTTCCATAAAATTTAATAGATTGTGGAAGGAAGCTGTGACACGAAGTTTCAACCAGTTGAGGTCCATCTTGTTTAGACATTCTGAATTACTGAAATCTTTATTGAATTAGAAAATAAAACGTTTATTTTTTATTATGTTATAATTAGTTAGTGCATAATTTTATTATACTAAAATTTTAATTTGCAGATTAAAATTTGAAACAGTTTAAACGGCGAATTTTATGTAAATGTAATTTATTTTTGAAAATAATTTACACGAACGTTTTTAAACGATGAATATCTTTCTAATTTAATTACTTAGAGTGAATAACAAAGAAAACGCAAAATAATTTTTTTAAATAAAAGGATTAATTTATTTTAAAAATGTAAATAATAAAATCACATTTCAGTTACAATTTGGCAAAAATACTTAACAAAATTTACATAATTTTTAATTAAGTAACAACATACATTTATAGGAACAAGTAACCAAATAGATTAATTAATATTAACCAAATAAAGGCCATAATTTCAAATTAACAAAAAGTACAAATATAAAGCAGCTCCACATGTTACTTTATTTTTGCTTTATACAAAAAATATTTGTAAATTTCTTATGAAGATGATCGTATAAATCAACAGCCATCATTTGTTTAAAATGATTTTCGGTAAATTTAAAACTTACAAAATTGTTGTCAGAATTTTGTAGTGATGATATGGCATTTAAATTCTCATGACTCAATTTATTTCGTTTTTCAGTTCGGACGTCCGTAACTATAGAAAAAATTCGTTCAGCATCAGCGTTCACATGTGGTAATGCTAAAGCAAATTTTGCAAGTTTACGCTAAAGTTTATGCCAAAAATCTTCCACATTTAAAATTTTCAAATTTTCTTTTTCGGCATTTGTAAAATGATATTCAATTGTCCGCCATTCTTGCAACAAAGCAATTTCGTTAATTTTAAATTTTAGACTAATATATTTAAATTTTATTTGTGATTGAATTGAATCATTTAACCCCAAAACAACTTCAGGAAAAGGCTATCTTGTCAAAAATCGAATCAGGTGATATGGGTAATCGATTTTGAATTTCTTCCAAGGCAGCTATATATAATTCCAAACAATCTAATTTGATTCTATGAGATTCTGCTTCAGGAATTGTACGAAGAAGCTCACTATACGTTCGGAGGCCCTAGAAATATTTGATCAGTGGGTAAAAAAATATACGGCGATCTAACAATGCAATTAAAGTTTAGCTCTTGCTCTTTGATAAAATTTTGACCGTTTTTTTAAAAAATTTCGATTGATTCTGAATGTAATTGATGTATAAGCGGTTTTTTGGATTGAGCTCTTTTAATATAACCTGTGATGATTTCAGTTTATTCACTAATGTGATTCTTTAAAATAGTTTGAAGTACTAGCCAATTGTCTAAAATTCTTTCGATGCATTTTTTGATGTGACAACCACTTCATTCTAAAGTATCTTCTTTTTTTTTCTTTCTGCATAATTTACTTGAAAATCTGCCAACTGATTGCATCTCTTGGAACTTCCCGATATGTAATTATCAATTTGTCGAAGAAGCTCTCCTGGAGTCCTAGATAATGATAAACATGCTTTACTTGCAATTATAGATGGCAGACGAATGACAAATGCATTTGACAATTGTAACAGCCGAGTTACCTTTTTTCAATCTAGAAGCAAATAAATTTCGGGATCCTACCATCACGCTGGTACCATCACTGCGCATTCCTTAAAAACAATAAATATAAATAAATTTGAGCAACAATAAAATTATACGATTATAATGGTACCTATAATATTTTTAAACGGAATTTTCAAATTTAAAATTAAATCTCGAAAACATTTGTATAATGCCACAGAAGTACAATCAGAACCAATCGGATGCAAATCTAACAATTTTACAACAGCTTTACCATTCCCATCTAAGGAACGCACTAGAATGCACATAAATTTGTTGTTTTAAGAGTTTCCACAAGTTCATCCCTTTCCTCTTTAGCTAACACATTTTTAATATCACTGGTGCACTTCTTTCTTCCTAGCTTGGCATTTTTAATAATTTTAGAATCTGTTTAAAGAATCTCTTTTAAAAGAGGAAGCAGTTGGTGGACGATCTGAAGGGCAACAATGATTGTATTCCGCGAAAAACAGGCTCAATTTTAGTTCAAAAATTACGAAAACAAACGTACAAAAAAACGTAAAATTCAAATAAAATTGATGTGTGGCCAAAACATTTCTCCTACGAACAGGGAATTTTGAGAAACCTATTACGCAAACTTCTTACAGATTTATTATGTTGTATTACTTTCTTTTACATAAGTAAAGCTTAAATCTGAAGTTTCAGTTCGATTGGTTAAGCCGTCTGGGCTGTAGAGAGGATACAGACTGACAGACTGACATCATTTCGAAATCCACTTTTTCGGACTCAGGGGGTTCCAGCTCTCAGATTCCGTGAAATATACAATGAAAACATGAAAAAATAAAAACAATCTTAATTAAGTTTGCAAGAAATTTGAATTATAAAAGTTTCTCAAAATTCGCTGTTCGTAAAAGAAAGTCGTGTGTTGACCACACCTCAAGTTTTTTTAATATAAGTACACGCAAATTGCTTGTATGAAATCAATTCTCTAATTTAATAAAAATTAACTTATTTAAATAACTATAATTTAGTAACTTACATAATTAAAAAGAACGGGAAAAAAACAAATGACGTGAGTTTAGATAGATTTAATCGCCCTTCCAGCAACTGTTAGTGGAGACCAAAAATCCAAAACACCTGGTTCTCTACATTTTTTTTTGGAAAAATCCCTACGTTTTCTTCCTCCGAATTTCTTCCTCTAAAGGAAGAAATTCATATAATTTCCAAAACTTTAATTCAGCCACATTCTACAAATCAATCAAAACCTCAGTAACAGAAATGTCAGATTTGAAATGGACTTGTAACATCAGTTTGTTTTTCTAGATATACACATCCCCATTATTTCATTAGTACAGTCGCACCCATACAATTGCCATCATCTTTAAATCATTCTTCTATTCGAATAGTTGTATGTGCTTTTTGCAAAAAGAAGGATCATTGTATAAATCTATGATACAAGAAGAAAAATTCTGATTCACGCACATTACAAGGCAATCCAAACATCCAATTTATTTTTTAATGCAATTAAAAGTGAAATAAAGCAGCAAGTAAATGGTATGGTAGAACAAAACATAATTGAATCAAGTACCAGCTCATGGAACTTTTCTCTTTTAGTTGTTCGGAAAAAGTTTGCTGATGGTTCACGTAAATGGCGCGTTGTTGTCGATTTCAGCCGCTTAAACTATGTAACATTAGACCGTGTATTTCTTCTTCCCAACATTGTTCATTTTGGATCAGCTGGGTAAAGCATCGTACTTCACTACATTGGATATAACCAATAGATACCACCAAGATTTACTTGATGAGGATGTCAAACCACAGCTCGCTTTTAAAACTTTTGGACATTTTCATTTCAATCGTATGCCGTTCGGTATAAAGGGAGCTCCAGCTACCTCCGAAAATTTAATCAATCATATCTTGATGGTATAGTCATACAAGGCCAAACCTTAAAATGTCTCTAAAACCACTTTGCCATTAAATACTCTGCTGAAGAAGGACACACACCATCCATTTTTTCTCTATTTTGTGACGAACCCTTTAAAACACTTAAATCCATAAAATCCAATTTTCCAATTTCCTTACTTCTATAGCACCTTCATAATTCTTCAAACAAAAATAATCAGAAATAATAAGTCAAATTCAAATTCATCTTCTTCTAAACATATTAACGCAGTTACACGCTCACAAACTAAAGCTCCAGATACTATTTCCTCAAATACTCAAGTTAATAGTTCAAATTGTAATATGTTTTATTTCTATCTTCTATTTGTAATTACGTGATTCCGCTTATAGAAAATTCTGTGACTAAAAACATAATAGAAATTTGTGACCCTGAAAATCGAATAAAACATATAAGAAAATTTCATGATACACCTCTTGGTAGTCACCAAATAAAGTGTGTCCAGTGCAAGAAATGTCCATGACAATAACTTCTTCGTCTCCTAAGAATTTTGAAATGATTTTTCAGGACATTGTGGGTCCTTTACTAGTTAGTTAACAACAAAACTGCGATTCTAATTCCAAATCAAGAAGCTAAAACCGTAGCCAATGCATTTCTTACGAATTGCATATGTACACTGCGTCAATTAAAAAACGGAACAGAAATTTTCTTCGAAAAAATACCCAGATTTGAACGTTTGTATCTTGGTCAAATAACACCTTTCAGAAAAAATTTTTTGTTTCTAGTTGAAGAAAATTTTGTTTTCTTTTTGATACTGGAAACCGTTTTATTTTCTTTTGTTTTTTTATGACTTTTTTGCGTAAAACAAAAGGTGTCTAAAAAAAATAAAAATTTGCTGCTGTTTGAAACTGTAGACGAACTTGCTCGATATTTGATTCAAAAATCCAAATCGGCCATTTTATAGAGAATTTAGAAACCTTGCAAAATGATACTAGGAAAATTTCTGTGCGGCCACTCCTTGTAAAGTTATTGAAGTTTTAGAGAAAACGTATCAAAAAGCGTAGAAGTAAATTTTTTTTTCTTGTAAACTTAGCAACCTACGATAAAATGTTAAGTCACTTTAATACTAAAACTTTAACACACTAAAACTTCAATAACTCGATAAGGAGTGGCCGCACAGAAATTTTCCTAGTATCATTTTGCAAGGTTTCTAAATTCTCTATAAAATGGCCGATTTGGATTTTTGAATCAAATATCGAGCAAGTTCGTCTACAGTTTCAAACAGCAGCAAATTTTTATTTTTTTTAGACACCTTTTGTTTTACGCAAAAAAGTCATAAAAAAACAAAAGAAAATAAAACGGTTTCCAGTGTCGAAAAGAAAACAAAATTTCCTTCAACTATGTAGAAATAAAATTTTTTTTCTGAAAGGTGTTATTTCACCAAGATACAAGCGTTCAAATCTGGGTATTTTTTCAAAGAAAATTTCTGTTCCGTTTTTTAATTGGCGCAGTGTATTTATAGTTGCCTTCGGTCAGTTTTGATAGACCAGGGTTTTAATTTTATAGAAAATGTATTTCAAAGTTTCTGAAAGCTTCTAAAAATAATGAAATTCTATACATCAGCCTGAAAGCACTGGATCTCCGGCATTTTATAAATAAAAATGGGATGGACTGGGATTGTTGATTCTATATTCAATGTTTGTTTACAATACAACACGTCATTCATTCACAAAATATGTACTGTTTGAGTTTGTCTTTGGTATGCTACCAAATCTACCGGTTCCATTTGATAATGATCCTAATATTGTTTAGAACTACGATGATTATCTTGTAAATTTATTAAACATAAATTGCAGAGTTCATATGCGATAGCCGGACAAATTAACACTCTCTTTCAAGTTGGAGATTTGGTTTGGTTAAAAAAATGAAAGTAAAAAACCAAACTTTCCCAAAACTGGAACATATAAGATTCTTGAAATTCCAGTAAACTCAAAATTTGAAATAGGAAATGAGGTAAAAATTGTTCATAGTAACTGAATCAAACTGAAAGTGAAAAAGGGTCGTATCGGGTAACCAGCATTTTAAACCGTCAAATTCAATTTTTGACAAAATTGTTTCGTTTCCAATATTAAAATTATTCAAAAATCTTTCGAATCTATAAGTTAACCTTATCCTTAGTAAATTTCATTAAGATTGATTTAATTTCATTCAAAAAATTCCAATTTTAAACGATATTTCGCAGGGTGGGTTTATGCTTGACGTTCGGCAAAATATAAAATTAGAGCATTTTAAATGAAATTTAATCAATTTTTATAAAATTTTCTAAGAATGACTTATAGATTAGAAATATGTTTAATAATGAAAGGACTTAACTTTGTCAGAAATTAGATTTTACGGTTAAAAACAATTGCCTGCCGACTTTTGAGAGACTGTTGTTGCATGTTGCTACGTAGGAACTATTAAACCGCGTTATGCGGTTTTTTCAATAGCGAAAGTGAAATCCAGATTCGGCGATGAAAATAAAATCATCAGTTTTATCGAACTGAAATAATTCCCCAACATAATACTCAAACATGTCAAATTCCACTGAACCGTTAAGAAATATCCAAGTTCCATTCTAATTGGCCATATTTCAGAATTGCATATAAAAATAATTTTAGAATCTCACTTCCAGTGTACCAAACGAATTTCATCATAATCGGTTGATAAATATCGAAGATCCATCATACTTGGCCATATTCCAGAACTCCACCCAAAAATCATTTTTTAATCCATTTTCAACCGCTCATTTCGAATTTCATCATAGTCGGTTAAGGAATAGCTAAATTCCATCCTACTTGGCCATACTCCAGAACTTTATCTTAAAAATCATTTTAGAATCCCATTTCCAACACACTTGTTAGATTTCATCATAATTGGTTGAGAAATTGGCAACGTGGCCATATTCCAGAACTTTACCCAAAAATAATTTTAGAATCCTATTTCCATTGCGGATATTAAATTTCACTAAAATCGGTTAAGAAATAGACAAGTTCCATCCTAATTGGCCATAGGTACATATAACTTGTAGAAGGTTCAATTTGAAATATAAAAGGTTCAATTTGAAGTGTAAAACCTGTATTGTGGACAAGGTCATCACGGGCGTAGAGGCCATGAGGGAAAAGGGTTTCCTACTGAATGTTTGACGAAGATAATGTGCAGCACCCACGCGAATAATAATATTTCGATCACCGGGATGAGTTGCCACCCAATGCAGAAACCAATATATCAAGAAGATTGAGGCGAGTTGTGGGTTTTGGAAGTCAATGAAGACGAGAAAAGGGTTAGATAAATTATGTTCCAGAAAGCCCGGCTTAAACCAGACAATGACTAAGATTATCAATTAGGAGTCTAGATCTCTAGGATAAGACAGAAACCATCAAGGAAATGACCCACTGTGATGAACCACTTTTGTTAAGAAAAATATTCTGGAATAAGGAGATTTAGTTCTAAAATTAGAATGCAATTTTCCTTTTTCAGAATTGTGGAAAAGAGAAATCTAATTTTTAAATATCCTGAGGGTGATTAATTTTAAAATTAGAATGGAAATTTTAATTTTCCAGAATCTTTTTCCAGCTATCCAGGATGGGTACCTATTAATGCCTCGAGATTGATTTCACAGCACATTATAGTTATCGGTAAGCACCAATGACGAGGTATCAACTATAGTGAAATTCGGGCAGAAAACTCCGAATGAATGAACACCCAACATAGAATGGCAGTAATTGCACGTGCGGAACAGGTTCATATTTAGCAGAATATCGGAAAATAATGGAAGGACTAAAATGGTAAAATACTGAATTTATACAAGGAACAGAGACGCCAATTCGAATAACACCCAAGAGAATACCTTTAGCAAAACAATAACAAGTGGTGATCAAGCAGGTGATCGCCAGAATAATCGTTAAAAAAGGTAAATAGCTTTGGCAGTTTAACCTTACGTCGATTGGATTGGTATGTAACGCCCTTGCTACTTTTGAACGGCTAATGGACAAAATCCACATGTTTGTATAATTGAACGACATCATCATCATTGAAAGAATTTCGACGATGTTTTCAATCGGATAGAATCAGGCGAGTTGGAAAATTCCATTTCCATTTCGATAGGAAAATCTCGAAATCAAATTTTTTCAAACAAATTCAAGATAAGAGTTTTATGCTACATCTTCCCAATAACACAAATTTAAATGTTTTTGTAAAATATTTGTCTCAAATTTTAATAATGAGGATAACTAGATAATCAGACTTCCGAATGTTCTACATGAAATTGGGTTATATACATTTATGTGTAACCAACATTATAATTTGTGAACACGTTATTTAACAGGTAGTTGCTTGCTAGTTTGAGATTAACCGCCTACCATACTTGCAAGTAACCGAAATACATGAAACACTTCTGTATTATCGCAAATCTTCAAAATAAATCAAATAAGCACCCAAACAAATAAACAAAATACCTCAAAAACTAATAACTAAAATAAATAAAGTAAACTAGTTAACTCCATCCGAAAACGAAATACATAATCCAAAAAAGAAAAAAAAAACACTTAAACCCTATCTTAAAATTAAAAGATCCCGCGAGCACACACACAAACACAAACGGTAATATAGAGTTAGAGAGCGAGATTATAATGAATGATCGTAAAAAAAAAAATTACTTCAATTCCATTCATCATAATAATAATCAACACAATCCACTTATGTCTCAACAACTTCTTACTTTACTTAAGTTTATATCTTAACAAATTAAGTTTTCTTTCTTTTGTTTTTTTTTTGCCTTTCTTTCTCGTTCATTTTTTATATTACGTACTTATTTGGAACTCAACATTTTTCGTTTTAAGTCTTTTATTTTCTACCAAAAAAAAAACCTCCTAACCAACTCTTAACAAAATTGATCAGCATGATGTCCAATTTATGATCATATTTTTACGTACTTATTGTACTTTTTAAAGAATAAGTGTATTTTGATTATAATAATATACAACAACAAAACGAAAATAAAAATAAAAATTAAGTCGCATTTAACGGGTGGCATAGTATATATGGGAAAAAATGATTTTTTCTTTTCGTCAAATCCACATAAAGACATTAAGAGGTATTGCAAAGAGATTATACTCGTACCAATTTTTGAATTTATACCATAGCATGTTTTAATAGCGCTATATACCTTAGAAATAAACCACCCTTTGATGTCGGCTTAAGATAAAGCAATTTTATATTTTTTAAAACAAAACTATATTAACTCCAAACAAGTAATTATGTATGTAGTTTTTAGTTTCGGGTTGTGAATTAATTAGTTTAAATTAAGAATTAGATTAAAATGATCTTTTAATTTTGTATTTAAGATGATTTATTTCGCATTAAAAAATTTTTATAATTGAACTTCCTTTTTCAATAAAACAAAACAAAAATGAACAATTACGAGTTTGTGGAAAAAAATTAAATTAAATCCATTTTTTTTATTGTTTGTAGTTAATAAAAATGCTTTATGCTTATGGATGTGTTTAGTAGAGATAGTTAAATTATTAAATGGTTTGTAAAATGTGCAGCGGTTTTTAGCATTTTGCTAAACGGGGCTCATTCAAAATCAAAATTATTCTCAGCGGAATAATGAGTTGTTGAGAATTTAAGTAAGTGGAGGATAAATGATTTTAACCATTGGTCAAGGCAATATCAACATCGAGATGATCCCACCATCTCTTTCATCATATGTTGAAGTGTGGAACATATAGTTATCAACATAACGAGAGGATGATTACCAATCGAGGAACACAATTTTGAATGCTAATTGAAGGCAATATTTCGCAGGCCTTTAGAATGTAGGAGCCCCAATAACTCAAACTCTATTCAACCTAAAATGTATTCCATCCATCAGCGCAACATCGCACAATATAATGAGTTCAGATTGATTGAGATCTAAGGACACCGTAATATAAGTACTTTGCATATATTTCACAAAATCGATTATCGATTACAGAACGTATGGATGCTGCGGATTTAGCCGGTTGGCCATGAATTTCGAGTTAAACGGTTGTTGTTTTTCTTTCTCTTAAGAATTTAGTTTATTATTTTATTTTACTGAATTTAATTCTAATTTTGATAATACTTAGTGGATTTTGTAATATACATTTTAATCTAAATTGATTGTGAAATGTTAAATCAAGTGAAAAACATTTATTTAGTATTGAGTGAGTCTAGGCTTGCCACCATTTAAAAACTTCAGTGGAGGACATCCAAAAAAATTATTTTGTTTAATTTTAAATTCATTGTGTCTTACGAATTATTAGAAATTGAAATGTCCAGAGAAATCTGTATAACGGACACCAGTTTAACGAAATTTTCATTCACTAAACTGCAAATTTTGATACGGAACAGAACTATGCCCAATCAAATGATTTATAAGGAAGTAAACTACGTCGTTATAACGAGATTTCGCTTTCTTAAATAATTTTGATCAAAGAACTGTTCATACTATCAAAATTCTTCTTAATTATGGTTTATAAAATTTTATTATCTACAGCTTTTTTAAAATTACAGAATGATCTAACAAATTTTAGAATTTCGTATCGTTTGAATTTCGTAGCGAAACTTAGTTTTAAAATTATAATATAATCACGGTTTAACAGTAGGGTAACTTCTAACGTAACCGCATATTGTATCATCGTTAACTGTACATTGAAAGAAACAAGTTAAACGTAATGGTTATTATTTTGTAATGGGTCAGTTGGAAATTATAATTTAAACGTAGTGGAAAAGGAACATTCAACAAACTTTTTATCAAATTTAAAAATATACCTCAATGCAAAAAACATTATTATGGATTACGTTCGTACTAGTTCTCCACCTATAAGTTAAAGCAATTGTATCAAACGTCGTCTTGTGGAGACCTTACAATCAACATTCGTGACAGACTTACCTCAACCAACAACACGATCATGAAACAACTTCTGGATTTAAAGCGTAGAAAAATAATAAAGTATTATTGGTTTTGTCACAACCACGCTTACCGTATTAAAGTTTGTGATGATGACCAACCTAAAATTATAAGGACAGTGAATGATGTCACGAAAATAAAATAAATTAACATCAGAATTTACACTTAGCTGTAATTCATTTTTGGTTGGCTTTCAATTTAAATTTTCAGCAGCGCTTTGTACTAATTTTTATTGATCTCTACAGATTATTGTAATGCTAAACATAACTTAGACAACAACATGCATTTTGTAGATTATACTGATTTTACCAGGGTCACTACAAGTATTTTGAGTTTCAACATTTTGTATGTAAACATCAATAGGCTTGCAAATAAATTAAGTGACTTAGACATTTTTTTGCTATACTTACGGAAACCTATTTAGACATATCGGAAACCGTTTTAAACATGTCGGAAGCCAAATATTTCCATTTAAAAAATTACAAAAGTCTAATAGCGATGGTCCATTAGTTTTTGGAGAATAGAGATTGGTCGGTAATTATTAATCAAACAACCAGCTATCAGCAAATTTCAATAAAGGAGTAACACAAGCAATTTAGAGAAAGTTGGGAAATAAACCTTGATTCATCCAAAAGTTTAACTGTTTTGTTAATCAAGGAGATATGATGTTAGCCAGAATGTTAATTAGCAGTAATGTAATCCTAACCAGGTGAGGCTGATGATTTTCAACAACCTTCTGTCGACCAACATATTGATACCTTAGAGCACACAAGTGATATGTCCACATTTTGAATGTCCACAAGAATGTCTCTAAATTCGAAAATATTTGGAATTTTCATTCAATGCCTTGAAAATAGTGCTATAAATGACTATACAACTCATTGGAAATAGACCAATCAGATAGTAGAATTTACCTTGGTTACGCTGTATAACATCGGTTATTTGCGTTACTAACTATACATTTACAACTTCCTAACTATACATTTACAACTTCAAAATGGGACTAAACAACTTCAAATTGGGACTAAACAATTTCAAATTGGGACTAAACAATTTCAAAATATGCACATTCTCACGTAAAAAAAGTCGCAACGACTGCCCATTTGTGGTAAAAAACCATATCCTTGTGGGTTGCGACTCAATTCGACTGCTTGGTGTTCAAATAAGTAACAAACTCAAATGGAATGAACACATTGTTGCATTGGATAAATCAGCTAAAAAAAACTCGGGTTCCTGAATCGATGCAGAAGGTTTTTCAAATCGCATCAAGTTCTCCAGATATATAAAACCTTCATCCGACCATGTATAGAGTATTATTGTCAAGTTTGGGGAGGTGCGTCTGGTACCACCCTTAACTTATTGGACAGGGTTTAACGCCGCGCTATCAGAATAATACGGAATCCCAGACTTACTCAAGAACTAGACAGCCTACAGCATCGCAGAGATGTTGCAGCACAGAAAAAAAAGTTGATTATTAGCAAACAAAATTGATTACATAAAATGCAAACACGATTTCGATATAGCTCCAAAACTGGATTTGTTTTGTTGTAAAATTCTGAAGTCTTAATACAAAACTGTAATATTTTTATTGATTTCAAACTATTAAACTTACGACAAACAATAAAGCATTTAAATTAAAAACTCATCAAGTTTGTTTCGAAGGTCGTTTGTTCTAGCCTCAAAATTTACAAATTTTGGTTTAAACAACAAAAGTTTGTTGATAAGCACTTTCATGTTTATATTGAAAGTTGATGGTTTAATTTTGAAGCATAAGAACGTCGATTCAAGAAATAAAACTTTGATAATAACCATTTGATTTAGCATATTGTTTTTAACAAAATTGGAATGTTTGAATTTAGATCTCCTTGATTGTTTATGAAACAGAAACCGTTTGGGAAAAAAACACATATTTTTTCGATGTTTCCCTCAATCAAAAATTGTTTTATTTCAATACATTTTTATTTAGATTTAAACACATTTTAGAATTATATATATATATATATATATATATATATATATATATATATATATATATATATATATATATATATATATATATATATATATATATATATATATATATATATGTAGGATTTCGCAAACAAATATTTAAAGAAAAAATTGCAACAAACAATATATTTAATTTTGACCTTTATTTTCTCGATGTCGACTAACAACTGCCTCTTTATACAAAACGTTATCATTACGATACTCATACTATCAACAATACAATAATTCTTAAACCGTACAATACAATGTTACATATATCGACGTTTTAATGTTTTATGAAATTACTACAGAGCACAGGGTGGTCCTACAAAATCGGCCCTCCTGCATTCCCGACGAATAAGTTCTTCAGCAATGCCGTCTTTGAATTTGGATCATACTTCAACTTTTTACGATCACACGTCTCCTCGGGCTACTCTTCTACGTCGTTGCAGCTCTTCGTCTTTACAATTGCATTAAACAAGAAACATAAAAAATCTTTAGGGACAATCGTTGCTCTATAGCTTTATACGTTGTAAATTTCATCTTCAGTTTTGTTGAATGATTTCAATTTCGCTAACAAACGTTTTGGAAATCACATCTTCTTCAGAATCCTCATCGTCATCTATATCGTCATCATCAGGATAAGTAGTTCTCCAATTTTTCATGTAGTCTGCACTTGTGCTCGTGTGAACAGGACCCGCATGGTCCCCAAGCTTTTCAACTTTGTAGCGGTCATTTGGGCCAACTTCAGTAATCTTGTACGGACCCAGCAATTCGGCATCAGTTTTATTCCAGATCCAAACTGAGTACGCTTAATAGCGACAATATCTCCCATCTTGTATATTGTTGCTTTTCTTCGTTTTTGGTTAAACACCCGCCGGTTTTCCTCTTTTTTTTTTTTTTTTTTCGCTGGCGCTACATCCCATAGAGGGATTTGGCCGCTTCATTTTTGAAGTTTCGTAATCATTTATTTAACGGATAATGAGTGATTAATTCATTGATCCAACATTAACCAGCCGTGATTTTTTCATCACCCGCCGGGAATCGAACCCGGGACCTCCGGGGCTTAAAGCAAGCGTGCTAACAACTGTGCCACCGGGGCGGTTTTCCTCTTGCACTATCATAATTTCGTTTCTCGCCGTTTCTCTGATCGTATCCTTTTCGAGCATCAAATCTTTCATCATTTCCTCTTCCACCACTTCGGCTATCCTTTGATCTTCGATGTTTCGCATCCTCACCCCAAACAATAATTCAAACGGCGTCGTACCGATGGTTCTTTGCCAAGTTGAGTTTATGTACCTCTGTAGTCTGTCTGTATATTTAAACCATACTTCTGGTGAATCAACAGCCATTTTTGTTAAGGCTGGAATTATGAGTCGATTTATTCTTTCAATTTGACCGTTTCCTCTGGGTACTCCTGAGGTAATAAGGGTCAAATCAATTTGGTTTGTGGTGCAATAATCGAAAAATTCATTTGATCTGAATGAAGGCCCTCGATCTTCTATAATTCGCTTTGGGTTTCCAAAATTAGCTTTCTGAATTTCTAGCTTTTTTATTGCTTCATCGGCTGTTGTTGTTTTTACCGGGTATATCCAGACAAACTTGGCAAACGCATCTACAATTGAAAAAATATCATATATTTGTATTGTTTGGAAGTGGGGTGCATCGGCCCTAAGTGGTCGATATGATATGTAACTAAAGGATACTTATCTTTATCTATCGGGTGCAAAAAACTCTCTTGCTTTCCCGCCTTACGTTCGGCTAAAATACAGGCAATACAATTTCTCCGACAACTGTCACACTTTTGTTTTAGATTTGGAATAAAATAATCCCTGGCAATAAGTTCCATCATCTTCTTTGCTCCAAAATGTCCAGCATCGTGCGTGCTTTTAATAAGTTCGCCTTGAATTTTCTTCGGAACACACAATAATTTTCGATCTTCGCCGTCTTCTTTGTACAGTACGCCTCTCGCCATTTTAAAACTTTCGTAGGGTTCGTATTCTAGAATCTTTATGATTAAAGTAAAATAATCGTCCTCTCGCTGTGCCTTCTTTATTCTTTCTATGAATTCATTCTGTACCAACAAAATGACGGGATTACGACTGAGTGCATCCACGTGCTTCATCTTGGTGCCAGCTCTATGCTCTAATACGTAGTCAAAATCTTCTAGTTGTAACGCCCAACCGGCAATTCGCGGTGTAATATCTTTCTTCATCATTGTTGATTTGAAAGCGGCACAGTCGGTAACGATTTTGAATTTAAGTCCAAGCAAGTAGACTCGCAACTTTTTCAAAGACGCTATGATTGCAAGTACCTCCAACTCATATGAACAGTACCTCTCTTGACATGATGACGTTTTTTTACTAAAATAGTAAACAGGGTGAAATTGTCCATCATGGTTACCTTTTTGCAATAAAATTGCTCCGAATCCAAATTTTGATGCGTCTGTGTGGAGCTCAGTCTCGGCTTCGGGTCTGAAAATACATAGCACCGGTTTCGTAGTTAACAAGTTTTTTAATTCTTCAAATGCTATTTTTTGTGGTGGCCCGAACTGAAACTTTGCATTTTTCTTTAGCATATCTGACAACGGTTTTGCCACAACCGAGTAATTTGCCACAAACCTTCTTTCTCTCCTTCTCGTCGTTGGCTGCGGAAACTTTTCCACAGCTTTGGTTTTGGTTTCTGATGGCTTTATAAAACCTTCTTCAATCTCGTACCCTAAGTAATTAATTTTCTGACATAGGAACTGACATTTACGCCATTTGAACTCCAGACCATACTCTGCTGCGCCTTCTAACACTTTTTTTAGTTTATCCAATCCATTTTCTTCGTTGATGGATGGAATAATAATATCGTCCATGTAAACTAAAATTTCTGAATTCGCCATCAATTCTCTGAATACCCAGTGTATGTATCGTTGAAATACTGCTGGCGCAGTACATAAGCCAAAGGGCATTCGTAAAAATTCAAAATGACCTGTTGGAATAACAAAAGCGGTATACTTTATGCTAGCCTCATCGACCTTAACGTGGAAAAATCCATTTCGTAAATCCAATGTAGTGAACATACGGGAACTGTGTAATCGATCGATCTGATCGTCGATTAGCGGCAATGGGTAACGGTCCATAATGATTTCCCTATTTAACCTTCGATAGTCTATGCATAGTCGTTTGGTCTTATCCTTTTTTGACACCAATACGACAGGACTTGCGAATTCGAACACACTAGGGCGAATAATATTTTGTCGCTGCCATTCCTCGATCTGTTTATCGACTTCTAATTTTTCTCCTGGTGACAAACGCCTTGGGTGTTGCCAAACTGGTTTATCATCTTTCAAACGAATTTTTAATGTAATATTGGTTTCCTTCGACTTTTCTGGCTTGTAGTTGTTTATCAACGAACGTATCTCTTTTTCGTATTCTTGGTTCCCAATTACAAAATCTTCTTCTATTTCTTCAATTTATAATATTTCGACGGTTAACTGATTTGGACCAAGAATAATCTTTTTCTCCCTAAGGAAATCATTTCCGACGAAACATTTAACACCTTTTTTTCTATTCGGGCATTTTTTTGAGGATTGTCCTTTATCACCACAATTGTAACACAATATTCCGGATCTTATCGTATTGGACTTCTCTAATGTTATCCATCTTAAACTGGGCATACAACTTTAGTTTTTGTTTGAACTCGTCAACTGTCGTAGCTCCATATAACAACAATTTGTTTGATCCTGTATCTACGATTCCCTTGATTGTATATTCTATCACCGATTGGTCTTCTACCCCACCTAGCGCACCTACTTCACGCATTGCCATAAAATAATTTTCCAATGTTTCGTCTTTTTTCTTGATTCGAACTGCCATTTGTTGGTGTATCTCAGCGCTGTTTATTTTCACCGAAAATTCCGAGATTAAATAGCTTTTCAACTTTTCAAAGGTTGTAAGGTCAGGTTTAAACTTTAGACTTCGTTTAGCTAAGCCAGTTAGCGCTTTCTTAGCATATACTACGGTTTGCCTTGACGTCCAGTCCATTTCATCTGCCATTTGTTCAATCTCTTCTATCCAAGATTGGATTCTATAATTCGATTCACCATCAAAGACTGAAATAGAATATTGAATATCCTCGTATTTTATTCGTTGCTCGTGTTGGATATCATCATCTGCAGCCTGATTATTTGCAGTATTTCCGTTTGTTTCAGCCGTAACTTGAATGTCACTATTTGTATTTCCACCATTTATAATTGCACCGTTTTTGATCTCGTTTAACTCGCGTTGCATTTCGTTTAACTGTTGTAGCACTTTATCACCAAATTCAGATCCATGTGACGTACTTTGCACTGAATCATTCGAGATTTTGGCCAAACTCGATCGAAACAGTCGAAGAAACGATTCTTCATTGAAAGTTTCATCACCATTTTCGCTGGATTTATTTCCTTTTTTCGTATTACTTTTTGGCATTGTCGTTCAACACACACAAAAAAACGGTATTAAACAAAAGATGAAACAGTTATCGTTTATCAATCAGAAAACAGCTAACAACTTTCTTTTTATTTTATTTTGACACTTTTCTATCACTTAATAAAATAGAATTTTCTTACAATTTTATGATATGTACCATGAAGATCACTTCCAGAGCAGCATACAAAATTCCAAAATCCAATTATTCGATTGAAAACAAATGCAAGGTCGTTCTGCAGCAAGTTGAAAAATCCGTTCGAATATGGCAGCAAATATTGTTCAAAATCCAAGTAAAATATTATATAAACTCGAAGGTAATTTTGTAGTGATGTTGTATCGATAAAATCCCGGTTGAGCCCCCAAAATTTGTAGGATTTCGCAAACAATTAATTAAAGAAAAAATTGCAACAAGCAATATATTTAATTTTGATCTTTATTTTCTCGATGTCGACTAACAACTGCCTCTTTATTTATTTGTACATACAAAACGTTATCATTACGATACTCATACTATCAACAATACAATAATTCTTAAACCGTACAACACAATGTTACATATATCGACGTTTTAATGTTTTATGAAATTACTACAGAGCACAGGGTAATCCTACATATATATATTATTTAATTTAGAATGAGCACCTGAAATGCGACTAATGCTGCTTTATTTCGTTGCGCCAGTTCACTGGTCTTTCAATTTGAACTTCAAAAATATTGGTTAAAATCCTTTAAAACCGATCAATAATTGGGGCTTTCCACATTTGACTTATGCCCTAAAAAAAACTTCCGTATTTCTGTACCAACAACAACAGAATATATCATTTCTGACGTCAATTACACAATTAGTAGAAATAAAATTTGATTCAAAATTGTCGTCCATTGTTGTTTTGCTAGCTGCTCCCCATAAACGATATGTTGGCCAATAATATGCATCTAAAAATAATATAAAAGCTTGTAATCATTTTATATTGAAATTAAATCTAATTTTTAAATAACTCACCACCCATTAGACCATTTAACTTGCAATAACGGCTTAGCGCTTTTATTCTTTATATGTCTTATGATAATTTCGTCTGAAACTTTACATGTAAATTATTAGATTATTTTATTAGATTAAAACAGTTGCCTTCTAGACTTACAAGTCGCATACTTATACTCTACTTTGTTAAATTTGCTTCGATACACAAATACTAAAACCCCTTGTAAAACTGTAATTAATTTCCAAAGTAATGCGGCTTGCACTAGAAGGCTTTAATTTAATTTATATTTCACAAAAATAAAAATTAGCTACCTTTGCTATTTCTGCAGCTCGCTCTTTAAGAAATGATGATTTGTAAATTTGGTAAAAGAAACTTGTCGTCATCAATGTCCTAAAAAGTTTATTTTAATCATTATTTTAAAGTAACAAAAAATATTTCAATATAAAATTAAAAACTTACATGTTAAAGTTAGTACTCGGTAATTGACATAAAACACATTTTTCATGTCGCATCAACCGTGCTGGATATTTTAATCTTGCATTCTGTGAAATATATGTAGAAGTCGTTTAACATTAAAATTTGATTTATAGAATTGCACAATTTCTTCCATAGGTTTTGTTAATTCTCACCTAAGTAAACACATGGGCTGGAAGATTTTTAAATCGCCTTATGTATCGTACACTCACAGCGTTACATATTATAGTTAATTCCACACGCAATAAATTAATTAACTTTAAACAATATTTTAACAAAAATTATGATTTACGCACTGTTCTCATTATTAGTATACTCTTTATAATAAAGAATCTTTAACGATTCATTTTTATTAATATTTTTGATATTTTTAGTATGCAATTTGAGCATTTTTTTATTTAGCTGCATTACTAATCGGCAGGGTATATAAGAATGAAAGGTTATTTTCCGCATGCTTGTAAATGACACTAAAACAAAGTCTCGATTTTGCTTTAACCAATTTTTGTTTCATTTAAGTGTGCCCTAAGGTATCGATATAATATTTGCTCCCACAGAAAATGTATTGATTGTTACAACCAATGTTATGTTTATTTACATAATTCAGTATTTTCAGAAACCGATTAAAATCTTTATTTGCTTCTCCTGAAAAGTAGTTTGTTTTCACTTAATTTGTTTTCGCTTTTGGGCACAGAATAGTAGGTTGATTTACAAATCATTCCTAAAAAACGTTTAATTCCAATCAAAATCAAAATGTTAAATTCAAAAAAGAGAAACAATCAAAATCAATGTGAAAATATAAGTAATACAAGAAAAATAAATGAAATTTACCGCCAAAAAAAGTTCAGTATAATAAAAAAAAAAAAAATACTCAACAATCCGCTTCCTCCACACATGGTGACACCAATGTCCTCTCCAAAATTCCCTCGCCTTTTTGCCCCTCCTCCACTTTACTTCCTTACGAAATTTCAAATTATTAAAGGGTTAGATGCTACATGTGTTTACCAGTTCAATAATGTCGAATTCGATTGGGCTTGCCAAAAAAAATCAAGCTTATGATGCCCAATCGTACACACAAGCAGCATGATTTATTGGTGAATATATGTGAATATTTTTTTGAGGTTACATTCTACTCTAATATCAATTTTATCTTTTACCTTACCATACATGCACTTAGAAATTACAAAGCAAACTAGAATATTTCTTCTGACTCGGATTTGCTACCATAATTGGTTTTTTTGATTGGTTGTAATTAGGCTTAGGATTCTTATGTAAAAAAATATTTTTGTTGGGAAATCCAAACCAAAAATTTGTGGGATAGTTATTCTTTTTACAATAAATAAAAGCGAATGAGCCCTTTACCACAGCGAATTACCACATATTTTTAAATATTTCCACTTATTTTACGTTTTACCTTTGAGTATTAATGCTCAATGGTTTTACCACACATTTTTTGAGGTTTATTCCAAATATTTTTAATTTTGCTTCAAGAATAACGAATTCGACTTTCAAAGCTTAATGTTTGATAAAGTAAAAATATTTTATAAGCCAAATTGTAAATTTAGGTCAACAAATATTTTTTTTTGGAAGTTAAAAATGCTTTGTTTTGGCCTAAACTCCGCTAAGTTAGATAAATAAAAAAAGAACAAAATAAACGTTAAATTAAAATATCTCAATAGTGTGCTGCACATTATTTGACGATCTGGAGTGAAATTATCAAAAATGAAATAATCCATGTTGTGGCATTTACCTGATTAGGGCAAAATATGGAAATGGATGTAAACGAATTCTTGGGAATTTAAATGAATCAAACAGAGTTAAAACGCCTTAAACTATAAAAACGGAGCAAATAAAATTCTATCCCATTTATGCACTTGAGCAACAGGTTTAAAGCTATTCGTATTCAATATGGGTTCGAACGAAAACTAATTTTTAATCCGAAAAGTTCCAAGTTATTATATGTTTGAGGGAAATAAATGAATTACTAACTGCATATTTCACCAAAATGGTAGAGTAGAAATCGATTTCGAATTACAATTAAAACACAATGAATTTGATCAAAATTAGCTTCAATTCTGAATTGGACAATGATTGTGAATGAAATTTTAAGTAAAATAATTAGGTAAAATTTTAAATTTAATTTAGAAATGAAATTAACTCAGAATTAAAACATGTATTTTAGTAAAATATTGAGTGCAATTTACGTGAGAAAAGTCAACATATTGTTTGTCAACATTTTGAATTTTAACATATCGAATATAAAATCAGAATTTCGAGCAAAAATCTGACTGAGAATTTGAATTCCCAAATATAATTGAGTAAATTCTTGAGTAGGTACTTAAATTAGATTTAAAAATTTAAAAATTAAAGTAGAAATACAAACTGGATTTGAACAACATCTTGTGTTTAATATGAATCAAAAGCTAATCTTAGTTTTCAGCAGAAATTTAGTTATAAATAAAGTTTGAATTCCAAGCTTTGAATACAAATTCCAACCAGGGCTTGAATTGAGTGAATTTAAAAAATCTTCCGGTGTTAAATTCAGTTTAAAATTCAACAGATACAATTTTAATTGAGTTACAATTCGAACAACATTTTGAGTGAAATTTTTAAATAGAAATTAAGAAAATGTTTCTGGATTAAACGACAGTTTGCATAAAATTCAAATAGCACAGTGTTACTTGGGTTAAAAATTGATTCGGAAATTTAAATTAGATATTGATTAGGACATTCTACTTGCTTTTGAGCAAACATTTGAGTGTAAATTTGGTTTTCCAAACTAGATTTAAACATAATTTTATTTGCAATTAGGGAAAAATTGTGTTGCAATACGAGATTTAATCTCAAACAATCAACAAAATGTCCTTTGAATTTAATTTAGAAATTGATATCTTAAATTTAGAGTGAAATTTGAATTAGGAATTTAAATTTAAAAAAATGGTTTGGCATTCCAAACAAAATAAAATCGTTGGTAAAATTTTTGATTTTATAAAATTTTGAGAGAAATATAAATTTGCATTGCATAATACATGTAATGAGTGGGTTTTCAATTAGAAAACAAATAAAGGAAGCAAATTAGGTAGAACAAACAATAGATTGGCCGCCCTGGTGGCACAGTAGTTAGCATGCTTGCTTTAAACTCCGGAGGTCCCGGGATCGACTCCCGGCGGGTGATGCAAAAATCACGGTTGATCAATGTATGAATTAATCACTCATTATCCGTTAAAAAAAATGATTATGAAACTTTATAATAAAGCGGCCAAATTCCTCTATGGGATGTAGCGCCACCAGAATACATATTTTGAAACCAATTTAAATTGGATCAAAAAATTTGACTGGAAAAGAAAATAGTTTTGATGGATTGCATCCAGAATAAAATTTGATTACAATTCCATCTGGATTTGAATAAACTTTGAGTGACATTTTAATCCGAAATTGAGTTAAACTTCTAAACTGTTCTTGAATGTTTATTGTAATTTTGATCACGCCCATTGAATTATATTAAAATAAAAACTTGAGTGAAATTTTAACAAATTTAGGGATTCTACTAATTGATTATTGTAATTTGGAACATAAATCTACTTAGTCTAAATTGGTCAACTGCATTCGACAGAGAGAAAATTGATTAAGAGAACGAAATTTTAAAGAGAGAAAATTATCTTGAGTGAAATTTTAAGTGGAAATTGTAAAGTTTATATTGTACATATTTGGGAAACACATTTTGAAAACAATTTTAGCAAAATATTTAATGCATTTTATGTGAATGAGTTTAAATTCTAAACACGATTGCAACAAATTTTTTAGTTCAACTAGAAAATAAGGGATCGAGCAAAAATCTGAATGGTTTTTGTTTTATTATGTAGAAGCGTATGTATATTGATTTAAGTACAATTTTATTTAAGCAAATACATGAATGAGCTTATAGCTTAAAACTTAAGTTTGACACCCGGACTGCCTTCAGTAAAAGTTTGAGTGAATTTTAAAAATTTAGTTTAAATTATTCGGGCAAAATTTTTATTTATAACGGGGTAAAACCAGATTTGAACAAAGTTTGGACTAGGGAATGCAATCCCGGTATCCGGGATTTTTTTCAAACCCCGGAATCCCGGTCTTTTTGTCAATTGCGAAATCCCTTAATCCTTGTTTTTTTTTGTCAATACCGAATACCAGGATCCCAGTATTGCCTTATACATAATACCGGGATTGCATTCCATTCCCAAGTTTGGACTAAATTTCAATTTCATTCCATATTTAATTAAGCTAGAAATTTTGTGATATTTTGTTTATAAATTAAGTAAAAATTCCAACCAATGTGCATCTAAATGTGCATGATTAGAAATTTGGAGAACAACTTCTGCTTTGGTTGCAAGTGCATTTACGATAAATTTGAGTGTTATTAAAATGCTGATTTAGAGTAGAATTTAAAACTCTAGTTTAGAGCAAACGGTTTGTTAAATTTGTATCAGAATTTTGAGCAGAAATCTGAGTAAATATCGAAGTATTTGAACTTTAAGCAGTAATTGAATAAAATGTTGAGTAGAAATTGAATTTGAAGAGTAATTTGAACTTGAGCAAAAACATAATTGTAAATTAATTTTTAGTTTAAAAGTTGAGTTTGTATTTCGAATTGGACTGGCAAGAGAATAATTAAAAATTATGTGACAATTATAAGATAGATTTGAGTAAAATTTTATGTTTATTGAGGGCAACATTGGGAGAAAAGTTGAATTTGAAATTTTCGATGCAATTAGATAGAAATTTTGTGATATTTTGAATACAAATAGGCTAAGTACCAAACTCGATTGAAACAAAATTGACAAAATTGAAAAATTGAAGGAGGAATTGAGTTATAATTTGGAGCGAAATTTAAAATAAAAAATTTACAGTTCGATTTCAGCTTTCATTTTAAAATGATAAGGGAAGTGTAAGTTTAATATTTCAAACTAAATTTTAATTGCAATTAGTAAAAATTGCAATACGAAACATGATTTCAATAAAACAACAAAATTATTTGTTATCAGCACGATGTATAAAATAGTATGAATTCTAAGCTTTAATTGAATATAATCTTGATGGCAATTTAAATTAAAAAATGATTTTGAATTAGAATTTGCTTAAGCAAATATATTAGCATAATTTAGTTTAAAACTTGTTTTAATAGCGTGAATCTTTTAATCTCAACCATCACGGTGTACTTTTGAAGTAAGTATAGCTTACAAGTTCAAATTTTTAAATGAATAGATGTGCATGTGGAACCATTTTTGGACTATTTCGCCAATGCTTTGTAACTCAGGAAAGTTAGTTTATTCAACTTACAGCCAAAAACTTAATATTTTTTAATTTGTTAATGAGTGAATTGAAATCCTTAAGATAAGGTCGAGTTTTCGTTTTCTTTTCAAAATTTCACAACATATTTTTCATTTTAATCACATATTTTACCACATAGTTTGCAATTTTGGTTACATATTTAAGGAACATATTTTTGATTTTTTAGAACCTAAAAAGCCTAGCCCAGTTATAATATTATACGTCATCAGAATTTTAAAATTTGGAATATTGCAATTGTTAATTTAACCCAATTGCAACACAGAATCAGTTTGAATCAAATTTTAATTGTTAGTAATAGGAAAATTGGTACAGCATACTATTACGCAACCGAATGTTAACCAACCCTGCAGGTTTATTGTAAAAATACAATTATTTGAAGTTCAAGTGTAATTGATGATTTATTTAACGACAACGTGATGATGGTGATACAGACTAGTGCGCGCATAGAATAAAATTAAATGCTCATGCTGTGTAACCGGGGCGGAAAACTTGTTGCATTTTAATGATTGAAATCAAATTATTCAATTAGTTTTTATTACACAATGGCCTTGTAATGCGCGCTTATAGTATATGTATTTATATAATTTGACATAATATTGTGCCTTGTTATACGTTTATTATCTTGGAATGAGATACAATGTGAATTGTGTTGGGTTAATAAAAGAAAATAACCATTTTTTATGTATCTTACAATATAGTAAAATTAAAAATCGACTCAAAATCCGTTTTAGGAACAAAACCCATTTGAGTGTTGGCTATAATATAGTCTCCTGTATAATTATATGGATCGAAAGACTAAAATTTGGGATTATCTAAATTGGTTTGATCTCTCTTTTGTGTATATATACTACGGATGATATCATGTTGAAAGGTTCAATAAACATTTTGTTGCGTGAATGTAATTCCACCCAAGGTCTAATTATTAATTATTTTTATTTTGCAAATAAGTGAAACTACGATTCAACAAAAAAATCGATTCAATGACTTTTAATGTTAAGTTTTGTTGGTTATTTATAGAAATATACTCACAAATTGTATTATTGTTTTGTACTTACTATACCACCTATCAACATTATATAATATTTTGTTGCGATTACCTCACATTTTGCACACATGATGATTATAATGAATTATGGATGAGTCAACAATATAATTTAAGAATGACATCTGCGTTTGTATGAAGAATGCTAAAGATAGATAACGAACATTTTTATTTACTGGCATGTTGTTAGAATATTTTGCAAAAAGAACGTACAAATTGCATAGACAAAGATGAACAGGTCTGATATTTGTATAAATTAGTTGCAGAGTGTAGACATAAACCTTATATGTATTTGTATTTTTATTGAAAAAACGTTCTTATCGGTTTTTATTTGATTGTAAATTTCAAATACCACTAAAAGTAAACACTAATTTTCTATCCACATTCGTTATCTATTTGGATATAAATTAATACGGCCCACATCCATATTAAAATATCTGTACTGTTTTTATAAATTTCATAAACATAACCATGCAACGCAGGATTATGCAAACTTTCGAGTGGCCACCAAGAAAAATAATCACTAGTTATACAACAAGAGGTTCGAAAATAATCGAATATACAGTTGATAGGACGAGATGTGTTGCTTAGGAAACACAACGACACCGCAGGTGGAGTTGTGTTTCTTAGATAACACATCGAGTCCGCAACTGTATATTCAGATGATTTTCGAAGTTCGAGTTGTATATGTTAAGACTATACAACGAATCAACCATGTCAAATATCAAAAATATTAATTGTTTGTTTATATTCATGGATGATACACTACTCCAAAAAATTAAAGGAACAGTAATTTTTTTCAATTTTTTTAGTGTTTTTTGAAGAGCTGTATCTTAGTAAAATACGATCGTACAGAGATGAAAAGAAAAGCATTTTAAAGCTTCAAATCTCTAGTTTTGAGACTTTTGAGCGGAAAATTTTTGTGAGATACCGTTATCACGCAATCATAAGAAAGAGCGCGAAGAAAAAAAATTCGATTTTTTTTTTTTTTTTGTAAGGTGCCACGGGCTCGGGAAATTTGTTTTAAGTTAAACCAATGCATAGGTCGGTTAGCCTGTTAATTAGGCGTAAATTTAATTTCATTCTGGTCTCTCTATGTCAACTTTTTGCTGGGACATCTGACTTTGAATAAAAAAAGATCCTTTTGCCTTTGATCATCGGTATCTCAGCAACCAATGATTGCACAGTAAACATTAGGGCAGCCTTAAAAACTTCAACAAATTTCCTACAAGACCCTTTAATGATTAGTTGAGAAAAAAAATTGTTTTCACCCTCAATACTGATTTGAAAAAAGTACAAAAAAACGACTTTTTAGGTTGTCTTAATAAATCTACCGTTACTTTACAAATATTGATGAAAAGACTAATGTTGCCAGGTCATTTTACAGTTTAATGTACTCCTAATAGCCCTGTATTATTTTCAAATTGATCCATCCAACCGTTTTTTCGGACTGATTGATCAAAGTTTTACAAAACAATTAAAGGAACAAGTATTCATCAAAATAGAAAAACGACTTTTTTCACATTTTGCGTTAGTTACTTGTTAACCCTTAACTATCGTACGATTTTTTTTGTAATACTCGCCGATAAGAGACGATAGAAAATTAAATAAAGTTCTGCAATATGACCAATTATTATGGAACTTGGCAATTTCTCATCCGATTTTAGTGAAATTTGGTATGCACGATGGAAATGGGATTCTAAAATGATTTTTGGATAAAGTTCTGGAATATGGCCAACTAGGATAGAACTTGGCCATTTCTTAACCGATTTTGATGAAATTTGGTATGGGCGATAGAAATGGGATTCTAAACTGATTTTTCGATAAAGTTCTGGAATATGGCCAACTGGGATGGAACTTGGCCATTTCTTAACCGATTTTGATGAAATTTGGTGCACGATGGAAATGGGATTCTAAAATTATTTTTGGATAAAGTTCTGGAATATGGCCAACTAGGATGGAACTTGGCCATTTCTTAACCGATTTTGATGAAATTTGGTATGGGCGATAGAAATGGGATTCTAAACTGATTTTTGGATAAAGTTCTGGAATATGGCCAACTAGGATGGAACTTGGCTATTTCTCATCCGATTTTGATGGAATTTGGTATGCACGATGGAAATGGGATTCTAAAATGACTTTTGGATAAAGTTCTGGAATATGGCCAACTAGGATAGAACTTGGCCATTTCTTAACCGATTTTGATGAAATTTGGTATGGGCGATAGAAATGGGATTCTAAACTGATTTTTCGATAAAGTTCTGGAATATGGCCAACTGGGATGGAACTTGGCCATTTCTTAACCGATTTTGATGAAATTTGGTGCACGATGGAAATGGGATTCTAAAATTATTTTTGGATAAAGTTCTGGAATATGGCCAACTAGGATGGAACTTGGCCATTTCTTAACCGATTTTGATGAAATTTGGTATGGGCGATAGAAATGGGATTCTAAACTGATTTTTGGATAAAGTTCTGGAATATGGCCAACTAGGATGGAACTTGGCTATTTCTCATCCGATTTTGATGGAATTTGGTATGCACGATGGAAATGGGATTCTAAAATTATTTTTGGATAAAGTTCTGGAATATGGCCAACTGGAATGGAACTTGGCTATTTCTTAACCGATTTTGATGAAATTTGGTATGGGCGGTCGAAATGGGATTCTAAACTGATTTTTGGATAAAGTTCTGGAATATGGCCAACTAGGATGGAACTTGGCTATTTCTCATCCGATTTTGATGGAATTTGGTATGCACGATGGAAATGGGATTCTAAAATTATTTTTGGATAAAGTTCTGGAATATGGCCAACTGGAATGGAACTTGGCTATTTCTTAACCGATTTTGATGAAATTTGGTATGGGCGGTCGAAATGGGATTCTAAACTGATTTTTGGATAAAGTTCTGGAATATGGCCAACTAGGATGGAACTTGGCTATTTCTTATCCGATTTTGATGGAATTTGGTATGCACGATGGAAATGGGATTCTAAAATTATTTTTGGATAAAGTTCTGGAATATGGCCAACTGGAATGGAACTTGGCTATTTCTTAACCGATTTTGATGAAATTTGGTATGGGCGGTCGAAATGGGATTCTAAACTGATTTTTGGATAAAGTTCTGGAATATAACCAACTAGGATGGAACTTGGCTATTTCTCATCCGATTTTGATGGAATTTGGTATGCACGATGGAAATGGGATTCTAAAATTATTTTTGGATAAAGTTCTGGAATATGGCCAACTAGAATGGAACTTGGCTATTTCTTAACCGATTTTTAAGAAATTTGGTATGCACGATGGAAATGGGATTCTAAACTGATTTTTGGATAAAGTTCTGGAATATGGCCAACTAGGATGGAACTTGGCTATTTCTAATCCGATTTTGATGGAATTTGGTATGCACGATGGAAATGGGATTCTAAAATTATTTTTGGATAAAGTTCTGGAATATGGCCAACTGGAATGGAACTTGGCTATTTCCTAACCGATTTTGATGAAATTTGGTATGGGCGGTCGAAATGGGATTCTAAACTGATTTTTGGATAAAGTTCTGGAATATAACCAACTAGGATGGAACTTGGCTATTTCTCATCCGATTTTGATGGAATTTGGTATGCACGATGGAAATGGGATTCTAAAATTATTTTTGGATAAAGTTCTGGAATATGGCCAACTGGAATGGAACTTGGCTATTTCTTAACCGATTTTGATGAAATTTGGTATGGGCGGTCGAAATGGGATTCTAAACTGATTTTTGGATAAAGTTCTGGAATATAACCAACTAGGATGGAACTTGGCTATTTCTCATCCGATTTTGATGGAATTTGGTATGCACGATGGAAATGGGATTCTAAAATTATTTTTGGATAAAGTTCTGGAATATGGCCAACTAGAATGGAACTTGGCTATTTCTTAACCGATTTTTAAGAAATTTGGTATGCACGATGGAAATGGGATTCTAAACTGATTTTTGGATAAAGTTCTGGAATATGGCCAACTGGGATGGAACTTGGATATTTCTTAACCGATTTTGATGAAATTTGATGTTCGCGATGGAAATGGGATTCTATACCGAATTTTAGCTGAAGTTCTGGAATATGTCCAATTAGGTAGGAACTTGGCCATTTCTTATAAGATTTTGATGAAATTCAGCATTTGTAATGAAAATTGGGTTTTAAAATTATGTTTAGATGAAATTCTGGAATAAGCCGTATTAGGATGGAACTTGGCCATTTTTTATCCGATTTTAAACAAATTCAGCATGTACTATAGAAATAAAACTCTAAAATTATTTTTGGTTAAAGTTATATGTTAAAGTTGGAAGGCGCTTGCCTATCCCTTAAACGAATAAAACAAATTCGACATGTGCTTTAAAAGTGAAAAACTAAAATCGTTATTCCATGTATTTAATAATTTATTTTATCAATAATTTAAGAATCTCATTTTCATCGTGAATGCTGAAATTCATAAAAATAGGATACAAAACTTCCAAGTTCCATGACAATTGGACAAATTCTGGAACTTTAGCCAAAAATCAGTTTAGAATCCCATTTCTAAGGCACGTGCTAAAATTCATCAATATCGGATAAAAATGGCCAATTTCCTTCCTAGTTGGCCATATTCCAGAACTTTATCCAAAAGTCAGTTTAGAATCCCATTTCCATCGTGCATACCAAATTTCATCAATATCGGACAAAAAATGGCCAATTTCCTTCCTAGTTGGCCATATTCCAGAACTTTATCCAAAAGTCAGTTTAGAATCCCATTTCCATTGCTTATACCAAATTTCATCAAAATCGGATAAGAAATGGCCAAGTTCCTTCCTAGTTGGCCATTTTCCAGAATTTCATCCAAAAATCAGTTTAGAATCCCATTTCCATCGTGCATACCAAATATCATCAAAATCGGATAAGAAATGGCCAAGTTCCATTCCAGTTGACCATATTCCAGAACTTTATCCAAAAATCAGTTTAGAATCCCATTTCTATCACCCATACCAAATTTCATCAAAATCGGTTAAGAAATGGCCAAGTTCCATCCTAGTTGGCCATATTCCAGAACTTTATCCAAAAATCAGTTTAGAATCCCATTTCCATCGTACATGCTAACTTTCATCAAAATCGGATAAGAAACGACCAAGTTCCATCCTAGTTGGCCATATTCCAGAACTTTATCCAAAAATCAGTTTAGAATTCCATTTCCATCGTACATGCTAACTTTCATCAAAATCGGATAAGAAATGGCCAAGTTCCATCCTAGTTGGCCATATTCCAGAACTTTATCCAAAAATAATTTTAGAATCCCATTTCCATCGTGCATACCAAATTTCATCAAAATCGGTTAAGAAATGGCCAAGTTCCATCCCAGTTAGTCATATTCCAGAACTTTATCGAAATATCAGTTTAGAATCCGATTTCTATCGCCCATACCAAATTTCATCAAAATCGGTTAAGAAATGGCCAAGTTCTATCCTAGTTGGCCATATTCCAGAACTTTATCCAAAAGTCATTTTAGAAACCCATTTCAATCGTGCATACCAAATTTCACTAAAATCGGATGAGAAATGGCCAAGTTCCATAATTATTGGTCATATTGCAGAGCTTTATTTAATTTTCTATCGTCTCTTATCGGCGAGTATTACAAAAAACGAAATCGTACGATAGTTAAAGGTTAACAAGTAACTAACGCAAAATGTGAAAAAAGTCGTTTTTCTATTTTGATGAATACTTGTTCCTTTAATTGTTTTGTAAAACTTTGATCAATCTGTCCGAAAAAACGGTTGGATGGATCAATTTGAAAATAATACAGGGCTATTAGGAATACATTAAACTGTAAAATCACCTGGCAACATTAGTCTTTTCATCAATATTTGTAAAGTAACGGTAGATTTATTAAGACAACCTAAAAAGTCGTTTTTTTGTACTTTTTTCAAATCAGTATTGAGAGTGAAAAAAAAATTGTTTCTCAACTAATCATTAAAGGGTCTTGTAAGCCCTAAAGTTTACTGTGCAATCATTGGTTGCTGAGATACCGATGATCAAAGGCAAAAGGATCTTTTTTGATTCAAAGTCAGATGTCCCAGCAAAAAGTTGTCATAGAGAGACCAGAATGAAATTAAATTTACGCCTAATTAACAGGCTAACCGACCTATGCATTGGTTTAACTTAAAACAAATTTCCCGAGCCCATGGCACCTTACAAAAAAAAAAAAAAATCGAATTTTTTTTCTTCGCGCTCTTTCTTATGATTGCGTGATAATGGTATCTCACAAAAATTTTCCGCTCAAAAGTCTCAAAACTAGAAATTTGTAGCTTTAAAATGCTTTTCTTTTCATCTCTGTACGACCGTATTTTACTAAGATACAGCTCTTCAAAAAACACTAAAAAAATTGAAAAAAATTACTGTTCCTTTAATTTTTTGGAGTAGTGTATGATTTATTTGTTTGCGGCCAAAACACCACTAGTTGTGTTTCGCGAAACACAACTTAGCAACACAAATAACCGATGTAATACAGCGTAACTAAGGAAAATTCAACTATCTGATTGGTTTATTTTCCAATGAGTTGTATAGTCCCAGTAATGTTGAAAGTAAAGAAAAGTATAGTGAGTACTTTCTTCAATTGTTGGTAATGGATGCTCTTCCACTAAGCAATAAAAAGTCTCAACACGATGGTAGAGTCGTTCACCATTTTAATTATACAAATTCCTGTTGAAATTTTGATTTATATTTTGGACAAATTTTGAAATTTAATTTATTCTCGAATTGTTATTCAAATTTTTATTAAAATTATCTTTCAAAATGCTTAAATCAAAAATTTAAGTAGAATTCCATCTTGATTCAAATGAACCTCTTCAAACTCATTTTGATAAACGAAATATTTTAAACCTACGATGCTTTTTGTTGAAATTTCAATTTTCAAAGGTTAGGCCTGCTTTACAATAAAGCCAAAAGTTATTCATTATACTTGTTGAAAGCCTGGTTCGGTATCTCGACAAGGTTTCCAATATTCAGAAACTTGCTTAGGCATACTTTACTATTTCAAAGGATCAGAAACTCACTTTCCATTATAATTCTATATATAGTGGACGAGATATTGCACTCTTAAGGGATAAGGGAAAGTCGGACATGGTTATGGATAATATTCTCATTTAATTCAATTTCACTATGATTTTGTAGAAGCAAAAGGCTTTGAAAAATGCTTGGCTCTAATAGTATTAAAAATTGGGTTAGCGGTACCGAAAATATTTAGTTTTTACTTCGGTCTAAAAAGACCAAAGTATTGAAATCCTGTCAAAAATGACGGAAAATTTGGTTGGTCCAAAACCACTTTTCTCGACGTTTTGAAAGTCCCTGAGTCTGAAAAAGCAAAAAAAAAAAAAATGTCCGTCCGTCTGTCTGGATGTCTGGATGTCTGGATGTCTGGATGTCTGGATGTCTGGACCCATGGTATCTCGAGAACGGCTTGTCCGATTTGGATTTTTTTTTCGCCAATCTGTTTCTATGGTCAAGGCGGAGATTTGAAAAGCTTTTGGAGACTGTACGTCAAGGGGGTGGGGTACCTGCCATACGAATTGACCCAAAATAACTGCTTTTATAAATATTTACGATTTTTTTATATATGCTTATTTGATTATTGAATTGGGCATTGAATTGGGAATTGATTTGAAGATTAAATTAGGGGTCAATTTGCGCGTTGAGTTGGAGTTGAGTTGGGGTTGGATTTGGATGTGGTGAATAGTTAACAAATTTTTTATATGATAGAACTTGCCTATTTATCAACCGATTACTATGAAATTCGACATTTGTATTGGAAATGGGATTCTAAAATGATTAATGGATGAAGTTCTGGGATTTTAAAACGATTTCTGAATGAAGTTCTGGAATATGGCCAAGTATGATGGAACTTGCCCATTTCTCAACCGATTACGATGAAATTCGACATTTGTGTTGGAAATGGGATTCTAAAATGATTTATGGATTAAGTTCTGGGATTTTAAAACGATTTCTGGATGAAGTTCTGGAATATGGCCAAGTATGATGGAACTTGTCTATTTATCAACCGATTATTATGAAATTTAATATATGTGTTAGAAATGGGATTCTAAAATGAGTTTTGGATGAAGTTCTGGAATATGGCCAAGTATGATGGAACTTGTCTATTTATCAATCGATTATTATGAAATTTAATATGTGTGTTAGAAATGGGATTCTAAAATGAGTTTTGGATGAAGTTCTGGAATATGGCCAAGTAGGATGGAACTTGCCCATTTCTCAACCGATTACGATGAAATTCGACATTTTTATTGGAAATGGGATTCTAAAATGATTTATGGATGAAGTTCTGGGATTTTAAAACGATTTCTGGATGAAGTTCTGGAATATGACTAAGTATGATGGAACTTGTCTATTTATCAACCGATTATTATGAAATTTGATTTGTGTGTTAGAGATGGGATTCTAAAATGAGTTTTGGATGAAGTTCTGGAATATGGCAAAGTAGGATGGAACTTGCCCATTTCTCAACCGATTACGATGAAATTCGACATTTGTATTAGAAATAGGATTCTAAAATGAGTTTTGGATGAAATTCTGGGATTTTAAAACGATTTCTGGATGAAGTTCTGGAATATAGCCAAGTATGATGGAACTTGTCTATTTCTCAACCGATTATTATGAAATTTGATGTGTGTGTTAGAGATGGGATTCTAAAATGAGTTTTGGATGAGGTTCTGGAATATGGCTAAGTATGATGGAACTTGCTCATTTCTCAACCGATTATTATGAAATTCGACATTTGTATTGGAAATGGGAGTCTGAAATGAGGTTTGGGCGAAGTTCAGAAATATGGCCAAGTATGATGGAACTTGGCTATTTCTTAACCGATTATAATGAAATTTGATATGTGCGTTGGAAATGGCAATATTTGATATGTGTGGAATATGGCCAAGTAGGATGGAACTTGACTATGCCTTAACCGCGGGTATCACTGTGTTAGACATGTGCGTTGTAAATGGGATTCTAAAATGAGTTTTCGGATAAATTTCTGGAATATGGTCAGTTAAACGGTTAGAAGTATCAGTATAATTTGTTATACTACTTTCGGTATAAAGTTCTAGAATACGATTTTTCGTTTTAAATTGGATGCCTGTACCCATGTTGAAGCTTTTGACCTGTTTGGCTGTTGTTGTATAAGTAAATATATCATATATTGGTTAAAATAGAAATCAATAATGTCAAAACAGTCACACCAACTTTATGATATTATTGAAGATACCAAAAACCGAAGTTCTGATCACCTCGTGAGGTT
This sequence comes from Tipula helvola, assembly GCA_963556165.1. Taxonomy (NCBI): domain Eukaryota; kingdom Metazoa; phylum Arthropoda; class Insecta; order Diptera; family Tipulidae; genus Tipula; species Tipula helvola. The sequence goes on along the minus strand of OY744481.1, from coordinate 121,989,268 downwards.
TCAGCCCTTTATATTTTCTTTAGTATAAACGTTATAGCAGATGACAAAAAGAAAATATCATATTTGTCTGTATTGGGTGGTGCTGAACTTTATAGTACACTTAAACGCTTTTAGTACCAGTTGATCTAAAGGCGAAATTATATGATGAGTGTATTAAGGTTCTAAAAGATTTTTATGAACCAGAGGTGAATCGCAGAGCGATACAAATTCCATAAAGAAGAACAACAGTACGGGCATAGTGTGGCTGAATAAATAATGAAACTAAAACATTATCCCAAACCTGTAAATTTGGGAATTTTTTATCAGAAGCCTTGAGGGATCGGTTGGTTTTTGGGTTGCGAAATGATCAGTTACGTGCTCAATTGCAGAGAAAAACTTAACTCTAACAATATCATGTGAAACAGTAATAAATTGAGAAATAATTGAAAACCATAAACAAAAAAATTGTGGTCGTGAACAATGAAGGTCGTGATTGAAGTCAACATAGAGATAGTATATCAAATGCACATGGTGTAAATAGAAGTTCAAACATGGAAAAATATAAGCAATGTTTTCGTTGTGAACGATTTCATAATTATAATTATTGTCCATCAAAATCATGGAAATGTTTTATGTGTGGCAATCTTGGTCATACGTCTAATATGTGTCGAAGACTTATTTTGTCATTTGAATCATCAAATTGTAGTCAACGCAATTATCAAGAAGCTATTCAACCATCGAGATCACCATCCATCAGTAGCAGAATTAAAGAATTTTTGGATGATATCAATAATTTGCAAATTTTTAATGTCGAACCGGAATTACCAGTCAATATGATTCCATCAGTTAAAGAAAGTCAAAAGAAATTTAAGCCACTAATGGGACCGCACTTGGTTAAATAAATTGTTTCCGAATTGGAAAGAAAAACTATTACAAATTAAAATGGTAAATAAGTCAACATTCTTTTATTGAATTTATTCAGGTAAATTTTCCGTTTGTACTACCCTCCTCAGGCGGTTTTATTAAAGATTTCGAAGCAGAAATAGTGATGAAGGAAAATACGGTTCCAATTTTTCACCGTGCGTGTGTAGTACCTTACCATATTCGTAGTATTGTCGAATTAGAGCTAGATAAGTTAGGTGGAGAAGGCTTTTTAGTCCCAGTGCGTTTTAGTGAGTGGGCAAATCCAATATAGTGGTAGTACCTAAATCAAATAATAGGATAAGAAAATGTATAGATTGTAAAGTCAAGATAAACAGATATATTCAAACAGAACACTATCCATTACCTAAGGTTGACGATATATGTATAGTTAAAATAATATCTCGTTGAAAATTCCTATTCCTTCATTCTCGAGTAAAACAACAACAAAAAAATGAATTTGTTGTTGTATTTACTCGAGAATGAAAGAATAGGAATTTTCAGCGAGATATTATTTTAACTATATGTATTTGCAAGTCTATCAAATTTTTAGATTTATTGTATTATAGATTTAATTGGGGCATACCAACAACTGAGACTATCTGATAATTCTCGTCAATATCTTACAATCAATACTCTAAAAGGATTATTTCAAAATACTTCTTTATCCTATGGACCCTAGAGTGCGCCATCAAATTTTCAATCAACAATTGATGCAAAAATACCCTGTGTTATTTAGGTGTTATATTAGTTGGTGGTGGAAATTATGAAGAATGTCGTGAGTGTTTAGTGGAAGTTCTAAGCCGTCTAAATAAATATAATGTTAAAATAAATATAAAAGTGTAGCTTTTTTGAAAAGACAGTTGATTTTCTGGGTCACGTTGTATCTGGTAGTGAAATAAGACCATCTTCTAAAAAAGTAGAAGCTATTGTCAAAGCACCAAATCCGAAAAATCTGCAAGAACTACAAAGTTTTTTAGGGTTATTAAATTATTATGGACGTTTTATTCCCAATCTAGCCTCACAATTAAACATATTATATAAATTATTAAATAAGGGCGCGAAATATGACTGGTCTGATGTTTGTCAAAAAACATTCGATAAATCTATACTATGTACTTATAACTAGTAATAATGTTTTATCATTAATTGACCCAACAAAACCAATTGTTGTAGCTACAGATGCTGGTTTAAGGTGTAGGAACGATGCTCTCAATTGTAATTGATGGCCAAGAGAGGCCTTTTTTGTTTATGTCCAGTACTCTATCAAAAGCGGAGCAATATTATTCCCGATTACATAAAGAAACTTTTGCAGTAATTTTTGTTGCGTTAAAGAAGTTTAACAAATATTTATATAGTCATCATTATACGATATGTTCCAATTCGCGCAAGCATTAAAAGAGATTTTCGGTCCTAAAAAGGGAACAACAGCTGTAGCTGCATCGAAGATACAAAGCCAGGACCAAAAATGTGAAATGCTGATTGCTTATTACGACTTCCTGTAGAAATAAAAACTGAAGTAGACGTAGATTCCATTAACTGGGTAAATCATACTGAGTGCCAAATAAATTGTGAAGAAGTCGCGCAACATACTAAAGCAGATGTAATCCTATCTACGGTATATAAATGTGTTAAAGGCGGCTGGCATTGTAAATTTAGCGATGAAATAAAAAAATATTTTAGGTAGAGGAATAGTTTAAGCGTTGAAAGTGGTTGTTTGTTCTTTGGGAATAGGATTGTGGTTCTATCTTCGTTAATTTCAGAGGTTCAAACCATGATGGTATTATATGTAAGAAAATTTTAGGAAGAATTATAGTTTGGTGGCTAAATGAAAAACAAAGATATTGAAAGTAAAATCAAAAGTTGTTTTGTATGTTCAAGTACCCAAAATGTTAGAAAATAACCTATAAAGTCCAAATGGTGTCCGGCGCAGTATTCTTTCGGGATGATCCATATAGATTTTTTTTGATTTTAATAACCATAAGTTTTTAATTTTTGTGGATGCTTATTCAAAATTTATAGATATCAAACATATCTTTAAAACTACGGCAGAGTCAGTTATTAAAGAGTTAGAAGCAATATTTAAATCTTGTGGAATACTAAAAAATTTTGTGTCGGATAATGGTCCTCCATTTAATTGCAAAGTATTTAATGATTTTTATGTTGTCAGTAATATAGAGTTCCTACATTCACCTGAATCGAACGGGTTGGCTGAAAGAGGTGTACAAACGGTGAAGGCGTATTTGAAGAAAGTTTTAATTCAATCAAAGGAAAGGCTTCCCATGAAAGAAAAAATTAATAAATTGATTTTTGGCTATAACAACACTACATCACCTGTTACTACTAAGTCTCCTAATGATTTATTATTTAATTACAAAGTCCGCACAATACTTAATTTTATTAATCCTAGAGTTGAACATGAAAGTAGGGCTAGTCTTAAGGATTGTATAATAAAAATTGTAAACAGTTAGCTTTAAGTTTAACGAAAATAACCAAGAAAAATTTGGAGAGAAAAACATGGATGAAATTAAAAGAAGTGAAGAACAATAGGTCTTGTACCGGAATCATTGGCGAGATTTTGTTAAATGGTTACCAGCCAGAATTTTAAAAAAATTGAGTTTTATATATATTTAATTAATGTAAGAAACGTTTAAGAAGAGTTTCAGGCCATTAGTTAAAAAAGTCATCATTGGAATATGAATATCATCCAGCGAGTCAGATTGTACCTACGTCGAGTGTAAAAGAACGAGAAATTCGAGCGTCCCAAAGGGATAGAAGACGAAAATTTGTGCGAAGGTAGATTTAAAATGTGGTGAAACAATAATCTCAACTATCCCACGTGTGGTGATCAGCTTCTGGTTAGCGAGCCTTTAATGGAGATTCTTCCATGTCTGCCGTTTAGACCCAACTTTTGGAAGAGAACTTCAGTTATGCACAAACTCTGTGAACCAGAGTCGAGTAAAACTCGACATATTTGAGGCTGGCCGCCGTTGTGTTGAACACGTACTCTAGCGGTAGGTAACACTGCTGGTTGATGGATTGAATTTTTCCATGATTGAGAGGTTACTGATGGCGAATAATTGTTTGCTAGGATTTGAGAAGGTCCCAGATGATTGGCATATATGACATCTTTTCTTTCGAATGACACTGATTTACTCTATGTGTCTTGCTTGGACAGCTGAAACAGCGGTTGTCGGTTTTCATAAAGTCGCGTCTCTCCTCGATTGTACATTGCTTAAATTTATGGCACTGAAATTATCTTTACAAATCGCACATGATACAACAACAAAAGTGAAAATATTCGGTATGGCTTTCACTTAGGTATTAGTCTTTCGAGTATAACTTCTTGCCGCATCTAAAGCATCTGCTCGTTTCATCAGAAACTCAAGGAATGCCTGACATCCAAAGGACTCTTAAACGGAAAATCAGAAAATGTGGAAAGGGAAGAATTAATTTCCAAATATTCTGAGAAATGGGATTTAATATTAAATTTTCAGACGTACCCTAAGTGGACGAACCATTTAACATTCATTACACTTTTTATTGCATTTTTGCCTGGAATTCCTTCATTTCAGTCGAAAATCCAAGTAGTCAAAAAAGTTTGACTTAAATACCTTTGGGAGATCTTATGAGCTGATTTTTTTTTTCGTCCCGCCGCTCAGTGGTAATTGATTCGTTCTTGTTAAACAACCGGTAACATAATATCTGTTAATCGGACGTTTCATTTGACTTTACCTCGCCTTAATCTCTCTCGCTTAGCACGAACTCATATTCTCTGGAAGTGTGTATTTATTTCCGTTAAACGCCTATCGGTATTCGATATGCGACACTTTGCAAGCACCAAGAAATTACCTTATAGGTATTCTTTGTGCACGGGAGACCCCCTCTGCCCAAAAATGGTTAAAGTTTTTTTGGGGTGTATTTGGGCGCAAATTGAAGCCTATCATTTCTAGTTTCTAAAGCAGTGTGGCAGTTTTTGAAAACGCATGAGAGCGGAGTAATATGGCGGCTGCAAGGCGACGACCACCCCTGAGATTGCAGTCTTATCAAGATTATGAACTCTCAAATCATAATAAAATTATAGGAAAAGCTTTATGTATTGTTGGTCGCTGATTACGAATCTAACATCACATTATGCTATGCTTTGTGTCATTCCTAACCTCAAAAACCTCAGAAAAATCAGTTTTTTGTATTTAAGGAGACTCTAGTCATAATAAAATTATGAGGTAAGCTTAGTTTTTTGTATTTTTGATAGTTGAATACAAGTTCATCATCACTTTTGGTCTAAAACGCGTTGTATCGCCCGTAACCTTAAAATACCCTCTTAAAAATGCATTTTTGTGTACTTAACGATCGCTCAAGTCATCACCTTAAAAATAGTTTATATTCATATATGTATTTTTATTCGCTAGATCTACATTTTATCTTATTTGTGACTGAAAACGCACTACGTCGTTCCTAACCTAAAACAAATCTCCCAAATAGCAGTGTTTGAGCCTAATGATCGCTCAAAACATCATAAAATCATGAAAATGGCTTATTCTAATTCAGATTTAATCGTTTATTTCGTGTCTGATCTCATTCTTGATTAAAAATGAATTGTTTTATTTCTAACCTCAAAAACACCAAAATTGATTCAAAGAGACAGTTTTATGTGCTCAACAATCGTCCAAGTAAACCCGCCCGTGGAAGAATGACAGATTAGCCTGTTTGGTAACCCTTAAAAGTGGGCTTGCATTACGTCCTAATAGTTAATGATAAGGTACTAATGCTCTCATAATTTGAAGTTGATCATACTTTTAGTTTAGGAGATATGAGATGTGTGTTTCCTCTCGCCTCTCATGATTCGGTGTGTTTGATTTGCGTGAGTATAAATTATTACATGTATTATTGGGCCCGATTCTGGGACGATAAAATCCATGTTATGTTATTTTATTTCCCCGCTTCCTATATGAATTTGTATTGAAAAAACAAAAATAACATAACATAACATAAAATTTTAAATCCCAGAATACGGCCTAATCTTCTGGATATTATCATGTATGATTATTATGTGATTAAAACGCTTGTGTGCAGTTTCATTGATATTTTTTATTTATTTCTATAAAATTATCCAACTAATAACCAGCAAATGAGAAAATAAAAATAAAAATTTAAAAGAAGCCGCAAATTCATCTAAAATCACTTCGTTAAAATTGTGTCCACCCAAAGCAAGTTCCTGCATGGTCAAAAAACAAACAACTTCAAAAATATTTTGATTGAATATTTGGTTTTGTAAATTTTAGTCGATTAGCTCGGATTTCGACCCGACAAAATTAGGTGCATTGTCCGAATATATGGTTGAACATAGCCCGCGCCGAGACACAAATCGTCGAACAGAAGCTAAAAAAGCTGAAGTGGACAAATCCGACACCACTTCGAAGAAGACGAACCAGTAATTTTACAAACGAATGTGATCCTGGCACCACTAATTGATGCTTATGATCAAATGAAACATCAGCATTTTTCAATCGACCACCGACTCTAATCACTCCATCGCCATCAAGAAACGAAACAAGAGAAATTAATTTACTTTGACGAAAAACGCAATAATTTTTTCGAAGTTGATGAATTTCTGATGAATAGTAGAATTGTTGTTATGCTTGATAATAAGTTTCAAGGCGCCATCAAGTTCACAAACTTGTAGCTGTTGTACCGCTGAGGTGAGATCTGATATTTTTTGAGACGTTCGATTTTTCCTTTGACACACCTTGATAAATCGATGGACATAAGCGAAAATTCGCAAAATCTTCTGATAATCTGGCCAATTTACAACAGAGATCCACCCTTCAATTTTCACTGCACTTTCGACTGATATATTGGAAATTTCTGCTGGTTCTGATTCTAGTCTTGACAAAATAGGTTGCTGAAGTAATATTAACACCTTTTTACTTATAAACGGCGGATCTTTCCACCACTGATCACAACTTGACAATTCTTTAGGCATGAGCCCTCGGGAAACCAAATCTTGGGGAACTTAAATCTGGAATTTTACGAAATCCTGTTGGCTACGAAAGTTTCAAATCGATCTGAACTCGACCTAGATTGAGTTGAATTTAGTTTTCATAGCACATACAATTTTGTGAATCACTTGGGCCAGCAGAAGTGTAGCGCATAACTCTAAACGTGGTATGGTTTCAGTTCTAAGAGGAGCAACTGTACTTTTCGAGCAAACGAAATTAACGAATTCATTATTCTCAGGATCAATCAATATACTACGAATAAACACTACACGCGTCTCTGAATCCGTGAAGCTCGATCAACATTACCATTGGCGCAACAACACATCTCGGAATAGATATGTCATCAATTGAAATCAATTGACGTTTAAACTCGTTCCGAGATGGTAAAATCTCGTCCCATCCCACCTTTCCTACCCATAGTGTTTGCATGAAATATTTTGCTTCGAAGACAATAGGTGCGCATAGACCTAATGGGACAAACAATTGCGCAATTTCCGATATTACCGACCTTTTAGTAGATTGTTGCGCGATACTATATTTTTGAAAAGAAAAATTCAATTTATCAGTTTCGATGTTCCACTGCAATCCAAGAACTATAACTGATTTTGAATGATGGAACTCGCCCAACGACGAAACTTCTGGATGATTTGAGGTTATTTTACGTAAGTCAAATCCTCCTCTACTCTAAAACGGCGTCAACATAAAACTCGGTGCTCAAGCACTTTTAAGGCCTCCGGAAAAATTGACTTTTCATCCTTGGTCAACTGAACTAATGTACGAATTGCGAGGAATGGAACACTCGCTGTGCCGCACGTTACTGTTCTGAGTTTGTAATACTTTAACGGTACCGATTCTGACTCACGCCACCAAATTCTTTGTAAATCTTGATTATTATCTTGAACTAAAATCTGACGATACATTTTCGTTATGTTGCCAGTGATGCCAGACAAGTGTTTACAAAATCTCAGAATAATCGAAAACAAATCTTGCTGAATAGTGGGACCAACCATTAGACAATCATTCAATGATTTGTTCGACGAAGATTTTGATGAGGCATTAAAAACGACGCGTAATTTGGTTGTGCTACTGGTTCCGCGAATTACTGCATGATGTGGTTTAAAATAACATATTTTATAAATACAATAGGTGTCGTCTGGGTGAACCACCTCTTTCATGTGTTGTAATTCTAAATACTTGGACATAAATTGGCGCATATTGCTTCAATAATTTCGGGTCCTTATGGATGCGTTTTTCCATTGTAAAAATTGTTTCGAGGCGTTTGTCGAGGAATTCCCTAACTGTCTATTATTACGTTTTATTGGAAAGGAAACACTATACCTTCCCGTTTTAGTTCGAATGACATTTTTGGAATAATGTGCTTCACACATTTTTTCTTCGATTGATTGCATTTTTGGATCATCAATGCTTTCAATGATCCAGCATTTTTAGATTTTCTCCGACTCTGATTTATTTTCCGATAAAATTTGATTTTTTCCCGTCTTCCCCATGACTACGTATCCAAAAACAGTATCGTACATTGGAAGCTCTTGCATTATATTTAGTTTACTTCCATCCATGATTTCCGAAAATGTTTCTGCACCAAATAATAAATCAATTGTATCGAGCTTATGAAACCAAGGATCAATCAGCCAATTGGACATGTTTCTGATATTTAAGCTTTGATCAACCGGGATTCGATATGATGGAAGCCGTTCCGATATTTTAGACTTTACAAGGCAATTAAGATTTGACTTATAATCAGATGTTAGAGACTCTATAAAAATGGTTACTCTTTTTGTTGCCGTTGATACGTCACCATTTCTACCGGTAATTTTAATATGTACAGGCTCTGTTTTTAACGACAACCTTTTGCACATATTTGGGGTCAAACAATTTGCTTGGGAACCACTATCTTAAAGAACTCGACATGGGACACGGTTGCCAAATGAATTTTTAACCCAAACTACTGCTGTGGCTAAAATAATTTGATTTTATACGGCTCTCGGAATACAAAAACTATGCCGATCTGTTCCGAATGATGTTGATACTTACGACGATAGACTTGAGGAAGCTTCACCTTTTTTATCACCGTTCGTCTCTGTTTCTCCATTTAATGATTTAGATAAGCTACCCTTTCCGAAATGGAGCAATGTATCGTGTTTCAATGAACACACTGAACATGGCAAAGATTTACACTCCACGACACGATGATTATTTTGAAGACAATTAGTACATAACTTGTATCTTTTAACAACTTCATTATCGATTCTGAGGACTTATTTTGTTTTCTGTAATTTTTTGACATTGAACCAACGTATGTTTAACGCTGCAGTATTCGCAATTGATGTTCTGCATTAACATAACGCAAGTTGGCTTGGAGCCAACTAGGGAATCCAAATACTCGGATATTTCAAAACCCGGGTATTCGAGTAGCATTTTCTGAACTACCCGGGTAACCCGGGTTACTCGAGTAAATATCAAAATTGGTAAATAAAAAAAAAAAATTATATAGCTAATTTTTTTTTTTTTGAGGAATTAAGTTGTGCTTAGGATTTTGTTTCCTGTACATGCACAACCGCAGACACAGCACTACTTTTTATTATTGGTAAAAGAGAGGGGAGAAACATTTTGGTGAGGCTTGAACGCACTTCAAAACACACATACATACACCTACACCTCCAACACCCAATCGGGACATGTTTTCTTGTCACCACCAGAAATCGAATCCGGGATCCTCGGGTGATAAAGCAAGCGCTCCACTCATTCTGCTACCACCGAGAGCGATTAATAAAAAATAATTAAGAAAAGCAAGAAAACACAGCAAAAGCATAACATAAAATACGAAATTTCAGTTCAGTCAATCTATAAAGAATTATTGTTCTAAAAAAAAACTTCTGTTTTAATTTATTACAGACAGCATCAACATAAATTATTTTTATTCAAAAAGTAGTATTTTAAACATACTAAATAGCTTGAAGTTTCCGGAGCCAGTTTAGAGCGTATTTTTGTAGAAAAATTTCCTGCAAGAGAAAACAACTCTTTAGCATGCCACCGAAGTTGGTTTTATGGTCATTAGAGCAATAATTTTTTTTCTAAATCGTGTGGTTTTTTCCCACAAGAACCTTCAACTAATTTTAGTTCTTTCCCCAAATTAGTCACATTACTATTTGAAAGGTCCGGCGCCGACAAAAAATTTTGTAAAGTCAGATTTAACTCCAATTCTTCAATTGGGTTTGCATCTAGTCCGATTGTATTGTTCTCACAAGCTCCACGTGTTCTACAAGAAACTGTCTTTGGTAAGTTCGATCTACAAATATGTTGATTATGACTTTCGAAAAACATTAGTAAAGATGTTAGAGGAATAATACGCAGTAAATTAGTTTTTTGTTTAAATTCCACTGACATTTGTAGAGCTAAAGTTGTACCAATTTGTTTAAGTTTATTGAAAACAAAAAGCATTGTTCCAAGCTATTAACCAATTTGAATTTTCCAAACTTAATTTAAGAACAGCTTCTTCGAGGGCCTCTAATACTTCGCACATGTATTTCAATGTATGTATATGCTCTGGAAAAGGAACAGAAGCGCTTAGTTCTTTTAAAGCTAGCATTATCGAATCATTTAATAAAATGAATCGCTTTAACATTATGAGCACGGAGTTCCTTCGAGTTTGGCCGTCTAATAGTAATTTAAGTTTTTTGCCATGCTTTTCTTCAACGTACTTCTGCAATACTGAATCGCAAATAGAAGGTTTTCGAAAAACTTTGCATTATATTACGCCTTATTTCGTTAATAACAGTAGCGAAATTTTCATTAATTTTGTGTCTTTCATTAGTCATTTACGTTTTTGTAAGTTTCAAAATTTAGTTTAGAGTTCTTCATAATGATATTTCCCGATCCCAATAATTCGCATTCATCATATCAACATCACTTATGTCACTGTTATTGCAACCACTTTTGCATGTTTCCGAGACCCGCTTAAAAAATACGCTCACCACGGCCAAATGAATAGCGTGGCTCTAACATAACTGTTTCTGGATCGATTTCGTTGCCGTACTTTACCATTATTGATGCTGCGTCATGTGCTGAACTTACTATATCTGATGTAAAATTTAAACCAGCCTTTCTTCATATTTCCGAAACCAACCTTTTAGTATCTGAAGCATTACACGAACCATCAATTTTTGTTAAACCAAGATTATATGGTTTCATGTTATGTAGTTACATACATACATTCAGAAATCGATTACCATTATTGTTGGTCAACCGTAGTAATAAATTTAAGGTTTTTTTCGCAACTTAACACTCAGTGAATTTATGATTTATCACAAATTATTGAAATTATTTTGCAATGTACTGACCCAATTTATATTTCAATAACAAAATATCAATTTGAAATATTTTACGCTGAACAATTATTAAATTAAAAAGAAATTGAATACCCGGGTTTCTCAGCGAATTACCCGGGTATCGAGGTACTCGTGAAATATGCTAATACTCGAAGTACCCGGGTACCTCGATACCCGGGACTGGATTCTCTAGAGCCAACTGACGATTTTTGAGCTTCAAGGATTTTGCACATTTCTCTCCAAATTTCTATAACTTTGTCAAAAGTTAAAACCTTTGCTTGCGAGGAACCGTTAATTATTGCAACTTTGGACTGATCATCCAATCGAAAAAATTAGCCGAGTTAGAACTTAGAAGGCTTTTTGCCTTTAGAAATAACAGGAGAATTTTCATAAAAAAATTTTGAATGAGAATTTATAGGATTTGGAGATTCTACGTCTTGATCGAAATGACAAGCTAATGTCAATTTTGAAGAATATAGTTTTTGTTTATTGCTGGATGTTGTTGTTGAGTCCTTGAAGTATTCAGGGCAACTTCTTGATTTTTCATCACGCCATTTCCCGAACTACGACATTTTAAACAGTGCGATATATAGATGCCATTTTCTCCATACCCATGACAAAATAGTCTTTAGGACTTAGAACATCTTGTAAAAATGTGACCTATGTCCCGACAGTTCCAACAAATATAATAATTTGGTTGATTGGTATTTTGATCCAATTTGGTTGGGAGAATTTTGGTTCTGAAACTGGCCAGAGGTCAATTGGAAAGGAGGTTGAACATTTTGAAATCCAGAACTTGTCGCTGAAAAATTGTGGGAATTTTCTGAGCCTAAATTATTATTTGATGCTGGAATTCGATTAGCTTGATCCTTATTCGAACTTGAAAATTTATTAATTTGCTGCGAACGTAATGTAATTATTCCGTTTCCCTTCCAATGCTACACATCTTCTAATAATTAAACGAAGGGTTAAACCTAAAATTCAAATAAGAATTAAACTTAAAATATTTCACGTGTTATCAGAATTAAAAATGTTAATTTAAATAAATAATCATATAATTAAATTTTCACAATACAGTCCACTAAATTAAGGGTTTACAACTCCAAAAGCTGATGGCGAATTGAGTTCCAGCGTCACCATGTCTTGATTCGATAATAGGTCAGCAAAAGAAGGAATTTCAAGTGATTAGATAATCGCCTTGCAATTTCAAAACTGATTGCACAAATCATAAGCAAAACCATACTCAACCTAATACATAACTTAATATTTGAAGATTTAATTATTATAATTGACAAATTGTATTTGCAGGTATGTACATAATTACGTAAGTACCTATGTACAATATATATGTACATACACGTTAAATCAATTTAGATAATTTATCTATTCAACTTTTTAACAATTGCTGCATAAAAATACTATATATCCCCTCCCAACACCCACTCATTCCAAATCCCATAAAACGAGTGAAAGAGAGAGGTTACTATTTAAAATCTCTACAGAATATTTCATAATTTATAAATTTACAAAATTACAGTCATAAAGTAATTCATTAACGAAAAATCAAATTTGGATATAATATGATTGATTTTATTGAAAAGTCGATAACCTTTGAGTATATGTACTACACAAAAAATCAGTAGTAGAAGTAGTATGTAGCTCATAAACCAGCGACAAAGTTTTTGTCCTCTATCCCCGTATAAAGCACACAAAAACAGCAAGTAATGAAATAAAGCTCTTTGCTTAAAAAAAAAGTTTTAACCTCAAATAACTAAAAAAAAAAAATTGCAATACTTATCTTTTATACATTAATATCACGTTTTTAGTTTTGCTTCTTTTTTCGATTTCCACTTTGAATCCGAAAAAGTTTTTCATTTTCAAAAGTTCAGAGATGGAAAAAACACTGTGGAAATTATTTTATTTTATTTTTATTTTTTTTTTACAGTTCTTTTACAAATATTTGAATTGTGACTTGTATAATTTCTTTTGCTTTTGAAATATTATTGACTGCATTAATATTGACGATGATTATTATGAAGATGATTTCAAAAGAAGGTTAAATATTTTTTTTTTAATTTTAAAAGGATTTGTAATATTATATAAAGTTAAATATAATGAAAAGTTAGGTAGCACGAGTAGTCCGTTCCGATATAATATAGAATAGTGCGGATAATCTCAAGCTATCTTCTAAGGTGGCAAATACTAATAAACACGACATAAAAATTCAATATTCATAATGCTTTTGAGAAGTTCATTGGAATTTTGGCTTACCTTAATTAGTCGCACCCCTCCTCCTCCATCACTAAATAATTACAAGTTTAATTCTACAGAACCTTCCTTTAAATAAAAATGTTAGATTAAAAATAATGTTTGACCCGCTAGTTTTTGTAAAACAACTCTTCTGTTAACAGAAAAAAAATTGTTTGTTAATTTTGATGGTCACTTGTTTTTACCACAAATTACATAAGTATGACCTCGTGTCGTCGTCCATATAGTCGATTATGCAACAAGAATACCTCTGTACCCATATTAAGTAATTTATTATTTTAAATCTAAATTACTAATATTGCCTTCGCATTACAAGCGATTTAATCATGATTACATAAAAAACACATAATTATTTCAACAATTAAAATGCAATTACGTATCGATCAATGATTATTATCTGACCCCAAAAAATAAAAGATAAATGTACTCCTATACCTGTTATTTGTACCCCATTAAATCTTTATATAGATTTAAAGTGTATAAAAACCACTAATTTAACAGTTACCTCTTCAATTAATAATTTTTTTTATTCTATTTGGTACAAATACTATTCTTCCGTATACGAGAGTTCTTTAAGATGAAACAAAAAAAAACCTAATTAGATATTCACACAGAACAAAAAATAAAAAATAAATAAAAATGTAATTACTGTACGATACATCGATTTGAAATCTTATCTGATCAAAAATAATTAATTTAACATAACCTAATTTCGTATTTAAATTCAATTATACATATAAAGAAAACAGACAACAACAACAACAATTTCGAAAATTAGTTTACACAAAACAATATAATACAAATCGAGTATTTAATTTGTAATTTTCTTATCAGAACAATTAGATCAATATTATAGAAAATAGTCTATATGTGCTTAGTCTACATTACATAACCCCAAAACTAAAATTGACAAATCGAGAGCATAATAATATACTCGTATCTTTGGAACAACATATTATGTGTATAACGTGCGATGTGTGCAATGAAATAATTGAATTGGGTGGCAAATATGTATGTATGTAAGTGCACTACTTAGCATCCTTTTTTGTTTTCATATTGTAGTTAATACAATTTTTAATGAGGTCTTCCTTTTTTGAGGGGCCACATCATTTTGTATTTTTTTTGTTTTTTGGGAGGAGAGGGGATTTATTTTAGAATTTTTATTTTCGGAAGTATGATAGCCGTCATCAGTACCTAAATAAACAATGATGTAAACAAAACATACAAACATTGAAGCCGAAATAAGTAGGCGAGGAGGCGTTATGGAAAGAAGATGCATCACATTGTGCCGCTTTTAATTATCGACTTAAATCATTACACTTAACATTTTGCCGTTTTTATATGCAACCTAATTTTTTTTTAAATATTTAAATTTGTGAAGCTCTTAATTTACGGTGACCAGATGCTTCTTACCTACATATGCGTTTACTGGGATTCTCTTTACCACCAACGAATGTTAAATATATTCACCGTACTGCATCACTGCACCCTGTAAACCCTGTTTTCCTTGATTTTAACAATACATTTATTAAAGAAGATTTTATGTCAGCTGCTCGTGCTACAGGACAAATTTTGGCGATGACTATTGGTTTTAAGGGAAATAAGTCGAAAATCTACTTGCCGCCCCGGTGGCACAGTTGTTAGCATGCTTGCTTTAAGCCCCGGAGGTCCCGGGTTCGATTCCCGGCGGGTGATGAAAAAATCACGGCTGGTTAATGTAGGATCAATGAATTAATCTCTCATTATCCGTTAAAAAAAATGATTTCGAAACTTCAATATGAAGCGGCCAAATCCCTCTATGGGATGTAGCGCCAGCGAAAAAAAAAAAAAAAAAAAAGTCGAAAATCTACTTGAATGATCATTTGCCAGATTGGAAAAAAGAAGCTTCTGACCGAATCAAAAATTGTAAAGACCGATTTCAATTTTAAACATGTATGGATTAAGTATTCTATGATATATTGTAAGAAGGACGATGTGGGCAAAGCGTACAAATAAAATCTTTTGAAATGTTAAAAGATATTATAAGTCGGAATAAGTAGATAACACTTGTAACTCAAACATTATAATTTGTATAATATTACTTAAATATTGTTTTCTGTTAAATATAGCACCTTATTAATTCTTCACCAATCAGTTACTTATATTAAATAATTAATTTTATTAACATTTTAATTAGTTTATTGTTTGTTTTATATTTCTAATAATTTCTTTTTCCTTATTCTTACAGAATATTTGATTTTTTTTGTTTGGGTTCTAATTTTAATTGATGTAAATTCATCATGTATCTTAAATTGTCCTACTAAAACTGTCGGGGTGTTATGATGTGATTTGCATTACTGAGACTTGGCTTAATGACTCGATGTTTTCATCTGAAATTTTTGATGATAATTATGTGGTTTACAGGAAGATCGTGATGCTGGATTAACTGGAATAGATTTAGGTGGTGGTTCACTCGTAGCAATTCGCAAGAATATACTTGTCTCCAGAATAAACTCGGATGGTTCTATGTTTTATGATGATGTCTGGATTAAGTTATCATTGAAGAACGGTAATTGTTTGTATGTACTGTATACTTTTATCAGAAAGCTAAGTTCGAGAATTATGAAACTTTTTTAAATTTTACGTCATTCAATATTTATGATTCAAATCCAGGTGATTTCAATTTGTCTTCGATTCAATAGGTCGGGGACAGAACTGGTCATATGATTGCAAATTCCTCTGAAGATAGAGTTTCTGAAATACTTCTAGAGGCAATGAAATTTGGAAACTTATTGCAGTTTAATAATGTTTTTAATTATCAAGATCGATTATTGGACTTAATTTTATAAAATCTTTTACCAGAGAAGATTCAAGTTGGCAACGAAATACAAGCCTTATCTAAAATAGATAACTATCATCCAGCGTTGAATATTATAGTAAATGTGACTAAGTTAAGATTTCAAAAGAATCAATTATTAAAGAAAATTAATTTTAATAAACTAAACTATACTGAACTTTCTAATGCGCTAGCGACGATCAACTGGTCTTTACATCTAAAAAATTTAAATAGTAACGAAAGTGTCGATTTCTTTTACCGCTCAGTTAATTGTGCTTTGCAGTCCCATTTGCGATTAATGAATAGTAAGGTTAGTAATTTTCCATGTTGGTTTTCTAACTCTTTAAAGAGATTAATTAAAAAAAACATATTATTCGTATTTATATACGGTACGACATATTATGAAAATTTATTTTGCTTTTATAGGAAGCGATTCGAGGAATCCAAGAATCCAAAACAATTTTGGGCATACAATAAATCACTTCGTAACAAAAAGGATTATCCTATTATTATGAGTTATGCCGGAACATCTTCTAATGATAATCAAATGATTTGTGATTGGTTTACGAGTCATTTTGAGTCAGTATATGAAAGTTTTGGTCCAAGGCCGTTAATTATTCATAAGGACTATATTTCTGCCGTTACTAATTCTTCAAATGTCATTGGTTCTCTAACTATTTCTGATATGAACGTTTTAAAGGTACTTTTCCAGTTAGATTTGGACAAGGGCGCTGGCACAGACGGCCTTCTAAGTAAATGTTTTTCATTATCTTAGAGATGAGTTAGTAAAGCTACTTACTCTCCTTTTTAATAAATCAATTAAAGAAGGCATTTTTCCTAATAAATCGAATTAAGCTGTTATTACTCCCGTGTTTAAAAATGGTAAACCATCCGAAATCAGTAACTATAGACCTCTATTTCTATTACAAATATATCTAGCAAAACTTTTGAAAAGATTATTCGCGAGATTATTTTTTCAGCAATATCTAATCTAATTGATAATAGGCAACATGGTTTTGTGAAGCATAAATCCACTGTAACTAATTTAATTAAATTTTCTGATGCTTTATTTCAAGGACTTGCTGATAACCTCGCATTTGATTGTATATACCTCCAATTTGATTGTATTTTTCAAATGCATTTGACAAGGTGAATCATAGCATTCTGATCCAAAAGCTCCAACTTTATGGAGTTGAGGGTAACTTGTTGAAGTGGTTTACCTCCTACATTGGTAATAGAATGCAGTACGTTTTTCTAAATGGATATAAATCTAGAGAAATCATTCCGCCCCGGTGTCACAGTTATTAGCATGCTTGCTTTATGCTCCGGAGTTCCCGGGTTCGATCCCCGGCGGGTGATGAAAAAATCACGGCTGGTTAATGTTGGATCAATGAATTAATCACTCATGGGATGTAGCGCCAGCGAAAAAAAAAAAAAGATGCTTCTAAGACAAATGCAGGACAACCTAAAAATATAGAAATAAATGTTTTTTCTCAGACAATATTTTTTTCGCAAAATTCAATTATTTTTTTAGCAACACAGGAACATTTACATCTACATGATGTATATAAAATATAAAACTAAAATTATTACACTGGTCGACAAAAAAAAGTAATAGAAACAAGGATAGTAATTTCCGACGTATTTTTCGATGCTGAATCCGAAACAGGCCACAGAATTGCACTTTCATGTGAGGATTTTGGGATATCCTAACCTAAAATTTCAAGAAAGTTTGTTTTTTATGGGTTCTCTATATTTTACTGTAATGTTAGGGAATTTCAGCAGTAAAAACCGGTTCCATCGTAAAGTACCATTCACCCTCCCCCTCCCCGTCATTTCCAATTTTAAACTTCTCAACATGTTTATCTATTACCGAGAAAGCGTGAATCAAATACAGCGCGCACTAATAAAATCGTATATCATGCATGGATAAGGTGTGTGACAATAAGTTTATACAAAAGTCTTAATACTTTGATTTACTATATCTCGAGATAATAGTATATTATTCAACGAGCATATAATGATAGCTGTTATTCACGGAGATGAAGTTTGCCGACACGAGCCGACAGACGAGTGTCGTAAATCAACTGAGTGAATAATAGCCATTATATGCGAGTAGAATACGATACATTGTCCACGACCGACAAATATCATTATGTTTTGTTGTATAATCAAATCCTTTAAATACTCTTCAACGTCACAGTTTAATAATAATGAAAATGGCAAGAGACTACTAGATAAAAATATCAACACTGTTATCACAAAAGAACAAGTCATGATTCATTGTTAATCTGCATTGTGCCGAGGACAGACCAGTATTGGTTGATGAAGTTACAGCTCTAAATAATTTGACATTTCTAGACCTATTTGCGGGAACATAAAAATTAATTTCTGAAAGGAAAGAAGTGTGAACGATTCCATTAACAATTTTGTATAAAAGCAATTCATCCAAATATAGTCTGCGAGATTAAAAGCTCATTAAATTTAATTTTTGTAATCTAATAATGTACTGTGAAACAAATTCTTCTAATGGAAACCTTTTAAATAGCCTTCTCGTGAATCTGCGTTGAATAGACTCAATTCTTGCAATGTTGCAGTCGTAAAAAAGATTCCATATTTGTGTACAATACTCAACTTAGCTTCTAACTAACGAATTATACAAAATTATGATAACTCTATAAGGCGAAAAGTCTTGTCATCTACGTAAAACAAATCCAAGTAATTTATTAGCTTTGGCACAAATTCTATCAATATGAGGATTAAAAGTCAACTTACAGTCGATAAGAACACCTAAATCTTTAATCACCTCGACCCTACGTAATAATGTTATTTATAGTATAGATAAAAGTCACAGTTTTTTTAATTTTTTTAGTGTGAGTAATAATGTTACATTTAGAAATATTTAAACATAGTTTATTTATTTCGCACCATTTAGTTAACATGTTCAAGTCTTCTTGGAGTACATAGCAATCATTTTCAGACTTAGGCTGCTTTCCAAACGAATACTTATTTGTGGAACCTAACTTATTCAATGTAATTTCTTATGGAATAAATTAGGTTCCACAAATAAGTATCCAAATAAGTATCGTTTGGAAAACAGCTTTAATAGATCGAAAGATTTTAAGATCATCAGCATAAAGCAGAAAGTTGCTTTTTAAGTTACAAACAATATCATTAATAAATATTATAAACAATAATGTACCAAGTATGGAAACCTGAGGTACACGGTACACCTGGCGTGGGGTAAAATTTATCGGAATAAACACCATTAAATTTAACAAAAACTATTAAATAAATTGGATACCTTTGGTATTACCGTCAAATATCAACCAAATTTGATATTTGACGGTAATACCAAAGGTATCCAATTTATTTAAAAGTAAAAAATGATCTACCTTATCAAATGCTTTTTGAAAATCAGTGTACACTGTATCCACTTGGTCACTACTATCTAACTGACTTGATAAGAAGCTGGAGAATTCCAATAAGTTAGTAATGGTGGATCTTCCCGGAACGAACCGATGCTGACATGAATTAATGGAATGCCTTATTTCATTGTACAAAATATCAAACATAAGCTTTTCAAAAATTTTAGCAAACACATTACTAATGCAAATTCCACGATAGTTTGTTACATTCGTAAAAGCACCTGATTTAAAAATTGGAATAATAAAAGAAGTTTTCCATGATTTGGGAACTTCGCCACTGTTTAAAGATTTGTTAAAAATAATTGTTAAGGGCTTAACTAAACACGTACCTATATCAATTACAAAATTACTAGGTAGGCCGTCGGGACCACCACCTTTGTTAGCGTCAAGCCCACTAATCGCTAAGTGAACATATCTTTCAGAAATACGATCAAATTCGCACATAAATTTTGAGTTATTACAAGAATAGATTAATGTATTAGATAATTCATTTGACGGATTAAAAACGACGCTGAAGTAATTAGAAAACCAATCGGAAATAGTAACAACATCACTGGAGCTATCACTTAAATAGTTCATTACGCTCGGAAATAATGATTTAGTAGATAGGTTTTTATTGAACTTCCAAAAAAAGTTTAGATCAGCTCTAATGGAGTTTTGAACTTTGCATATATAACTTCAGTAGGCAAGCTTGATTTCAATCTTAATTGCTTTACGTAATAAGCGAATTTGATCATCATATATTAGTCGTGTATTTTTTAGATTTTTTCATAATCATTTTACGTAAATAGGCTGAATACCAAGCCGGAAAATTCGAAGTTGTATTCCCATTCAAAATATGTGCATTTTTATGTATAAGGTTAAAAATTTCATTATAAAATAGATCAACACAAGTATTAATATTTAGATCCTCAAACAAACCAATCCAATCTATTACGTCCAGATCGCTACGAAGACAATCATAATCAATTGACCGAAAATTTATAAATCCATATACTCGATTTTTTGTATATTTACTAAATGTAGCACTAAAACATAATTAAGAGTGGATGAAATTGATCAATTCTAGATAACGCCTGTCCTGATTGAAAAATATGAAACAGCGAAGCGTCGTTAGTAATTACTAAGTCAAGTGTTCTATCCATAAAGTTTTTGATATTATTGACTTGGATTAAATCTAGATAGCTGAGGGAATCAACAAGAAGCTCAGCACACCGACCCTCATAACTTAATGGAGACAATTGTCCTTTGTCATCAATATTCCATACAATAGAACCTAAATTAAAATTACCTAGCAGCAAAATACATGGTTACCATTTTTAAGTTTATCATTAAGGTCCTCTAAAAATTCAAAAAATAATTGCAAGTTATTGTAAATAGCATATGAAAAATAAACCACACATATATAAAGGTATCGATACTGATTTAATAAAAACTTGACCATACAGACGTTTACTGAATTAGACTTTGGTAAAATTACATTCTTATCAACTGCCATTGTTTTAATTAAAGATAAATTTGGTAAAACTCATGAAGCAAGAGCTTTATTAGATAGTGGAAGTCAATCCAATTTCATTTCGACTAAATTTGCAAATAGATTTCATTTTAGAAAATCCCAAATTAATCAATTTTCTGTTTCCGGCTTGAATGAAAAGCCGACAATTATCAACGAGCAAATTTATTCCGAAATAAGCTCATAAACCTCCTCTAACAAAGTGCCATGCGATTTCTTAGTGGTAAGTAATATATCAGATGCATTACCACAAACTTCAATAAACATTTCACGTTGGAATATATCAACAAATATTAAACTTGCAGATCCATTTTTTAATTTACCAAGACCAATTGATATTTTGTTGGGAGTAGGGTTTCCAAATATCCGGATTTTCTGTAACCGCGGATATTGAATTGAAGTTTATGAAGTATCTGACGGATACCGGATAACCGTCAGAAATAAACAAAAATAGTTAAAGTTAAATATTTTTTTATATTTCATATTTAAATATTTAAGTAATTGGTCTTACTAATGATATTTTAAAAATGTTAATGCATTAAGTGAAGTGCAGGAAAGACGGGATCCAACTTTAGTGCAAAAATCACCTGAAACCAAAAATATTATTTTTGAATCTGTCGATGTTGGCTTTGCAGTTTTTAATGCCTTGAATAATAAATCAAGATTTGGGGTTCTCTTACCAGTTTTCTTGAAGCGGTTAAATTCTTGTTTTAAACTGCTCGGAAAATTCGATGTCGTTACATCTTTAATGGTCGTCGCATTTGAAATATAAGAATTAATTCTTCAGTTAATGATAGTTTTAATTCTGAATCTAATTCAACAGTCAAAGCAGTTTTATTGCAATGAGCAATGATCTGCTTTGTCATTCTAGGTAACTCGAGTAGTTTCATCACCGTATTATTGATGATTCATGAGGCTTGCAAAATTCAAAATTAATTTTGTTGGATTCACATTTGGATCAACAAGGCATTTTCACGACTTATTTTGGAATTAATTGCTTTCATTTTATTTCTTAAACAAGATAAAACATCTTAAGCAGCAAAAATATTGGCATCTTTTCGGCCTAGGCAGTTTTATTGGATGTAGAGATTGGCCGAGATGTCTGATTATTGGAAATCAAATTTTTCCATCGTGGAGTAAGCGTTTAAATCTTTTAGAGCTGGAGTAATGGCCGAATTTACCTTTAAGAACCTCTATAACATTAGAGTTACCGAGTTGCAGCGAATTTTAATATCCAGAAGTAGTTCAAATTCATGGTTCAATTTTTTTTTAAGAGATATGAGTATGTGCGTTAATGCGGCAGTGCTTCTGAATTATTGTGTTACAATAAAATGAGCATGAAAAATGAAAAAAATACCCTAGTACATAGTTTTAACGGGGAAAGCGAGGAGAAATTACACAACTAATGAGGATCGTATTCAGGTTTATTGTATTGAATACTTTAACACATTATTGAAAGGAACAGATTGTCAAAAAAGAGAGCACATATTTTTAAATAAAACTTATGAAAATGAAATTTATTTTTGTATTTCTGGTTGTTTTATTAAAATTAAAAAACATATTGAAATTATTTAAAAAAACAATATTTCCGGATACCGTTGAAAAATAACCGCGGTTATCGGATACCGTTGAAGTCACAAATATCCGCGGATACCGGTTACGGATATATCCGTTTCAGAAACCCTAGTTGGGAGCCAACATATTCTTATTTCATGTTGTTAAGGATAAAAGAATCCACTTAAACCCTCATTTACCAATGTTATTCGATACCTTTTTTGGATTTGTAGTTAGTGGCAACTATGAATCTAATAATCTGCAAAGTTTTTGTGCTATAAACAATCCCTCTAATGAAGATGACGTGCTCCCAGAATCAATTAAACAATTCTTTGAATTAGAATCAGTGCCAAATCAAACTCTGTTGACTAATGATGAACAAATTTGCGAACGCGTTTGCTTTAGTTTTAACCACCCACAGGACGGCGCAACTTGCCACATAGCAAACGAAACAATCGATCTTTTGCACACTGACTTCGGGGATCGAATAAACAGCTGTAACGGAGATGTCAATTGGCTTCCACGCAGCTGCGATTTGAGTCTGTTGGATTTTTTTTTATGGGGGGCCGTTAAGGATTATTGTTACGCTAACCATCCAGATACTATTCAAGACTTGAAAGGTCAAATCGAAGTTGCCATTTATGAGATAGGAACCCATACAATTGAAAATGTTCTAAAAAATTGGGTTGACAGAATGGGGTACTGTAAAGCCAACCGTGGATTTAGTTTGATTGAAATTATATTCCATACTTAATGGCAATGTATACTCTTTCTAATAAAACAAACTGCTTTGAAAAATAATCATTCTTCTTTGAATTTGAATCTTTGGAATCTCAAGAATATTTTAAACGTTATGAATTTTTGAATTCTATTAGCTTAAACGAATCTTTTGAAACATAAGAATCTTATCAATTTTCTCATCTTTTGAATCTTACTAATCTCGTGAACTTTATAAATCTTGTGAATATTTCCAATCTTATCAATCTTACAAACCTTGTTATGAGTCTAATAAAATTTTAATTAATCTTATGAATCATATTAATACTATGAATCTTATTAATTTTATGAATCTTATGGATCTTATGAGTCGTTTGAATCTAGTGAACATACTAGTTTTATAAATTTGATTAATTTGTTGAATTCCATGAATCCCATGAATATTATGAATCCTGTAAATCTTATGAATTTTATGAATCTTGTGAATCTTATAATTCTTATGAATCTTATGTATCATTTGAATCTTATGAATTTTATGAATTCTAAGAATCTTATGAATCGTACCAATCTTGTGAATCTTATAAATCTTATGAATTTTATGAGTCTTATGAATCTTGTGAATCTTATAATTCTTTTGAATCTTATGAATCTTATAAATTTTATGAATCTTATGTATATTATGTGTCTCGTAAATCTTATTAATCTTAAGAATCCTATGAACCTTGTGAATCAACTGAATCTTATGAACCCTCAAGAATATTTGAATGTTATGAATTTTTGAATTTTATGAACTTGAACAAATCTTATTAATCATAGGAATCTTAAGAATTTTAGGAATCTCATGAATCTTATGAATCTTGTGCGTCTACGAATCTTATGATTCTAGTGTGTTTTACAAATCTTATAAATGTTATGAGACTTATGAATCCTACGAATATTTTGAATCTTATGAACTTATTGAGTCTTATGAATCTTAAGAATTTGTTGTATCTTATGAATTTAATGTAGTACCAGGTTACAATAAAATACTGAGACTGTTTATAAATTATATTGTTTTATCATCTAAAATGTTTTTTCAATTTTTTTGTTTCTAATGGACATAACATTAAAATAAAGTTTTTTCATTAGGCAAAGTCACTTTTTGAGATAACTATCATGCCCAAAAAAACTCGTCTCATTCTCAAAAATTGAACTGTATGAATCAGAAAATTCGACAACTTAAGCGAAGTTAATTAAAATATTTAAAAGACGGTCAGACGGGCAGACTTTCATTTCAGAAGGACTCTTAACCTAGTAATCTCTCCAATTGGATGGTTCCAGGAAGCTCAGGTGCCTTAAGAATTACATACGAAACACAATCGGCAAGTAGCGATTAAATGGATTGGCAATATTAAATATTCACTGTGGATATATTAATAGGCGGTGTCCTCGGCTTAGTAAAAATCATAATCAACATAAAATTATAAAAAAATTAGTAAAACAATTAATTTAAATAAATTCTCGTAAGCATTATTTCCTTATAGAAATAATTAATAAATAATTTTAACCTATTTCTGGCTGCGCCACTGAACACAACAATACATTTTTATATTTTTTTTGGGCACTAATCCAAATGCAGCACATGTACTACAATACTAGTTAAAGCGGCGTTACATAGTTGCTTTCATACAATTAGAATTTCCCTAGATTTTAGACAAATTAAAAAAATTATGTTTTAAGCTTTGTTTATTTTCAGTTTTCAACTAATGCCCGTTTTCAGTTAATAATTTAAAATAATAAGTAAAAAAGAATTAGTTTTTGGCCGCCTTTTGGAATCGACAGTTTTCGGATTAACTGACGACGGCCAAATCCAATAAAAAGCTTACGAATTTAATAGAAAAAATATCTGTTGAAAATAGTATAACAGAAATAGATGAAATTAATAGTATAATTTCACCGAACAAACGGCGCAGTGGTTAAAGCTACGGCGGTTGGATCGGGAGGTACCGGGTTCGAATCCCTATAGGGGCGGGATGCAAAAGGGATTTTTCATCATCTGATTACGATCGGTGATGACGATGAACACATCTATGACCCCCTGTTGAGAGTGCGGAATCCATGGGCCGACCCACCTTTCATGTCAGTACTATAGGCTGGCATGAAGCAATGCAATGTGCAGGTGGTTTAACACGAAAGCGGTTCTATAGCCGTACGTCCTCGAGTTGGCTGGCAAACGGCGTAAGGTAGGACGTTAAAAGGGAACTGTGAAAGAGTTGGGAGTGCCTTGAGCCCCAGAAAAAGATAGCAGAGATAGAAACAAAAAAAAATATGATAGTATAATTTCTAATAAGGATAGGTCAAAATTTTGTGTAACATTGAACGTAAATGAAATTGAACTTACTTTCGAGATTGATAGAGGATCACCAGTATCAATTATTAATTTAGATGACAAGGATTGTTATTTCGGGAAAGTAACGTTGCACGAAACAGATACGAAATTAATTAGCTATATCAGTTATATAAGAGTACATGTGCGACATCAAAACAATAGTGTAGCACCGAAATTATACTTAGTTATATCGAATAGGAAACCCTTGCTTAGACGCGAGTTGTTACGAAATTTATGTTTGGATTGGAAGAATACAAGTGTAGTAGTGAATAGTCTTGATCATACCTTGCGAAATACAGGGCGAAATACTAACCTACAAAGTGAAGATAGCAAAATAAACATAATTTTGAATGAATTCAGTACGGTTTTTGATAAGTCGATGGGTAAAATTTCCAAAATCCAGGCTAAGCTGAACTTGAAACCAGGCACAAATCCAGTTTTCATAAAGGCACGACCTATTCCTTTTTATATTCGTAGTTTAGTAGAGACTGAGATTGAAACTTTAGTTGCAAATGGAATTTTAAGAAAGGTAAATTATAGTCATTGAATAGTCAGATTCGATTATGTGGGGATTACAAGATTATTAGTACATTCGGGATTCCTACTGTTTTGGTATCGGACCACAATTTACGTCACGCGAATTTGTCACGCGAATGGTCAGGCTGAACGTTATGTGCAAACAATTAAAAACAATTTTTTTTTTTTTTTTCGCTGGCGCTACATCCCATGGAGGGATTTGGCCGCTTCATTTTTGAAGTTTCGTAATCATTTTTACAACGGATAATGAGTGATTAGTTCATTGATCCTTACATTAAACCAGCCGTGATTTTTTCATCACCCGCCGGGAATCGAACCCGGGACCTCCGGAGCTTAAAGCAAGCATGCTAACAACTGTGCCACCGGGGCGGCTTAAAAACAAATTAAAACCCT
Organism: Tipula helvola; assembly: GCA_963556165.1. NCBI lineage: Eukaryota > Metazoa > Arthropoda > Insecta > Diptera > Tipulidae > Tipula > Tipula helvola. The sequence goes on along the minus strand of OY744481.1, from coordinate 121,962,427 downwards.
TAAAAAGGGATAAATCAACTTTAAATAAGGAACTTTGCAATATTCTGCTTACATATCGGAAAACGATTCATCCAGCTACTTGAGTTTCGCCTTCCATGAGAATGTTTAATAGACAAATCAAATCTCGAATGGATTTAATTATTCCGAATAGGGTACCTTAGTGACGGAAGATGGTAAAAATAAAAAAGTAAGAAATTTTAATTTAAATGATAGAGTTGCGGTACGAGAATACATATATGAATAGGGAGGTAAAGTGGCGTTTTGGAAATGTACTTGAGAAATTTGGCAAATTTCATTATATGATAAGATTAGATGACGGTCGTGAGTTGAACCGTCATATTGACCAAATTCGTGATGTTGAGAAGAATGTGTCGGTTCACGATATAGGCTATACAAAGAAATGTCATTAGTAATAAAGAATCCAAGCGTACCACATGTTTCCATTGCGGAATCCTTTAATAAATAAATCTGGAAAAATACATAAAATAGTGCGTTTTATTGTGCTTAAATCAGATAAGTTACAATAGCATTGATCTGGTACGTGATCACAACTTCTCATACAAGACTAAGCACATTGACATGCGATTCAAAATGATTTGTGATCTCGTTGCAGACTTATTGACAAAGCCATCTGTAACCAAACATGATTATTTACGGGAAAAATGCAATTTGTGTTAAACGAGGAGGAGTGTTGAATACATCAACGGGACTTCAGACTTAAAGAAACGTTTAACATGCATTAATTGTATATCCTAGAAGGCTTTGGTAGTTCAGTCATAAATAAAATTTTCACATTACAATACACTTTCTCGTGTTTTTTTTTTCATAAAGTTTTTTCCACATTGTTGGTAGATCGTAATTATTAGAGCCAGGTAAGCAAATATCATTAAGATATTCTACATTTATAAACCACAACTCTTAAGAGTACGTCGATTGGTTGTCTAATATTTACGTAAACTCCCACTCAACGCCAAGACATTTGAACATTAAATAAGTCACTGTAATTATTGATTCAACCGTCTACTCCAACGGCAAAAAGGAAAGCTGAATAACCATATCTGAAACTAAATCGCCGGAATATTACCTACAGAAAGATATGTTCGTTCACTCAAAAATTCAACAAACTGAAGTTCCCAATTTCAAATTTGCCCAGTAAGTAAACTATACTCCATGTCCATCGCAGTAAGCGGGAAGTAATCTCACAGTCCCAAAAATTGATAAAATATACCCGCCAAATTGTAATTTGACTTAAGTTAATAATACACAATGTACATTAAAAGTGTGCCGATGAATTTTAGAAGAACAGCATCTGCTTTTGCTCAAATGTATGAGAAACATCCACTTGACAAATCCAATTGGAATTCGCGTTGTCAAGGGTTCATAGCTGTGCTATTTTTATCCCAACGTTATTGCAACAATTTCCTGTTTATACAAACCCAGTTTATTTTGAAAAAATTTAAATCACATTTCTTCAAAACTCATTTATCGCAATTTTTTTTTTTTTCTTGTTTTACGAGTGTATATACGACAATAACAAGAAAATTAATAAATGTTGTATATTTTCCCAGCCGCACAACAAAAAAAAATAAACAATATTTTTTCCCCTACATATTTAGTTATAATTCCAAACAAATTTGCTTATTATGTCGCCACCAGCTATAAAAGAGAATTGGTGTTGAATGAAAAATCGCATGCGTAAAAAAAGCCGAATGTAAACATCTGCCCAATTAACTCGTATCCAGTTCGGTTCGTTCGATGAAACAACTATATCGGATATTCCCATATTCCGTATACACAAAAACGAGATAAAAATATATAAAATTTCGAAAAGATGCGAGAACGATATATAAATTTTATATAGTACTGTTCTTGTTGCGGCACTAAAAGTGGAGAAAAATTAACAAAATAAATAAAATAAAATTTTTACATTCAGTTGTTCGTCAACGGTTGATTAGTAAAGACGTGAAAATAGAAATCGTAAAGTAAATAAAAAACGAAATTTTTTTCTCAAATGAAATATCAAAATTTACTTTAGTCTTGTGTGCACAAAAATTTATTATTTCATTTTAATTTTTTATTTTTATTTTGCTTATTATTATTTTGTATCTATTACAGTGTTTCTCGAAGTGATTTAAAGTGTGTTTATAATATATAAAAAAAATGTCGTTTCACGTGAAACGTAAAAAATTTGTTCGTTTGTGAAAATAAACCTACCTAGCTGGCTAAGTAGCTAGCTAAATAAATTAGCAGGAGAAAAGTTTGAAAAGAAAATTTGTTTCTTTTTCTTGTTTTATAATAAATTATGTGTGTGTGAAAAATTTCTAAAAATAAATCGTTTTACTTATATACAAAATATAAAAGGAAAACTGTGAAAATATAATTTTGTGTGAATTTTTTTTTTTTTTTGTTTTTTTGTTTTGTGATAAACAATTTTTTGTTCATCTGTGACAAGAAAATAAACGCAAAAAAGACTCGAACTACGTGGTACAATCCCACAGCATCGGAGCGAGAGGTGCTGTGACACAAACGATATAAATTATTATCGAATTGCCCGGGAAAAGTAAAATTGTTAATAAAACTGGAAAATTTTATTTTACTTTAATAAAATTAAAAAGTTAGTATTTTGTTTTTATGTACTTTATGTTATACCTAAATATGTATGTTGTGTTTGACCGTTAAATTACATATTCGCCGCCTCTTCCGATTTACAAAAAAAAAAAGTGTTTACCTTTCTTACACAAATATAAAACACTTTAAAGTTTAAAGTGAAAACAAAACACATTATCAGACAGCTTAAGACCCATTAAGTGATCGAGTCTTCGGATATAAAGTAAAAGTGGGACACTTAACTCTTTCGTTTTACATACTTACTTACTTATAACCTCGATTGCACTTTGAAGCGCGCACACCTAATTACCAAGTATTTTTGTGTGTATGAGGAATGGATTAGCTCACCTAAAGGTTTTTTTATCTAATCAGTGTACAAATACACACACATTATATACGTTAGATAAGAAAATCAATAAAAATTCGTTTTGTGTTCTAATTCCCGTGAACATGCCCAAAATGTTTGTTTTGTACTGTAAACATACATAATATGAGTGACTGTGTGACTCTGTTTTATGTGTTTACTCAACACACAAAAACTATAAATGTTTACCGTACATAATATACAGAAAAAAAAAATAGTTTTGGGTAATTACATCATATACCCATGATGGCTTTGGTTGGTTTGTTTTGTTCATTAGACAGTTTGGTTTTTTTTTTTTTTTTGAGTCGAGTTAATTATAATATTCCAAGGTGACTCTGGGTTTACTTATGTACATAAATGCCAGATAGCTATAATTTGGTGTTTATTTTGATGTGGTGAATCAGTATGGGAATTAACGTAATCAACAGAATGTTCATTTTTTTTTTACTTGTTTGTAAGGTGTGTTGGGTACGGAGGTAAACCAAAATTTAGTGCTGCCTTTTTGTTTGGTCAGTGCTTCTTATTTGTGGCACAATAATTTTACCAAAAATTGGTTATCGCTGATGTTGTAAATTGTAAACATTGCCCCACGCCCGATATATTTCTATTTGAGATGTTTGTAACTTGTTTAGATATTTACATATTGGATTAGAATATTTCAGCCAGTTTTTGAATTTATTTATTTGACGTTTCGTGCCTTTAAATTTTGTCAGCTTTAATATTGTACGAGTTAAGTAATTTAAAAATTAATTTGAAGTTTTCAAATTACACCTCTACGTTCCTAGCTGAAATAACAAGCTCCAATAAGTAGTTCAGTAGTCCACAAACAAATAACCGAATTTCGGGGCTTTTAATAAAAATTTGAAAAATTTTAATATTCAAATCGTGAAGGCCATCAAAATTGAAAGTCAAATTTGAAAATAAGTTTATGAGAATCTTACTTAAATGAATTCATTTGCGTAAATTTAATGCTTTGAATTATAAATTTATTGATAATATTTTCGAACTTAGGGTTTTATTCAATTTAACCTTAAGTGCTTAAAATTTTACATAATGCACCTTGACAGGTTCACAAACTACAAGTACGGAATATTTTAATAGATAACTACTTAAAATGAGCTATCTTTAAGAAGATAAATTTGAAAATTTGTTTGTGAAATCTAAGTATTCAAGTAAGCAATAGTCACATTGTTCCTCATGTTTAAGCGCGAAATGGAGCTCCAATTTAATGAACGATTATTGTTACAACTAAATATTTAAATTTTCCTAAGTATTTAATGCACCAGTGAATTTATTTAGTGTTAAGTTGTTCAAAATTTAAAACTGTGGATTTATGACTAATAATTTGGGTCACGTTGTCTTATTTCATTCAAGTATCAAAATTCGAATTTTACACGAAATTTTTGATTTCTCTGATAGAAAACTAATTAAAAAAAAAAATCATATTAGCACGTCGAATATTATCAGTAATTTTTAAAATTAGAATTAAACTCAAGTGGTCGATTCGTAATTGATTTTAAAATATTTATGGAATGATAACATGAATTTTGTACATTTCTTTTGTTATGAATGTCTATTTTAATAAGGTGATATAATAAGAGGTTCTCCGAATTTCGAAAATGTATTATTCATTTGTAAAAAGTATTTGAGACGTTTTAAAATGGTGTGATGGAGCAAATAAGAACTGAAAATAAGAATAAGTACTTATCGTGTTTATTTTTAAGTTACGCAAACTGTGGGTTAACAAATGAAACCACGTATCACAGATATCTTTGAATCATTTAAGACACGTCATCGTGTAACTCGTTCAGTAGATTAAGTGCTTACTTAAAATGTGCATCACAGGAAAAGTATTTCTTGCGACCTACATTGAACTTCCGAAATTTTTTGCAAATAACTACCTAGTAACAAACTTGGAAATACTTAATTCGCAACCGAAACAGAACCAAAGTACTTACAGTTGAAAAAGTAAAACCAAACAAATGAAAAGTTGTTTAAGTATGCCGGAAAGCAGCTTATCTATTAAATAATTAATTTTATCGTTGACTTGAGCTTATTAACTAACTTGACCTACTTAAAATCACTCCTTAAATGGATAAAAATGCTGCTAAGACTGGTCTTTTACTAGGTGACAAATTTTCTATCATTACTATCACACTGACAGAAACCATCTGTGATAAGTATATGTGTACTTATACCAGGGTGGGTAAAATTAATGTATTTAAAAAAAAAAAAATACAAATCAGACTTTTTTGATTTAAATCAACTTTTTGTATTAAATTAGATTTGCCGATTATATTTAATTTGTTATATTTTAGGTTTTTGTTAATAATATTCGAAATATTTTATATCGCACAATATTCCGTTTCAAACTATATAATGTACTTACAAATAAAAAAATTGGCGGGATTCGATAAAAACAACTATTGAGACTAATGAAAAGCTTAATGTGTTTTCCACTCCAATATTGCTTCGACTCCAGATCTGACTGATAATTGCTCCGGAAATTTTGTTAGATAGATCTTTGCATAAATCGTTTTGCCCATAATTTTAAATCTGACTATCTCTATAATACCCTAGACAGACAGCGGTTTAATAAATCCGATTTAGCTAAGCTCGTTTGAATGCAAGAAAAACGCGATTGGCTAAAACTGAGGTTGATATACCAGGACTGAACTCGAAAAATTCAGTAAATCCATTTTATGTATTAGGATATCCATTAAAGGCAAATTCACATAAATAACGGATTAAATTGCATAACAAAATAAAAAATGATTTAAACCGATGATTTTTTAAAAAAATACACGTTGATTTAAATCTGATAAAAATCAAGGATTTAAACCATTTGATTAAAATAATTCTTACCCTGACTTATACTACTCCTTTTCACTTCATTGAGTTCACTAATTTCTTGAAACAATTTTGTCGCGACCTCGCAGTTTTGCAAAAATTCATATTTTTTTGTGTTTGTCTTGATTGGATTCACTTCACTAAATTTAACTCGTTTACTTTAATTAGTCGTATCAATCATTAAGATAAACAATGCATGTTTCCTCTCAAATTATACAAAAATGTATTCCTGGAAAAACCAAAAGAGATATGAAGTTCTTATATGTGTTTCGGAATTTTATTATTTTAATCAAACTAAATCCAAAAGGTAGGTCGAAATTCACAAACGCTTCAACTCCAGCAGACAAGAATGCGATTCTCTACAAATCCCAAAGCAAAAATTCAGGTAGTTCAGTGAATAAAATGAAGCATAAACATGGGATAAATACCGGTACTATACATACATATATCTGTAAAATTTTTAATATTAAAAGCCCACTCCCTAAACACTTAAAAGAAAACAAGGGGCGAGATCTGACCTTTAGTAGTGTGTGGTAAAGAGTTGGTTATCAGATGAATAGTAGTTTTACCTAGATCATCCTTATACCATTGACAGACACAAAGATTATCGCGATAATCTCAGAGCAAAATTTTAATTTAATTTTAAAAATTACATCAAAACAAAATAATTCTATCTCACTTACACTTTCTGTCTCTTTTTTGTATTTCAAGTACATACCGAAAGTTTTAAAATCGTGTTGTGATAGACTGAAAAAAATAACCTCACACTTAATTATAATCTCGAATTTACGGTTACAACCAGCATTTTCTTGATTTAATGAAGGACTCGGAGGTTTTGGCTGGATATCTGAGCCGATAATATGGAGAAATAGTCAAAGCCTTACTTTGTTTGTTCTCAGAGCAATAGATTTCGTTTTACCAATTCAAGAATGATAATCAACTCATACACATCTAATCTGGATAGTGGATTTCATTGATTCAGTGATATTTTTAATGTAGTTAACTGTTCCTTTATCATTTTTCATATGAGTTGCTTTGGAATATACGTAGGTACTTACTCTCTCAATGTGGAAAAAAGGATTGCATCTTTAACGATAAAATCGAGAGATCAGAGCGAAATTGTTTCAAAAATTTGATTAACCCCCAACCAAAAGAAAACTAATGTCAGTGTAGTAATGCTGAAACCTACATTAAAAACCAGGGCTGCGGAGTCGGAATCGGGAGTCGAAGTCGAGGAGTCTGACAGTTTTAGCGGAGTTGGAGTCGGGAAAAATACTGACCGACTCCGCATTTTATATTTTACTTCTTTCCTAAAATACACATTACCCTTATTTACAAAAATTCTCCAATCAGTATATTTGACCCCCGGTCAATTTTATAAAGGATGGCACAGTGTAATGTTTCACTTAAAAAAAATTCCAAATATCCTCGCAAGACAAATAAAATTGTCGTTAACATAACTACTTATAGAGAAATTGTTCTGCTTGATAACGAGATATTATTGGCGGGAATTTATGTAGACTCCAAGGTTCGAGTATTATTAAGTGACGATTGATAAAATAGAGGCAAACCGGCATGTAATTTGGCAATCGTTAAAAATTATTTTTTGATATTACCGAAAAGCTCACAGTCATAGTAACCAGTCGTAATCTTCTTCTGTTAACCACCAAAAAAATTCTGTTGAAGTAGAAGAAAAATCATGAATTCGAAAAATTTCTAGATTACCATGAGAAATCAAAATTCGTTACGATCACAAAAATTAAAAATTCAGGATTTATTTTTTTGATGGCGAGAATATGAGTCTTAATATTCTTGAGGCCATACTAATTTTAAGAACAAATTCGTATATATCGGAGTCGAAGAATTATTTTAGCGACCGTAGCCCTGTTAAAAACGCCAAACGATCCGCTTTAGCCGCATGACATTTTAAGACAATCTACAATATAACCCCAGAGGTAAATCCACATGTTTGCAAAAAATTGGCAAATGGCCATTGCAAAATGTATGATTTCAAGACGTATGTAAAAATAAAAAAAAGGTTTACTTCTAATTGCTAGAAGTTTTATAAAATATAGCAAATCCTTAACTTAAAAATAGCGATCCACAATTGGGTTTTTTACCTTACATCGATTAATACATAAACGAAATTAATTTGAATACGTTTGTTTGTAAATTGCAAGAGGACATTTCAAATTTGTATTATGTAAAGTAGCCAGTTTGAATAAATTTTAAAGCTGTCTAAAGTAGGTATAAGTTTTAACAATCTTCCCGCCTAAAGCTTTGAGCTCTGTGTTAACGGCTAAAAGAACATTTTCAAACCTGAATCTTACCTCAATTTAGGTCCACACATTTAGCTACTTAAGTACGCATACGCTGAAGTCTCAAATCAAAGTATCAAACACGTAAAATCTTATGCCTAACCAACCCTAAACCAGCATGTTAGGCTAACAACATTCACTTAAATCTGTAGATTCATTTTGAGTCTTAAATATTGGTTAATTTCGGTTTAATTTTAATTAAAAATATTCCACTCTTCTAAACTATTCCAAACCTGATGTTGGGATGCGTTAGTTACATGTTTATAAAAGCCAATGAAAGTACGATTTGTTTACCCGACTCAAAGGGAAAATGCTTATAAATTGCCTCGGTACCAAATTTTGAGTGAAACAAATAATTCGGTAAACAATAAGGTAAACAAATAATTGGAAATGAAACCAGAATCCGCAAACAGTAGTCAGCAGAATTGCTTTATAGGCTGGCAGAGGTCGAAACCAATTATACTCGATTGATCCCTAATTTTAGGTATTTAGTCCAAAAGAATCGTAAAATTCTCTTAATAAGTAAGTATTTTTAATTCTTCTTTCAGATTTTACAGTTATTTCTGCTCGTCAGCTGGTTTAGACGAAAAAAATTATCGTCCATTATCTGCAAATAATTTGTTAGATTACAATACACCGCATTTTAAACAATATTTAAACTTGTGCAACGAAAGTTTGCGATCATAGATATCATACAAACGAATTACTGAGTTATTTAGCTCTGAGAATTTGAGCGTTCTATGTCTCTGGCATTTTTCATCTAAGTAGTAAGCCGCTTATCAATTTCGGTTAGCTTCTTTAAGCATAGGATATACCTTTTTGATGATACTAAATCGTTTAATCCAAAAGATGGTAATTGGTTTCTAAATTGGCTTGAAAAAATCGGGTGTTTTGGCACAGTTTTCGATACTCCTTTACTAAGGAATCGTCAATTTACTTCTTTATCTTATAGTTATGCTTCGTTACTGACTACAACATGATGCCTATGTAAAATACGTCGTACTGAGTGGTATTATTTATTTGGTATTACTTAGCCAACAACTAAAAAAACGACTAAATTGCTTATCACACCTCATATACCAAAATGAGCAGAACGGATTAGCGGTGTGTTTTGTGAAACGTTATTATACAAAAGTTTGGGCAGTTGTTAGTTTTAAATTTTAATTCAGTTAAGGTATAAGAAGGTATTTATATAATAACAATACGAAAAATTATGGAGTTTTCATCGATAAAATATTCACAAAACTAAGCAAACATTTACTATCTTGGTCGATTAACCGCACACTTTTACTTATGCAACTAAAGGTTACGTCTAGGGCTGGCCTAAATCAATAAAGTCAAATCAAAAACTTCAAAGATATCGAAAAGATGACTTAGATAGTTGAAAAGTAAAAGTTTATATTATTAATAATTTCGAAAGTGTACGACAACGCAGTGAATGGGCAGATCAGCCGCCATTTTGAGTGATTTGGACCGGCCTGTTTAATAAGTACACCTCAGAGATTAAGATTTATCTATTTTATGTAAAAATTCTTATGATAAACTGCATATAATGGACGTGTTCAGGTGGGCAAAAGTGATAAAAAATATCATGTGATTATTTATTACCCTAACTTCACTCCGTTGTATTTTATGTCATGCCCAACTGAACAACCAAAATGATAAATTTGTTTTAAATGCCAAACACAATTTTTCACGATTTTTCACGAAGTGAAATTAAGTTCTAGCTTAGTTTATTACAGTTCTGGGTATAAATGGGGTTAGTTTTAAAGCAGACATGTTTGATTCGAGTGAGAGTGAAGAAGACGAAGTGATTTAAAGCTGTACAACGAAAATCACAAGAAAATTTAAAATTTTGATTGTGACATCGAAAAGTACCTACACCGATGAACAATTTCGGCGACATTTTAGATATTCAAAAAGAACACTTAAAATAGTTATTGGTTTTCATTACAGACACATTGCAATGACACGAACAAAGTATTTGAGGAATAATAAAAACAAACTAAATTTTTATTTTAATTTAATATTAACGCAATAAAACTTAAAAAAAAATAAATTAAGAACCAAACTCCGTTCTTGCATTTGCAACATTATTAATTGCCGCACCAATCTCATCAAACATTTGAGATACTTTTTCACAGATATACATAATTTTATCACAACCGAAATGTTTTGGTTTGAAATTTGTATTTATTTTGACAGCTAAAACCAAAAAAAATCTTGTTTTTTTTTTGTGATAAATGAGTGCGTTTCATGGCAAACGTGATAAAAAATATCATGATAATATTTATCACTTTTGCCCGACTGAACACTAGGAATGACTTAAAAATAGTGATAAAATGAAGATTTTTAACAAAATTTCATAATGCCCAATATCTGTGCAAAAAATCCGATACGCCTACTGAAAACGCTTACAACAAGACAAAAATACGTCTTTGCGAATAACCCCAAAACACTCCTACATAACATTAAAGAGATGGTTACAGGCAATAGAAGAAAGGTGAACGAAGAGTTTTCTCGTCAGAATTAAAACCATTTTCCAGTACGAATGTGAAAGTGGCCTAAATAGTGAATAATGAATGAAAATAGAAAATAACGAAAGCTGATTATTCACTAATCACTCTCACATAATCCACTCACTAATCACTGATTATTTACTCGGTAATCACTCTTTATTCACCATGAACGCTGAAATAAAAACTCACTAATTACTCACTCATTCTCTAATTATTCTTAACTTCTAATTCAGTCATTATTCGGCATTCATCTTTCTTTCAGTGAATAATGTGAGAATTGAATAATGAGCGAAAATCAGTGAAATATACCAAAGGTATACCAAATCATGATCATCCGACTTTACCCTAAATAAGAATAACTTCTTTCTCTCTAAATAGCCTGTTTCTTCCGTTTCTCAGTTCTTTTTATTTTTATCTCGCTTTGAAATATGAGCCTTCCAATAACTCAAGTAGTCGCTATTTGCGTTATCTGCTTTATTCCAGTTTGTTCTGTGGCTTATAAGTTTTTGTTTTCGCTACCAATATTGCCAATAAGTCAAGCCATTCCGTGAGGGTCCGATTTTTTTATTCTTGTGACCAAATGCTGCTTTCTTGTCGTTTTTTTTTCAGAAACGCTTTCAGATTGTCAAGCTTTATTTTATTCTAATTCTTTAATGATTCTATAGGCTAATTCTTTGATTTTTCATTTAATGCCGCTTTAATGTATTAACGATTTCTGTAGTTGCCGTGTCTTGTCCTTAGATATTAATTGAATCCAGTGGCATTGCCAGTCGCTAAACATGCTTGTTTAATTAATGCTATTTAGAAGACTTTAATGTAAGCCTAGAGCGCCTTAAGCGCTTTTGAACTTACTAGGAAATTGTTACGCTTTCTTTCTGACAAATACGATTTGTAAAAAAATAGTAAATTATTAATTGCGGGGATGACGCCTAATTCGATGCAAATTTCTTGCCGCTAGAAGACAAGAATCCCAATCCTTTCTAGTTAGATTTGAACATAACGTATGGACAAGAAAATTTAGGCAAAATGTGACAGTAAAAACAAAACGCATTTTAAGGTTTTGGAGATTCTCAATAATTTTATTTGGTTTTTATTGTACATAACCAGATATGAAAGAATTAGTCGATTCAAAACATTAGCCACGAAAATATGTTTCAAAACGAATTTGAGCGGCCAAAAGTCGTGTGTTTTTTTTTAGAAAAAAAACCAGAGGTACTTAGCAACTTCTGACGTTGTATTGTAAAATACTTTTTAAAATTAAATGTTTAAAGATCCACAATCTAAGTACAATTTAATTAAAAGGTTTTAAAATAAAAAGGCAGTTTTCAAAGAAAGGCGGGAAGCGGTCCAAAGTCATATCATTATCGTTACAAAAATCACGAAGAACATTGAAGCGAATTACAGTTGGCCAAGTGTTAAAGTCATATCGCTCTCTAGGAATTAAATTCCAGTGGCGAAAAACAAATAAAAGCCCAGAAAAACAAGTACAAGGTTGACTGTTTATCAAAAGTTGAAAAATGTATAAGAAACCACCATGCAAACTAACCAAGCGTTGTTTTGGCCGGATTTAGCATCGACTCATTACTCGAAAGCAAGCACAGATGAAATGCGGCGCTTGGGTATTCGTTTTGTACCAAAAGAGGGAAATTCACCAAATATGCCTCAGTTGCGCCCAACATAGGATTTTTGGTCGAATTTAAAGCGGAAATTGTATAGGAAAGGATATCAATCAAAAATCATAAGTTGTCGTATCACTAAAATTAAAGCGATTCTCAAAAAGGCTCAACGAACCAATGTTAACCAATATTTACATTAATTCCAACTTTTTAAAATTTAAGTATACAAAAACGTTTAAAACGTTTTTTGATCTTCGTTTTTCTTCAATTAGTCTTTAAAATGGTTCAATAATGCCTTAATTGACCATTAGTTGGACCCAATTTTCCATTAGTTGGTCACACTCACGAACTACAACAAAAACTACCTAGGATTAATGCGACTAAACGTCGCTAAACTTTTTGTTGAAGTGACCTTTCGAGTTAATTTTTCAACAGTCTACAAGTTTCGTCCCATTTACTTGAAACGGTCTCAACTTATTTCTCCCACTGTCTTGATACTTGATCCTTTCATGTTAAAATTATGAAAGAATACTTTTGTTGGCCTAAGCGAGAAAATGGTCCTAATCATGATAATGTTTTGAAGTTTGAAATTCTTAAGAAATCCTGCGTTGACATACCTTATCAAAGTGAAATAACGGATTGGGGGGATACGCAAAAAAATACTAAATTGTTGGGTTGAACCTGCCCCAATCAAAGATTCGTTTTGGATGTTGCGATATTCAGTAAGTTTGAAATTTCATCATAAGACGCATAGTTCAAGAATGACTAGAAATTAATTAGCGCTAAGTATTACGGGAATTCGCGTTCTGTAATTCTTCCGTATTGCCCGTTATTTATTTATTTATTGTTTATTTATTGTACTTTATCAATAATTTAGTATTAAAAGGAAAAGCACAGATGGAAACAGAGTAAACGTAACAAAAAAAAAAAAAATAATGAAGCTGCTTCAATTAGGTAGAAAAACCTCTTACATTTTTTCAAACAATTTCCACCTCATGCATACACATTATATTTTCAGCAATAGCTCATTTACAATAAAATGTACAGTAAGAGGCTTTAATAATATTAAAAATTAATTAAAAAAGCTACGTATTGCCCATCAATCACGCCACTCCAAAAATTTTAACTTAGACAATTTGGCCGATCCTAACCTCTTAATTTCCAATGGAATTGAATTCCAAAGAGAAACTCCCCTAACATAAAAGGAATTGTTTAGTGACCTACAACAATTTTTGGCCGGAATCAGGCGGAAGTTTGAGGAATGAAACCTACTAAACAGTAACTTCCTATAAAGATAACAAGGCTTCTTATCTTTGAGAAATTTAAAATAAAAAGACAAACGCGAAATAGTGGATAAGCTACATCCTAAAACAAGGCTAGAGTAGGCAGAAATATGATCGAATTTCCTAATACCAAAAGTAAACCTATAGTACAAGCATTGAAACATCTTTGGAGAACGTTCATATTTTCCTGAAGCATACCGAATAAAACTATGGCATCGTAAATAAAATGAGGAAGAAGATACGACAAAACCATTTTTTTGCTAAACTGACTATCCGAAAATTCTACTACTTTATACAAACAACTAAGCATACCAAAGACCCTCTTACTAATACTAACTAAATGGTCCCCCCAAAACATAGTTTTATTAATAATTGAACCTAAATCTCTATCAGTATTTGAATACCTAATTAGTGAACCCTGCAGAAAAATACCAGGAAAGGACGAAGTGTCTAACGATTTTTTATAAATTATTATTGACTGAGATTTATTTGCATTTAAAACGAGCCCATTAGAGACCGACCAACTAGCGATATTACTTAAGTCTTCATTTATCAGAGAAATATTTCTATCAATAGAATCCTGATCTAAACGAATATTTTTATAAATTTGGACGTCATCAGCGAAAATGCGAAATGAACAATGTTGAATAGAAGATTTTCTGTCATTAATGTACATAGAAAACAGTAGAGAACCCAGCACTGAACCCTGAGGAACGCCGAAAATTACAGGAAGGAAATCAGACAAAAAAATCAATTTGGCAGCAGAAACCGAAAATCTAAACCGAGATAAGAGTTTGTTAAAAAGAATTATGTGATTAATAGAATCAAAGGCCTTAAAAAAATCTAACATAGTTAAAGAAGTCAATTCCCTATTATTCATATTACGCCTAATATCATCACATACATTTAATAACGCAGTAAAAGTGCTACGAAGTTTTCTAAACCCAGATTGGAAGAAACGAATTAAACTATTGCTATTTAGATGCGATTTGAATTTGAGTTTTCGAAAGCTTTAGAGAGAGAACTTAAAAGGTAATTGGCCGCAAATGGAGGAGTCTAACTTGTCCTTGAAATAATTCCGTTTAGCAATCCGTATTAACCCTACAACTCTATTACGAGCCTGCTTATAATCTAAATGAGACAGACTATTAGGATACCTTTTCCATAAACGATGTTTACTAACTCTAATACTTATGGTATTCGAAACTTTCTGAGATAACCAAGGCGGAGATTTTGCTTTCAAAGTAACCTATTTAAGCGGAACGCAACTATCAAAGACCAAACTAATATACGAGTTAAACAATTCTACTTGGCTAGTTGCAGAACGAAGGCAAAAAATATCCTCCCAAGGAACCGAGTTACAAACTAAGTAAAGGTGGAAATTATCTAGAGTAGCAAAATCTCTAAAGCTAAAACTATTAGGTTTAGGTGGAAAGTAACAATTCACACAAAAAACTAAAAGATCATATCGAGAGACAATTGATTGAAAAAACAAATAGAGTTATTAGTAAATGAGATGATATGGTCAATAAGGGAATAAGAGGCACTGCTAGCGGTTGGACAACAAAACGTCGACGCCACAGTGTTATGTACGGATAAATTAAGATTATTTAAAAGATTCAAATAATCTCAAGGGAAGCCGGAATTTTGGAGTATATCGAAATTGAAGTCACCTGATATATACATTTCATCGAATCTACAAGAGAAATAACTAAACAAACTTTCTAAGTCTACAAGGGTTTTTTAAATTGGGCATACGATCTCTTACTAGTTTTTGGAGGGTTATAGATGGTACCGAATAAGATTTTACGACCATTAATGAACACATTTGACAAATAAAAACTCTAAATCCGATACTAACAATTCTGAAATAGAAGAATGTATGGTAACTAATCTAGCCTTAATGTGATCACCTACAAATATACATAAACCACCATAATTAAGGCGAAGTACCGTCCTATCTTTCCTAAATATATTAAAACATTTTATGGCAAAAGCTGAATTAGGGATATTTGGGGGTTAGGAAGGTCTCAGAGAACCAAAATATGTCTACAGAAGCACCATTAAAAATGTAACGAATCTTGTCAATATTGGAGATTAGACTTTGGACATTTAAACTGGCTACATTTAATAATGACCTATCAACTAACATGGATTTGAGGACTAGATTTGAATAATTAAGTGACACAACTAAACTAAAATTAAAAATCAAAACTTAGCGTACACACGACGTGGGCGTGATTGATACACAATACTTACAAACACAATTGAGCCGTTTATTTTGAAAGTGGCTTAAGTTCATATTTTGTTGAAATGAGATAATGAAAGAATAGAAAAACAATAAATGAAAAACCATATGGGATTTTAAATTTTCTTATTTTTTGCACAGGTGTTAGAGATTAATTTTTTGTTTTGTTTTGACAATAAATTATTTACCGTTAGAAATATTATACTGTTATTTATCTATTGTTATCATTAACTTGATTTTTTTGAAAAATGGACTTAGGCCACTTTCAAAATAAACGGCTCAATTAAGAAACGCTTCATCCAGCTTTAAAACGAACCTCAATCACTGGAAATATAAAACGAGAACCTTACCGGCGAAGTCCATTTTTGGGTAAATGGCTAAGTAAACAAACAAAATTTCCATACTTGGTTTGTGGGTTGGAATTGTTATCGAACTTGTTTGAGAACGATGTAAGCGAGCGTTAATCTGCAGTGGGGATAGGTATCAGGCGATATTTTCTGTGGCGCTGTTTTTTGGATATGAACTTCCAAGATAACATTTTTTAACAAGACAGCGCTACGTGCGTGTGGCGAAGAATCACCCTATTGCATGAAAAGCTTCCTGGGACCCTATTCTCGAATTCCACATCCCTATATACCCTATATGGGGAATTAATTTTTTCACCTGCTTATTCCATTTATTTCTATGAATTTTGACAGAGATATCCACATGTAGAAAATAGATGTGGAATTCGAGAATAGGGCCGCTGGACTTGTTATTACACGGAACGCTCTTAGGCTTCTTTCTATAGGGTTGTGTCAAGTCAACGTCTATGCCAATAAGTCAATAGACATTAAGTAGTTAAATGACAATATCAGTAAAACGCGAAATTACTGCTGTGCAGCCTCATTTATGCCAAAATCTCATGACATTGACAATGGAAAATAATTCAGCTAATTTCAATAATTTTAGTTTCAACCAAACCCCTTTTCAAAATGTTTTATTCAAAATGAATTAAAATATGAATTTGACTAAAACCGGAGATAAATCAAATAAGTATTCAAATTAAGCTAAATTTCTATTACTAATTAGCACTGTTTTTATATAAGTATTCTGCATTTGTTAATTTGTCTTTTTTCATTTAATTAGACCCCATTTAAACTCTTTTAATCTCTTTTCAAGAATTCTGTTACGATACAAATTAATAACTTTTGACAAAACTTGATTTCTAACTAAATTGGTAGTGGTGAGGATTACTTAAGTAATCTAAATACATTGTTGATTGATTTAAAATGTCCCCTATAGATTAACGTCCATTAGAAATATCCATTCAAGCTGGCTTTTCATATTGTCTTCCGGAGTATTAATCATCTAGCGGCCGAAATAATTTTAGAATTTGGCAAACCTAGCCTATTAGAGACAAGAGAGGAGTTGTTTATCTTCAATTATTCTCGATAATCTAGCCTTAAGTAAGGATTTATGTGCTTAAAGCAATTTTGTTCATTCAAATTATCCTAATCATCATCTTCCGCTATATTACTATACCTATATATATGTAGATCTGAAAATAAAAGAATTAAACCAAAATACGATACATCCGTATCAATCCATATAGAACATAATATTGATGAATGAATGTCGAAAATATAAAATAAATAGAATTGATCAAGCGTTAATTTTAATTTAAATAAAACAAAAAAAAAAATTAATTGAGAAATTCTTGCGTCCATTAAACTACATACACAGACTGAAAAATAAACAAAAAGGGTTTTTTTTCCTCTCAATCTATCAAAATATCAATCAAATTCCAAAATAGAAAACCGATTTCTTATGTATTTTTATGTATAATATGTAAGTAGATTTGATTGGCATTTCATGTATGTATATGTGTGTATGTGTATGTGGATGTAAATAAATAACCGATAGGGTTATTTATAGTTACAATATATGTTTATAAAAAAATAAAATAAAAAAATCTGGGACAAGCAATTAAAAATAATTGAAATAAGCGCAATGCTTGCATATAAAATGCTATGTACATTGTACATTTATTATTATTGACATTTTATAGTTTGAGATTTAATTAAAAAATATGATCGTTAAATTAATTAATAAAAACTGTATTACGCCGATTAAGAGCAGCGGAATATAAAAGTATGCGTAGTTATGTGAGATCACGTGGTGGGATGGCAAAACGCCAAGGTGAATTTTTATATAAATTCTTATAATTGCAATAATTTTTTTTAGAATACTACTTAAGTATATTCATTATAACGCTAAAGAGTTGGTAAAACAATGCGTGTATATGCATATTAAATTTTATCACGTTCTTATTATGTATATATTGTATACCATAACCGCCAACAGCACAATTTTTACTTAATAAGTATATAATATACATAATTACATTATTTATTGTCACGGTACTTTATTGTATCTGTGTAAGGCACACTCAACTTTTGATTGATTTATACCAAACAAGTACAGTACATAATATACTGTATTGTTTATACATATACAAATCCCCCACAACACACTGGAAACGTCTTATGATGTAATCAATATAATGTATACACAAGTCTATAAGTATGTGATATTATAAGACATTGAAATAACGTAAAACAATAAAATTTCATTAACTTATAAAATAGCGAACAGGTTTTTATTGTATTCTGTCTTTGCATGGTGTCTTATATATTTCGACATAAACATACATATATGGCAAATAAACATATTATATAAGATTGATACGTGGCGAGTAAGTGTCATTAGATCAAGGTGGGATAACAATAATAACAAAATTGAAAACGTGTGACTTTTGTAGCATTATAGAGCTTACGTGTAGTTACTTGACTTGACACTCATTCCATAATATACAGTGAAAAGTGAAAACCACTTACTTAATTTCAATATTTAATCATAAATAATATGCTGTTGTTTTCCTCATTCTTATAATATATGTATGTATACTAGCAACAACCCACTTATAACAACTAACAATTAATTTGATATAAATTTCCATCAGCCAACACGATGAAGAGCAGCAACAGCAGCAGCAAGCACAAGCACAGCATAACAGAAAAATTAAATAAAATTTTTGTTTTTAAAGATTATATGTACATAAATATGTAAGATAGACGACTATTCAACAGCGATGGCTATATAGATATTTGTATAATAAATAAATAAAGTGACGACGACACACATACTTAATAAATCAGTGGTGCTTAATTGGTGGTATGCGGAACTCATATGTTTAGACGGTTTTCCTAGTAAAGTCAATTTAATGGAATAAAACGTTGTTTTTTTTTGCTTTCAAATTTTCATCAAACTTATTCAAATTTTTATCAAATTTACTTCAAATTAATTTCAACTGGTTCTCAATACATAAAACTATGATTCTGAATGGTAATAAAATTTGATTAGGACACAACTTTGAACTTCTTAATTAAATATTTTGAATTAGATTTGAAAATGATTTTTATTATTCAATCTTATGTTCGGTTTTTTAATAAATTGAGCAAATAATTTCCATATCAATTGTGTACTTAAACGTGTAACTAGTGTTGAGATACACAAATACAAATTTGATTAAAATAAACATTCCATATGAGTTAAACCGCCTGTTCTTATTGATTTGTTAGAGTTCGATAACATATTGACGAAAGGAAGTAAGTTGCGTGTAGCAATGGGCGCATTCAGGTCTCTCAACATGTTAGCATCAAAAATCTACCGATGCAAAAATTGACATTTAAACTATCACAATGCCATGAAATTTTGAATGTATCATGTGCGTTAAGTCTCAACGCGTTAATTTTACTCAACATTTTGCCAACAGTTGGCTTACCTGAATGCGCCCATTGACATCAAATTGATTTGGTTCAGTTCAATTTATAATCAGACTTAACCTTATGTGGTAATTGAAATTTGAAACCTTTAGTTATTTGGAAAATTTAGTCAGCTTTTAATTCACTGTAAATTGGATTTGAAGCGAAATTTGACGGAGTTCAACAAATGGTCTAAGTCTTACTTAATTGTATAAGTATTACAAAATATCCTGAACAACACAATCACAATACAAATTCTCATTCAAATTTTTGTTAAATTTTATTTCAAATTAGTTTTAACAGGTTGATTGTACTTGCGACAGATTTTATAACATTTTGATAACTTCTTATTTAACAACTTGAGAAAATAATTTCAGATTCTTAAATTTGATAGACCACAATACTGCTTTCTTTATAGTTTGAATGCATGTAGATCGGCGTGTGGTCATATGATCATGAAATGATTTGATAAATGTTGGTTTTAATAACGTAAATTTGAATATTTCTTCACATTTCCAAAATTCCTAAGTTTGAAATCAAACAGAAAATATTTAATTTCAAATTTGAAAAAAAAACATTTTGAATTATTTTTATTTTTATTGCATAACTGACTAATTAACTTAACACTAGTGCTTCTAAACGAAACTCTAGTTAATTGTAATTCAAATAAGTTTAGCTATTCGCAAATTTAACAATCAAGATTTTACGAAGGAAAGCTGAACCAAACTTGTTACTTATATAGTTTGAAAATAGATTGACGTTTAATTGATACTATATACACTTTATTATATAAATTCTTTTCAAACTCATTTTGAATTGAACTTAAATATTTTGAACAGAGCTTGAAATTAATTTATTACAATTCAAAAAGTAATTTTCAAATCAATTAAGAGTTAATTGATCTGAAACCACCTAACTAATATATTGGTTTGAGAGAGTTTGATAGCATGTTGATTGTTATCGTATCTCTTAAATAATTAAACAAAATTGAAAAAAAGTTGCAAAAGAATTTCAATCAATTTACTTGTTGTGTTGCTTAAGATTAATATTCAAATTTTTTGAAGTTCGCATTCATTCGTACTTTTCAAACATTAGCCACTTTCTGTTTAGAACAAAATTTAAAGCCAAACTTGAGGGAGTAAAATGAATTGCATCGAAAATATCTTATTTTTATTTTAAATGGCCTACTTAGATTGAAAACAAACAATGCGGGTTGAATTTGATCTAATTGGAATAACAATTTTTTTGCGTTCAAATTCTTATCAAAGCCATTCAAACTCCTGTCAAATTTTTTTTAAATTTCTTTTAACCAGTCGACTGTATTTATAATAGACTACCATTAGTAATATTTTGATAACAATTTGTTAGTTGATTCTAGGGATGGGCCGAACATTTGGTTGTGCCGAATATTCGGCCGATCAGCAGGGGTTTTTTGAGAGTCGGTAAGATTTTGCATTTCCAACACAATTCGGCCGAATACCGAATCATTTTAAAAATTACCGGAAAACAATTTTCTTGCTTGTAACACATGTGAAAAAAAATATCGCGAGGAGGCATATGCAGGCCTGGAACGTCAACACCTTTGGTTAATCATATTAAACGAATCCATAATGATGCGTATATGAATTATACTAAAATTACAAAAGGAGAAGCAAGCACAAATGCTAACTTAAAACTTGTAGATAAATCTAAAATAATGATAGGGTTTAAAAGACTAATGCATAACACCTGTCCTTAGTACAATTTACTTAAACGAACGCGACGTTTTATTTATTTGAAATGGATTGATAATAACTTTAAATTAATCCTGCTGTAGTTCTGAATTGCAAACATTTTTCTAGTAGTCATTATGGTCAGATGATTAAATAATTTCTTGCAATATTTCAAATATGGAATAAAAACATTTCAAACATTCACGTGGTGGTCCGAGATAACGGTACGAACATGGTTACGGAGTGTAATGAAGCAGGAATTAATAGTACATATTTCGTATTTTATTTACACATTGCAATTAATAATATTGAACGGTATTAAATCGCAAAGTTCAATAGTTGATTTAATAGCGGTAAGTGTAAAAATTTCAAGACATTTCATAGATGTCCGCTCTAAAATCTAGTGAGGTGGACCTCAACTTTTTACATGTTACAACGAATTTAATAACAAAAAGAGGGTTAACCCTCTATGCATCAGATAATAATTTGAGTTCATTAAAATAATGGAACCATTACTAAATTCATTAGAACCTTCCGAAGAAATCACCAGAACTATGAGTTCAGATGTTGCTTTTATTTCTCAAGTTATCAAAAAGTACATATTAAAGGAGGGAAACTAAAATAACTTTTCTTGGAATAGGAACAATGAAAGACGCTTTATCTGAAAAAATCCACAAAAGGTTTGATAGTTTATTCGAAAATAAATATTACATAATTAATTTCTACATCACTTGGTCCGAAATTTAAGCTACATAGTTTTTTTAAGGCAGTTCGATTTGGTCATGTGGAAAATGTTATAAGGAATGAGTTTATTGATAATTTCAAAATTGAAATCGAAACAGTAAATGATAATGATGAAGATGCCCATGTATCAAAAAGAATCAGACAGTCAGCAGATATAGATTCTAAAAATGATAAACTGAGTAAATTAAGTTTCTTCAATTCTTCAAATTGCAAAAGCTTAATGTTGCTTATTAATTAATAAATTAAACTCCTAGTATCCGACCTCCGAATTATTTTATAATTTATACGTAGTCATATACTCATATATGTATAAGTTAATTTAAAAAAAATTAATTTCGGTTGCACTGAATTGTTATTATTGGAATAAATATTATAAGGTAAAAGTCCTAATTGCGGATTACCATTTAAAATTTAAGGGTTTGATTATTTCTATATTAATTGTAGAATGTACTTATCAACAAACCTATTTGCTTTTATCTAATTTGAGTAATTTTTTCTTGTATGAACCATTTGTTGATAAATAAATGATTTAATCACAATATCCTTATAGTGGATCGTTTTAAAACTTGACGTGAACTTTGAGGAAGCCAGTTAGCAGTCTCAACTGAGGTTTCCTAAGTTCAAGACACTTCTTTACCCTGACTAACGAAGGTGATATAAATCTCCGCCTGTTGCACACCTAGAATTCTCGTCGTCTGTGGCAAACCTGGAAGCTCCCGGTTAATAAATGCTCCTTTTCTTTGACCTTGGATCCAAAGGTATCTACCGGAGCGGATCATATAGATCTAGTTTCGATATGAACACCATTCGAAATCTGCTTAAAAGCGGTCGATCTATGGTACATTATATGCTGTCTTATTTTCTCCATGCAGCAAAAATCTCAATGAAAAATAGGCTCATTTGAAACCAACGGAATTAAGATTAAACTGTTGTTCCACGTACCGAGTGTATAGCAACTGAAAACTTTTCCGTAAGGTAAACGGCTATAATTCTGACATATAGGCGGTATATTGCCTATTTTGTAGTTTTTAAGATAATTACTCTATGTGTGAACAAATTTTTTTGTTTAAAACAAAAGAGACTATTCCTGTTTCATTCTACTTAAAATTGCATATTGATTTATATACTTAATTCAATAAAAATCAGTTATAATTTCACAGCTGACTGGGTTGCACGTGTTTATTGCAAATTCTTTAATATTTAAGCTTAATTTTTGAAATTTGGTAAATTAGTGATATTTAGCATGTAAGTGATTTTTAATTGTTAATTTTAATTGTAATGTGTTGTTTGGTTATTTATTTTTAATTAATTAAGTGTACTTATGCAAAAAATTGAAAATAAATATAAATATTGGTTAAATTAATTATGACAGTATTAGATACAAATAAAAAACGGCCTTGTCTCTTTTATTGACACATGTGTCAGTAATAGGTCAAAAACCGATATTTTTATATCTTTTATTCCAAAAATTATGTTTAATGTTTCATTAAACGGTTTTCGGGTTAAATTTTAAATTTAATGTAAAATTTGACTTCCTAATTCTGACACTAATATTTTATATGTGTAAACCATAAATAAATATAAAAATCGAGTGTCAGTATTAAGTCCATCCATGTCTCAGTATAGGCTCCTAAGTATGTCAGTATAACGATAAAAACCTAATTTGTTATTAAATTATTTTAACTTCATTATTTACATTTTAAACATTTATTTAATAATTCATTTGTTTTGCAATAAGTTACATTTTCATAGCCATAAAACTGACTCTAATTTTTCGGAACATTTAATGATAATAAATCTCCTTAAAGACATATATCAGTATTATATCCAAACCTGTCAGTAAAGCACTATTATTTTTTGGTTAGAATGGCAACCAAATTAAAACGCCTTTAGTACAGCCAGAATGACCTTACCACTGCACTTGAAGAAATGGGAAATGGGATAACAATATATGCAGCAAGTGAAAAATACAAAATTCCAAGGACGACATTGCTGTATAAGCAAAGAGATGTATATGCTTTAAGTGCAACCCATACGTCATCCGATTATTTTAACTGTTCCAGAAGAACAAAAAATAAAAGACTGAATAATTTACATCGGAAAAGCAGGATTTCCTCCAACAAAATACCAACTGTTGGATATTGTTCAGCTTTCACTGAAAAATTTAAAGCGTGAAAATAATTTTAAAGACCGAAGGCCGGGTAGACGTTGGTACGAGGGATTTTTGAAAAGAAATCCCGAGATATCTAAGCGAGTCTCTCAGATTTAATTAGAAGCCGTGCGCTTATTAGAGAAGAGGATATACGTGACTGGCTTAAGCAAATTAATCGCTATATGACAGACAACTTTCTGGGTGGATGACCCGCGAAGTCTTCTACGAATAAGTAGCAAATGTTTTGGTACCATGGCTGAAGCAAACCGGAGCCAATTTCCCAGTAATATTATTATTAGTTGGTCATGTCTCTCATCTATCACTAAGTTTAAGTAAGTTTTGCAAAGAACATCAAATAATATTGATAGCGCTTTATCCGAACGCAACACACCTTTTACAACCGTTAGATGTAGGCATTTTTCGGCCTCTCAAAAAAGAGTGGAAAATAGCTGTTCATAACTGGAAGTTACAAAATGAGGAGAAAAAACTAAAAAAAGAAGATATTGCTCCGTTACTGGCAACAATTTTACCGACGGCTGCTAAAGCGACGACTGTACAAAACGCGTTTTGGACATGTGAAATTTACCCCTTTTCTGCTGATGCGGTTAACTATGGAGAAATGTTGAAGCTTCTCGAAGTAAACACTTCAACTCCTATTACCAGTAGCAACCGAGGACGACTAGAATCGTTTTTAAAAACTGTTGTCATTTTTATCGGAAAATCAGCTACAACCCTTCAAAAACAATGAAAGCGTTTGGCATGGTGTTAAAAAGGACGGAAATTTATACAATGTTTGGATTAGCGTGAAGCAGCAATTTTACGAGGCACCAAAACAGCTAAATTTGTCTACAATTTGTGAGAAAAGCAACTGCATTTAATTGGAGAATCTGAGCAACAGGAGTCGCCCGTTTCAGTTATTGGAACAATATCTTAGATAATGTTGATTTAACCGCAGCATTCAACAATGCTGACTGATATCGATCAATTATGGGAAAATATTGAAGGGATTGGTGATGTAATAGAAAAAGAAATTTTTGAAATTTCCCCCAAAATAAAATTCCGATGAACAAAACAATTCAGGGGGATTTTTATGCAAATGTAGTTTTTATGCAAATGTGCCTTACAAAAAAGTTTCTTCTGGCCAGAAGCTAGAGAGAATGAAGGTTCTATCAATGAGGTAAAAATCGCATACCAACAGTGATAATCTCATCGGATGAATATATTCATTACAATACAAAAAAAACTCGATAAAGAAGAAGAAATGAAGGAAAAACTAGAGCGGAAGCTAAAAAGAGAAGCCAACAATTGTTCAAATACAAAAAAACACAGTAAAAAAAGTCCAAAGTCGAAAATGTGCAACCTGTTGAAAATATTTCTCCAAAGATCTGCCAACTAAAGATCGGTAACTACCACACAACTACAAATAATATGTCAGTAATAGAAACCAAAACTGTCAGTAATAGACTCAACAATTTTTCGATGACTCAGTATTAGGTACACTTTTCGTTTTTTATTAAATAATTGAAGTTTTTAATGAAAATGTTTTTCAATTTAATTTCTTTTTTCTCAATTATAATCTTAAATAAATTTAAGTAAATAATAAATAAATTATATGTTTAAAAAAGATTAGCAAACATGCATTTGTGACGCCGTATGTCAGTATTATAGCCGTTTACCTTACTACTCACCAAAATTCACTTGATGAGACTGGTAATTAAATTTCACAACAGTATTACAGTTCGTATCCTGATACCTTTTTTAAGGATCATTTTGCAGACTTTACAATTATAAATTTGTCCCAGCTACAATTTACTGTGATTCCTTCACACTTTTTGCCGTAGGCAATGGGAAACCCCCAAGTCGAATTTTCTTCAATATTACCGAAGGTAAGCATTCGATCATGTTCATCAGTAAATATTGTTCTAAGCTTTAGGAGAAACCGAATGTTATCTTTGCTTATTCGAAAATAATTCACCAGTGTCAAGTGAAATACATGAAATTGCGGTTTCATCCAACGGTGGTCTTACGGAGTTAGGAAAGAAATCAATAATTGATTGAATCTGAATCAGATAAGTAGAAAGTTGACAGTACGTTTATAAGTAAGTTTCGGGTTCAATTTTTTGGTTGGATAAATTTTACCTAATCGAGAGTCAGATTTTGCACAAAAGGCGAGAAGCGAATTTACATACTTTTGTACAAAAATAAATGTTAACTCTGTATCTCTCGTTTGATGGCGAATAAAATATTTATAATAAAACGACTTTTCCAACCAAGGTGCATTGTCGAAATGGGGGGGGGGAGGGGGCGGGGGGGGGGGGGGTAGAAAGAAATAAAGATTATACTTAATGTAACTGGCTTAAATAGCCATAGAAAAAGCGACATCAAATGAGTGAAACAGCGTAAAAATGTATTCTTGGAAAAAGACATAAACCCACTTCTTGCCTTTTGTAAAATCCGCCACTGTTGACACGTATGATAGATTTTGACAATTTTGTGAAATATATTTGTTGCCCCTTGCTTTATCAGTACTTAGGTTTTTTTTAAAAATGGTTAAGTTTAAAATGCAGTTTTAGGTACTTCAATGATTTTAGTGGCCGTATGAACAGTCTACCCATACTTCACAGCGCCTAGAGCATTGTTCAACTTTAGAATACTCTTTAAGGTGCATAAGATTTCCATTAAGTATTTTACAAAAAAGATTTCTGTAGGAGTACATAATTCGGATCGTGCGGTCTGCATTTGAGGCATGAATGCAATTTTTAAATTATGCAATTCTTCATTAAATTTAGTTAATCAAAAATTATCTATACCCACAGAAGTAAGTTGCCCTAAATTTAATCTACCCTTTTTGCCTTGATCCGCAATTGGACAAGTTTGAAAATATAATGTACATAATGTGTCTCCTCAAATTAGGATGAACTTGTTAACTAAGAACTTATTTAGAAAGAGTATTTTTAAATGTATTCAAACTTTTAATATTATAATTACTTCGACTGATTATATTCAAATTCCAATCAAACTTTTTTCAAATTTCACAGACAGTGATGTTAATTTAAAAACAAACCGACTGTTATAAATTTATCAAATTTTTTCGGCAAATTAGTTTGTACCTAATACGTCTTGTTGAAACTTAATCTCAACTAAATTTGAATTCTATTTTTTAACGTGGTTTTTAGAAACGTTTATTTAAAACCAAGGCTTTAAAATCGTAATATACGAGTAAGTAGTTAAAAATAGGTTTGATTAGAGAGAAAAAAAAAAATTGAGTTACTCAGTTCTGCAAATTTTAAACAAAAATCTTTGTTCCGCAAGCCACATTTTAAGTAGCACAGCACCTCAAAGAAACAGTATTCAAATAGCGATAACACACAACATATAGCAGTTATAGAGCTAGGCAGCATCGAGTGCGCACATTTTAAAGATAAATAAAAATCCAATTTTCTCTTCGCACATATCTACATTTTTATTTACCCTTTCGTAACGTTTATAAAAAAATTTCCACCCCATACATTTCTCGAAACATGATGATGGTGTATAATAAATATTTGTTGGGTGGTTTTGAAAAATGACGACGACTGTTGAATTTAGGACGACACGGATACCATATATACTCATCCTGATTAATTTTTTGTACATTTCCGCGTGATAATTATTTTTTTTCTGCATACAAATGTCTCGATGCAGTATACAAATATTGCGACAAAACCAAAACCATATTTTAGTTTTCTAGTTTTGATCTCGCAAAAAAAAAAAAAAAAAATTGAAACTACAAAACGACCGACTCTAAACAATAAAAATATCAGCAATAACTATACATACACACAGCATAAAAGTTAACCTCTTGTGTATTGTATCGCTGTTCTGATACAAAAAAAAAAAACTTTATATTTAGTTTATTGGATTTTATTCAGTTTTAGGCAATATGATACAAACAGCACACACAAACTATTTAAAATCTATTAAATCGACCATAACGTTTCGTTTCATTTAATTTTGGTTGTATCTATGTTGACAAAACTATTAAAAAAATTTATGAATTATTATGTACATTTTAATCTCATGAACACAAAATGGCAGAAATGTTGCAACAAAGGGGAAAACTCAGTGTGAAAATGTCAAATAACAAAAAAGATCAAAGTTAGATCACGTTTACCACTTTATAGAAAAAATATAAAAATTCGCGTCACGGTATTTCTCTTTTATATTAAATTTTGTATATTGGATTTTCAATTCTTCTTCTTTAAGAAGACTATAATGTGTATAAGAAGACAGAATTGAATTATCACTGAAATTTGATCTTGATCACGAATTAGAAACAATACGTTACTTTTATACAATTTTTTATTTTTTTTTGTTATTTGGTTTCCATTACACACGAAGAGCATAAAATTTTATTTCGTTTTATGCTGAATCGATTTTTGTGTAGCACATACACAACATACATATTCTTAAATCATAAATCTGATTTCCGTTTTTTTTTTTTTTGATTGTTGGTGTTTTTGAGCACATAAGCTTTAAAGGTTGCGAAAGGGTTAAAATATTGCGGAAAATTGATTTTTCGTTCATTCCTCGTTTTTCATATATAATTTTCCCTGTTTTTTTTGTTTTTTTTTCTGCTGTTTTTTTTTTTGTTCTGTTGATGTCGATGTCGTCGATTTTTCCATTTATTTTTTTTGTATATGTTGTGTGTGTATGTAGTAAATTTATGGTTTTTTATGGTTTGGAATTTCGTTTTTTTTTTATGTTGCCTTGCTCTCTACTCTAGTCGTTGATGAAAAAATAATAAAGTAATTGTGTCGCCACTATGGGGCCTTTTTTATGTTTATACAATATTTAGGAGATAGAAATTAAAATATGGCAAATTTGTTAGGCATTATGCTAAACCATACTTATATCAATTTTTTTTTTCGTTTATTTACAGCACACATACCACTATGGATACATCAATATACTTAGCAACACTCGCCACACTTTTACTACTATTAGTGAATATACAAATTACCGAAACACTGGGCTATTGTCCCCAAGGTTGTTTGTGCGACGACGAAAATTTGGTAGTAAAATGTGATGAAGGTGATTTAGATGTGCTGCCGATTGCGTTAAATCCATCAATTCAGCGACTGATTATCAAAAAGAATAAAATCAAGGTAATCGATTCGGCGATTCAATTTTATGCCGAACTAAATTATTTCGAATGTAGCTACAATCATTTAATTGTAATACCGCCGCGCACTTTTATATTTCAAAAGAAATTGCTAGAGTTACATTTGAGTCACAATAAAATCGGGTTTATATCGAACGATACATTCCTAGGATTAACCGAATTGACTGTGCTAAATTTACAAGAAAATTTCTTGGATGAATTGTCGAAGGGGACTTTTAAATCGCTCGCCAAATTGGAAGAATTAAATTTATCAAAAAATCGTATTAGTCGTATAGACCCGAACGCTTTTGATGGACTAACAAATTTACGTATTTTATATTTGGAGGATAATACATTGACTTCAGTACCGTCAGCGTCGTTTATTATGTTGAAGAATTTGGCCGAACTAAATTTGGGTATAAACTCATTTTCGACGATACCTAAAGGCGCATTCCAAGATTTAAAGGGTTTGAATCGACTCGATCTAAAAGGTGCGGCACTCTTTAATATCTCTTCGGAATCTTTCAAAGGGTTGGAGGCGTTGCGTATTCTCGATTTATCAGATAATCGGCTTCGTCGGATTCCAACAGTCGAATTAAGTACATTGGCACGCCTCGAACATTTATCATTGGGACAAAATGATTTTGAAGTGATTCCGGAGGGGGCATTTGTCGGATTAACAAATCTACGGAAAATTGAGATTTCCGCATCGCTGAAACTAAAAAAAATCGAAGCCGGTGCCTTTGGGGCTAATTCAAATTTAGAAACAATTATTATTACCTCAAATAAGGCTTTGAGTGAGGTGCAAGAGGGGGCACTTAGCGGACTGCCACGATTAAAACATGTGATACTAAAAGATAATTCACTGACATCATTGGCCGAAGGACTTTTCCCCTGGAGTGACCTGGATGTGCTCGATTTGTCGGAAAATCCAATTCGATGCGATTGTCACATGGTGTGGTTGAGAAATATATTGGCTGCACGGAATAACAATAGCACGCCGGTTTTGGGAAGTCATCAACCTGCGCCAGTTTTGTGCGCATCACCCGAAAGACTACGCGAGGAACCACTACGAATACTATCGCCTGAATTGCTAGGTTGTGCATATTCAGATTCAAAACGACAAGCAATGATTGGGTTACTATTGGTAGGCTGTGCCGCAATTGTAACAGCGTTAGCCCTAATCCTGTTTAAATTCAGACGAGGAATACGCGAATTATTAAAAGGTCGGTGGGGGAATAATGCGCTGCGCCGCAAAGAAAAAGAATATCAAAAAACATTTTCCGACGAGGAATACGTGTCACGGTATCAGTATCCGTGTAATTTTTGTTCCCATCCGGCCTTAAATAATTTTCCACACCAACACAATCAACATCCCGTAGGTGTACGCCCAATGCCGATAACAGAATTATAGCTAAGAACTTTACCATCCCTTCCATCCACTGTATCAAATAATCATCATAATCATCATCATCAACAACCACCACCACATCATCATCATACCACCCAAAATCATATATCGCGAAGGGATGACACGAGTACACTTAGTAATAATTTAAATTTAACTAATGTAAGTAGTAATTTTCATACGTTACAAGCACCTAAAGTATCAATTAATCAAAATGGTACACTTTGTTATCAATTAAGTCAAGAACATTTTCAAAATCATAATAATAATAATAATAATAGTAATAATAACAACAACAATACAAATCAAACCACAACAAATTGTGTTATTTAGTCATTTTAATTTAAATAATTGTGTAAATAGTAATTATTTTTAATTAAAATTTAATTTTTTATTTTTGTTAATTTGTTTTTTATCATTTTACGCGAGTGATTGTAAATTTAAATTTATATAAACAAAAACAACTCAAAACATATTTTTTTTTTTGCATGAATGTAACTCAGGAAGTGACCTTTTGTTGGAATTTTTTTGTATTTTAACACAAAATATAAAATATATAAAACGTAAACAAAAAAAAAAAAAAACAAAAAAATTAAATAAATTAATTCCACTTAAAAAATATCTATAATTAAAATTTGAAAAAATATATATTTAGTTTTGTTTTTAAATTCTTCTAAAATTATTAAATTATTCAAAACAAAAACAAAAAAAAAAAATTATCAACTACCAGTGAGTTTAACAAAAAAAAAAAAAATGAAACAAACAAATACAAAAAGTTGTAAATTTTCTTAATATTAAATTAAATAATTTATATCATTAAAAATTAAATAAAATAAAAACAAAAACTGTAAATATTTCATACAGCAATAAAAATAATAATTTAAAAAATGTGTATTATAAAAAGAAGTATATGATTTCAGTATGACGATTTATTCTGAACAATATGGCAGCTCAAAAAATGTGTCCGCCATTTTTTCGTTAATTTAAATTTTTAACAAAAAAAAATTGCTTTATTATTTTTCTAATTTAAAAAAAGACTGAAAATAATAAATTTTATTAAAAATTTTGTTTTACATTATTATTTTTTTATTGTTTATTAATTATTTTGTAAATATTCATATAATTTTACTTTTATAAATAAAATTATTATTATTATTATAAATAAATTAAAAAATGAAAATGAAAAATAAGTTCAAGAAACAAAACTTATTTTTTTCCACTGTGATAAATACTTAATTAAAATAAAAATAAAAAAAAAAAAATCATAAAAAAAACAATTTTAAAAAATATCTTAAATTAAAAAAACAACAGAAAATTAATTAAATTATCGTAGAATTAATTAATTAATTAATTTAACAAAAAAAAGAAATATGAGAAACGATGAAAATAAATAAAAAACTGGAGAATTTAATTTTAAGTAAAAAAAAAAAAAAATATAAAAAATTTGAAAACAAAAAAAATTAATAAAAAGACAAAAAATCAATTTTCTTTCTAAAAAAAAAACAAATGAATTTTATTTATAAACATTTTCCCTTTTTTGATTCTTTTCTGTGATTTGTTCGGAGCTTTCTAAAAATTCTCAAAAATCAATTTAATTGTTGGTGACTCCTACCTGAATTAATTTAGTTTGTGTAAATTAGTTTCGTTTACTTCTATATGGAGTGGAATATATTGGAAGGTAAGTTAAATTTAAAAACAATTTAAAACGTTTGCTGATGAAATAAAAAATACCGTACCGTTGCTATGTGGATTTTTTGTGTTTAAACAGCGAAAAGTAAGAATGTTTTTGCGTTGGATAATTGCAAAAAGCCGCCTACGACTTAATCTCGTCGTTGGAAATTGGCAGCCACAATTTTTTTATCTTGCCACGTACGAGTTATACCCAAGTAACAATTTTGATTAACAAAACATTTATTGTAAATTTACTTTGTTATTGTAAAGTTAAACTAGTAAATCCACGTTAATTTTGTAAACAAATCATGTAAATACAATTAAATATGCAATTTCGAAAAGGGCACATGTCTGAAAAATTAAATTTTTCAGGAATTAAAGAAAACTATCTATTTTCTAAAGTAGTATATAAATTTATACAATTTATTTTAAGGTTAACTGTAGGGTCAAAGAGTAATTGAAAATTATATAAATATTTAATGTTAATCTTTATTTTATATATTTTTTTATGTATTATGTACATGCATACGAGATGTGCCCTTTTCGAAATTCATAAAATATAAAATTAATTAAAAACACAACGTATAAACTTTATGAAACTGTTATCATAAGTAACAAAATCACTTTAGCAACAGTTAGAGATATATCGCCGTCGCCGATTAATAAAATGCATTAATTTCGAATAGGGCACATCTCCAAAAGTTGTGACCCTTTCGAAATTATCGTTATACAAACCGACACTGGTTGCCGTATTAACACAAGAAAAATGCCTATTTCAAACCAAATAGGTGCGGGGATATATTTCCATTACATTAACATGAAAACACGGTTTTGTCAAAATTTTCGAGATGTGCCCTTTTCGAAATTGCATATTCAATTGTATACGTAATTATATAATTCTTATAGTAATAATAAGTTTATAATGAATGAATTTATTTGAAATATTTTTATTTGTAACATCAAAAATATTAAACTTAGAAATATCTTTTTCGTATATTAGGATGTTGAAATTTACAAACGAATATCAATTTGTCGGGTAAAGTTTTGAAATAATTTGAAAATAGCGATGCGCCTTAACAGTAGATTGCCCAAAGAAGTCATTTTGACTGCTTTTCAATTTCGTTTAGAAA
The DNA here is from genome assembly GCA_963556165.1 of Tipula helvola. Taxonomy (NCBI): domain Eukaryota; kingdom Metazoa; phylum Arthropoda; class Insecta; order Diptera; family Tipulidae; genus Tipula; species Tipula helvola. The sequence continues at coordinate 121,928,856 of OY744481.1, read as the reverse complement.
AAAATTATATTTATTATGATTATTATGATACTAGCTGCGCGGGGCCGCTTCGTGCCCCAGAGGCTAGTGAGCGCTAGCGCGCTCAACTGGCTTGGCGCTTTGCGCCACTAAAGAGCTTCGCGCTGCAACGCTGGATAAATTAGTTTAAACAACTTTGGCTATGAAGCCACATATATTATATTCGGGGATATTTTACTACAAAAACAATGAATTAAGATACATTTTAAATAATTAAAATGATATTCAATATATTTCAGTTAATTATCACAATAAAATTTCATATATTTAATTAAAAACTAATTATTTAATTACATACACTTTTGGGGGAGGGAAGGGTTTAGAAATATATTTAAAAGAAAGCCTCTTTATAATAGCACCAGGAGCAAGTAGGTAAAGTTGCCAGCCGAAGCTAACACGGAAGCAGGCAATGTAAAGTTGGCCATGTGCGAAAACACGCCGGGAAGGTCCACACCGTCCACCCTTCAATGTTTGGCTTTTGTCTTGTTTATGGTCAGAGCAAAACACACTCGTACGGTAAACTGGAGACGTTTGATCTGAAATGGAACATCAGAAAGGATCATGAAGATGCTAGGAATTATCACTTTTTCTTCAGTCGCGCAGCCGGTTAGAACTGTAGCTTCTATTACGAAGTATTGAGACTGTTTACTTGTAGGTGGGTTCCGTTACAGAGATTTGGTGGGTTTCGGGTCAGGAGCAGGATGATAGGTGTCTCTATTTTCAGTTTCAGCTGATGAATCGGTATACCAGACGGGCTTAATGAGATTACAAATTCGACAGGATATAGAATTGTTTCTTGAGGATCAACGACTGTATCTATAGATTTGTATGTTGTAGACGGTGCTTCAAATTTGCCTAGGATGTACTCATTAATGTAGTTCACTGCTTGGTTGGTCGATGCCAAGATCGCTCTTTCTCTGAACCAGGACAGCGGTTTTTCTGAAAGATCTCCGATGCTGGGATTTGGGGATTCTACTAATTGCTTTAGGTCATTTATTATCGACGGATACTTTACGTTCTAAAAGTGACCAGATCACCATTTCCTAGTGGTAGATCACCATTTCCTAATTTCAGCCGAGTGTTGGAAAATTCGGTCAAGTTGTTGTCGCCACAGAGAACGGGACGCATATTTACCGAGAGGGACACTTCATTACTTCCGACCATATGTAGGACCGTTCATTAAACTCGTCAGCACGCGTGAGCAGCGCTTCCGCAGGTGTCGTGTGAGATATTGTACTCTAATCCTACACAATAAGAGCACATTTTTGGAGAATTTAGCGGTGCCACTCTGTTTTGAAATGTTGCATATGGCAGTGTGGGCATTGGAAATGTTAAACAGCAGTTTAAAAGTGGAATGGGCCCATCGGATCTTAGTTTAGCTAGGACTAAATTAATTAGGAATGTCTTTCCAGTACCTCCAGGTACATTTAGGAAAAATAATTTATCTAGGAAGAATTATTCTGATTCGCTGTTGATTACAATCTGTAACATGGCCGATCTATCATACTATGTCTTGCGGACGAATGCCATATCTAGAACAGTTGAATCAGTAATATTTCGTCTATTCAAACCGAAATGCTCTACATTTTTAATCGCAAGCGCTTTCACAATTTTATTCAGTTCCTCTAATGCCAAATCAAAGATATGTCGCTGAAATCAAAGGAATAATCGAAACGCTCTGTCCGAATGCGATGCAATACGTATTCTGACATGCTCTCCCTGTGTGCTATCCATTGAAGGTCGACATGTACTATTTATTATTAAAGGATTACTTATGAAGGAAGCCATTTGAAATCCATTGTCATACGACCTTTTATTTTTGGCAAACTCTTTGGATAAAGGATGCTGACCAGAAGGCAATGAAAACAGAGGTTCTGGAGGCTGGAGAATTTCAGGCAGTTTAACTTTTCCGTTTTGGCAACAAAGGCCCTTTGGTTCGCCCTTCCACTTGAACGCACGGCAGCATTGAGACTCGACAGTCATGGGATCACCCAAACTCACCGACTTATCGTTACGATATTAGGGGTATAGAAAAGTCAGAATATTCTTTAATACGCCAATCAGTGAAAGTTCCGGCCTTTGCACGGGGACTTTTCTTTGTGAAGCGTGCTGCTCTCTGTTTAAAGAAAGCCTCCTTCTAAAGAAATAGGTTCGCTCTCTTTGTAAAGAGAGGCGAGCTTCTCTTACCTCATTGGTCTCACCATAAGTACTCGGCTTCGCTCTCTTTGCAAGGACAGGCGAGTTCTTTTTTGCCAAGTGGCGATGTTCTATTTGCAAGCTATCCTCATTTCGTCTTCGGGTGCGGGCTCTTTCAGCCGCAGTTCTCTTTCGACTAAGTGAAAATTTTCTCTTGGGCATTGTTAAAATTATCTAATAAACCCGTTTAAAGAAAAATGAATAAATAAAAACAAAAAATTCTAACTACTAAGTTTACCTACCAATAAAGTCAATCAGCTGAAATTTTAGAAGTTGTTTCGTCTTAACAAAAATACAAAAAGACGCACATAAAAGAACAAACTGAGAAACCCGTTTAAAAAGAAAAAAAAAACGCAAATTAATTAATTTCTATATCGATACCTTACAGCACATAATTGTCCATATTTTGAATGTCCACAAGAATGTCTCTAAATTCGAAACTATTTGGAATTTTCAATCAATGCCTAGGAAATAATGCTATAAATGATTATAGTACAAAATAACAGAACCATAAATGATAAAGAATGCCTTGTAAAAATGGGCTTAGCACTTGTGTGCTCTAAGGTATCGATATATAATTATTAATTACTATTAACGTTTACTTACGATTTCCGAATAAGTCAGTCAAATCAAATTGAAAATCGTATATGGTTCCGTTTCAGTTGCTAGTAAAATAATCTATCCAAGTTTTATAACATAAATAATTGTTTAGCAAAGCACGTATCAAACTTACTGATGAACTTGTATAATAAGAAAGTAAAATGCGTATTAAATAAAAAAAATGGAGGTGTGGCCAACACACGACTTTCTTTTACGAACAGCGAATTTTAAGAAACTACATATTATAATACAAATTTTTTGCAAACTTAATTAAGATTGTTTTTATTTTTCCATGTTTTCTGTAAATTGCATATTTTTGAAATATTAGCAAAATAAATTTTCTGTTTCGCGGAATCTGGGAGCTGTAACCCCAAATATTATGTAAGGCATTAATGAAGATATATCTGTTTTGAGGTCCCCTGAGTGCGAAAAAGTAGGTTTCGAAATGATGTCTGTCTATCAGTCTGTCCGTTTGTCCGTCCGTCTATAAGTCTGTGCCTTCTCTATAGCCCAGATGGCTTAACCAATCGAACAAAAACTTTAGATTTAAGCTTTACTTATGTAAAAGAAAGTAATAAAAAATAATAAATTTGTAAGAAGTTTGCATAATTGGTTTCTCAAAATTCCCTGTTCGTAGAAGAAATGTGTTGGCCACACTATCTATGTATGATTAAAACATTTTATTTCATTTCAGAAGGATTAATCATTAACAAATTTGACACGTTATGTCTTGTGATGCCGACTAGTATTTAATTAATTTTTCTTAGTTACAACATCTCGGAGGTATATCGGATTCAACCCATGAAAAATATGCTCGAAAATATTATATTTGAATACAATAAAAATAAATTTTATTTAAAACACAATTTATTTGTATTACATATATTGATTTCTTTTAAAATTATATACTTGTGACATAATCCACACCGTACGTAAATGTTACACCTATGTGGCTCAAAAACGTTATGCTAAAACAGTTCGTAAACGTTACGCTTCGACGTACACATTACGAACAGTTTAATACACACTAATACCTACACAAGTCTTCGCAAATTTGTTTCACTTCTCATGTGACAAAAGTACACCTTACGTACTACATTTGTACTGTTTTAGTGTAACGTTTACGAACTCCTTAGTATAGCAAAGTCTTCGTAAACCGTACGTTTATGATACACCTGGTCTGGAGGGAGGTTAAAATAAATTTGTTATTGTAAAAAAAATTAAAACCACGACTGAAGTTTTTTATTTAATTTTTATTTCCCTGAACCTAAAATATGATAATAACTGGCGCAGCCGGTAGGATACTTTTCGAGTATTCAGATACAAAAAAAAATGCGAAAACGTGGAAAAAATCGTTTTCGGAAACGTATTGTCGAGTTGGACAAAACATGCGGTTTCGTTTTAAAGACATTACAAGTGAAAAAAGTGTTGTGGAAAGTTGAACTGTTTAATAAAGCGTTTGTTATCGTTCGTTGGCTGTTGTGAGGTGCAGTTGACAAATTATTTTAAAACAATAAAATATCATAAAATAAATTAAAAAATTATATAATAATATTGAACATTTGTTGTGTTATCATACAGACAATTATACAGTTAGTTATGTTTGTTTTTTTTTGTGTTTCACGTTAAGCGCGTTCACGTTAAGTTTATAAATGCAATTTTAAAAAAAAATAAAAAATATATTAAAACATAATTCGTAGTGTAATAGTGAATTTCCTAAAAATATCTAAATCATACTATCTAATAATAATTATACTCCATAATGTCTAAATGTGCAAAGTGTGATGTTAAATTGAGAAATATAAATTCTAATACCTACATTATCTGTCATGGCTGCAAAAAGGCATTTCACGGTAAATGTGTGTCTTTGGAAATGAAAGATTTGGAATACTTCAAAAATGAAAAAATCAATTGGTTGTGCTCTGATTGCGATTCGCTAAGAAGAACTACCAGAAGTGCGGAGTCTCCCCTACCAAAACCTCCAGATCAAAAATATAATGTTGAGTTCTTTGAATTTGAACAAAATAACAGTGACAAAATGTTGGAAAAAATTTATACTCAATTGAAAGAAAATACCGTAACAATCAATAAACGGTTTGATTCGATTGATGATTCTGTGAAGTTAATAAATACACTAGTGAATGAAAATGCAATTCTGAAAGAAAAAATTGCTGCTTTAGAAATAAAAGCGGATAAATTTGATCAATTTATGTTGGAAAATGCAGTTGAAATTGTTGGATTACCATCATCACCTGACGTATCTGACACTGAACTTACAATTAAACTGATACAAAATGGCCTTCATATAAATACCACAGCAGAGGATTTTGATAGATGTTTTCGAGTTAAAAGTAGGATTGCTGGTAAACAAGGAAAAGTAATTGTTTATTTTCATAATAAAAATTTAAAACATAAAATCATGAGAAAGATGAAAGAATGCCGAAAGTTGTCTTCACATTTATTCAATTCAGATACAAACTATCCTGTCTACATAAATGAATCCTTAACTCCTTTTAAAAGAAAATTATTTAATGCCGCTAAGCAGACAAAATCAGAAAAAGGCTTCAAATATCTCTGGATGCGTAATTATTCAATTTTGATGAGGAAATCCGATGGAGGGACTATTCACCATATCAACTCTATGAACGATCTTGATAATTTATAATTAGTTTTTCTTTTATTTTTGATATTCTTTTATAATGTTTGATTTATTTTTAGATAATCAGGATCAAGAGTTGTTTAATGATGACCCCTCAAATAATACGTTTACATTTCACCAACTAATGGAAGGGACTAAATCATTTATAATGCACCAGAACATCCGTAGCATTCGAAAAAATTTATATGAATTCGTTGCTCATTTACAAGGTTTGAAAACTAGCCCATTAATAATTTTTTTATCTGAAATTTTTGTTGATAGCGTTGAACTGAATCTCTATAAGATTAATCATTATGTTAGTTTTGCCAGTTGTAATAATAGGAACAAAAATGCTGGTGTTGCTGCTTACGTACATAGTTCTGTGAAATACGAAAATATAGCTTGTCTGAATTTTTATAGCGCTGATGCCTTAGAAATTGAATTATTTTTGGATAAAGAGTTATTTTCTGTTGTTTGTTTTTATAGATTGCAGGAATTTAATCCTAATATGTTTATTGGGGAGTTGCGGGAATTTTTATCTGTTACACCTTTAAAAAATTTAATTATACTGGGTGATATAAATATTGACACTTTAAAGGATACTAATGCATCTAATGAGTACAAATTATTATTGTCATCTTATGGATTTTATTCTATGGTCAATGAGCCCACAAGGATAACTGTTGGTAGTTCCACTTGTATCGATCATATTTATGTTCGAAAAAAGCTCAACTGTAAAACAGTTTTTAATTCTTTGGTTTACGATTTTTGTGTCACTGATCATTGTGCTATAGTTCTATTTCTTTCTTCTAATTTATTCTGTGATTCTGTTTTAAAACCTACGACAACTACCCGATTAAACTATGATAAATTAATTGATTTGCTGTTAAAAGTTTCATGGCTGCCCTTATATGAATTGTGTGATGTGAATGATGCATATTCTTATTTTCTAAAAATTTTAGAATGTAATATTCGCAAATGTGAGGAAATTTCATATTCAGTACATAACCTCAAGCACCATAAACATAAAGATTGGTTTTCTCCGGGATTGTCTAAAAAAGTTAATCTTAAGAATTATTTAGGAAGAAAGCTTAAATTACATCCTTTTAATGCTAAATTAAAACAAAGTTATAGAAAACTTAAAAATGAAGTTTCTCATGAAATTAATTTTCTGAAACAGAATTATTACGAAAATAAATTGAAAAATACAAAGAATAATCCAAGAGCTCAATGGCGAGTAATTAATGAGTTGGTTGGTAAAACTAAAGTAGATAATCGATTGAATAATATTATTGATGAACATGGCGTCAAATATAATGATAATGCTTCAATTGCTAATTGTTTTAATAATTTCTTTATCAGTATTCCAGGTAAATTATCTAATGACAATATCGATACTGTAGATTATTCAGCTTCTGATTTAAAATGTTTCTTACATGGTGTTGAAGATAGAAGATCAAATAGCAGTTTCTTTTTTAAACCTATTTCTGAAAGTGAATTGATTATATACATTAACGATTTGAAGAAGTCTAATTCTACTGGTCCTGATATTGTTTCGAACAATATTTTGAAGGGTATCGCCATGTGTATTATTCAACCTCTGCTACATATTTTTAATTTAAGTCTTACAACGGGTATTTTTCCATCTTGTCTAAAATATGCTGTTGTTATTCCGTTGTTTAAAAGTGGACTTCAATATGATCTCACTAATTACAGGCCCATATCTTTGCTTTCCGCTTTTTCAAAAATATTAGAAAAAGCGGTTAAAACCAGAATGCTTGATTTTTTAAATATAAATAACTTTTTCAGTGACAAACAATATGGTTATAAAAAAGGCATTAATACTGAAGACGCCTTAATTGATTTTTTGTCACCCATTTATAATGGTTTAAATAGTAATATGAAAGTTTTGAGTCTTTTTCTTGATATAACTAAAGCTTTTGACACAGTTTCGCATAGTGTATTATTGGATAAGCTTTATTTTGCCGGTTTCAGAGGAATTTCTTATCAGTGGTTTGATTCTTATTTAAGTGAAAGAAAGCAATGCGTAAGAGTAAATGGGGTTCTTAGTGAGTACATGTCAATAAATACTGGTGTTCCTCAAGGTTCCGTATTAGGACCGATTTTATTTTTAGTTTATTTTAATTCGTTATGTAAGTTAAACTTTAAAGGTCACTTGGTTGTTTTTGCAGATGACACATCTCTGTCCTATTCTGGCCCTACTCTAAAGGATATTCATGATGACTTTTGCAACGATTTACTAATTATGCGTAAATGGTTCAATCTTCATCATATGATAATTAGTACAAAAACAAAATATATGAATTTTGATCTCAGAGATAAATCTGGTATCATTTCTCAACCTTTTTTTATTTGTCATAGAATCAGGTGTACAAAAACAAATTGCCAAGGGTATTGTACAAAAATTGATAAAGTGAACCAGTTTAAATACCTAGGTGTTGTGATTGACAGCAAGTTACAATTTGTTGATCACATAAAACAGGTAAAAACTAAGTTGCATTTCGCTTTAAGAAAATTATATATTCTTCGGCCTGTTTGTCGTAATAGCTTTTTAAAATCGTTATATTTTTCTTTAGTTCAAAGTGTAATTGCATATGGTATAACTGCTTGGGGTGGTGTTTATTTCACCAATCTTTTACCAATTATTAAGATGCAAAAAGCTGCTATTAAAATTATACATTTCAAGCGTCAAAGAGATCATAGTTTCCCGCTGTTTCTTAAATCTGGTATTTTAAATATTCGAAATTTGTACATTTATAAAGTGTTAAAATTATTTTTCTCTCGTAGTGGTTTTAAACAAAAAAGACAAGTCAAATGTATGGGTTTGCGTTTTAGAGGTTTGTGCCAAGTGCCTTTTACAAGAAAGGAAAGTTGCAGAAGATTTTATGACTTTGTAGCGCCCCTTCTTTTCAACAAGTTTTCACACTTTGTAAATGAGGAAATGAGTATTAAGGTTTACCTTAAAACTTTGAAAATATATTTAATTAATTGTTGTAATATCGAAGAATTGTATTTCTAATAATATTTCGGTTGTCAAGTTTTAAAATACGTTCGTTTTTGTGCATTGTTATGTTTTTTATACTCTGTCAATTATTTGATTGGATTACTTTTATTGTTTTTATGATTGAATGATTACAATTTTTCATTATTTACTTTTGCGGGTTGTTTGATAATTTTTTTTCTCGATTTTATATTTGATATTTATTTTTTTTATTTTTTTATACATACTTATATCATTTTTAATTGCATTTTATTTTGAAAGTATAGGAGCACCTCACGCACTTATATTTTTTTTAAATGTATTATTTTCTGGGTCGGGATTTCCGATATAAATACTTTATGTATTTCTGGAAGTACCTAATATTTTATTCTACTATTATCATTTTCTTACTTTAAGTAATTTTTTTTTATTTTGTAACATTTGTTTTTATTAGATAATTGTATTAATTTTAAGTAATTTTTTATTGTAATTTTGAATAAAATAAATAAATAAATTAAATTAAAATTAAATTAAATTAAATTAAATTAAATTAAATTATCACCGCTAATAGCTATTTTTATTTTCTTACATTAATATTGAGTGATACTCCTTTTTAAACAATATTACAAAAGATAAAGTGCCAAATAAAAAGTACAAATAAAGTGTAATAAAATCAACAACCAACACTTAAGAACATCACCAACACATCATGAACGTGATCACATCCTTCCTAACTGCAGTTACGTGTTAAGTGCGAATTTTTGTTATTTTTTGGTCATCATAAAAACCGCCATACTCCTTTCTATTAATATTGGATTGAATATGTCTCTCAAAAAAAAAGGGTCAAATCCATAGATTCTGACGCTCAGGATTCTGTACATGTGTATACAGGCCTGAAATAGTTACGAAAAGTTTGAAACAAGATTTATAATATTGAAACAGTGAAGTGAAGGCATACTAAAATAAATAAAATGTATTTTCGTATAATAAAATTTTTCTTTTAATTTGTTCAATCAATTTATTACACTTCGCGGCATACAATCATTGATTAATAATAAAAAGCTAGAAATTAGGGAATAATAGAATAGATTATATGAGTGAAAACTACAAAAAACAATTAGAAGATATAACAAATTTAATAAGAAGCCTATATCTAAAAAATAAAATAATGGCTGAACCCGAACAAGTTACCAAATTAAACTTAGTATTGAATGTTTTTAAATTACCTGAACCTATCAAATTCATTACCTACATTCTCTGGGAGAAATAATACACTTCATGAATTCATAAAAAATGTTGATGAAATCATAGATCAAACCGAAAGAATAATGGGAGTAAGTCAAACACCCGTCAATTTTGTGCGGGCTATTAGAAACAAAATAATCAGAAAACCAATCGGATATATAAATTCCCATTCTACAAATAAACCAATGCTGCCCTATATTGCAGTAACGGTAAATCCTACACTAAAATTAAAATTCTTGATAGACACTGGATCCGATTCCAGCTACATAGATCACAAGTTTATCATACCATCAAAAATAAAAATAATAAAACCCTTGTTCGTGATAACCCTCTTCAAGGAACACGAAATAATCCAACAAGTCATAGTTCCAGGCTTTCCCGAATTCAAGGCAAAGGAACCACTACCCTTCTACCTTTTTAAATTTCACCAATACTTTGATGGATTGATAGGTTTAGACCTAATCAAACAATTAAAAATAAAATTAGATTTCCACAAATCAGTATTGGAAACTGTATAAAGTCACCATTCCTTTCATATATAGACCACAAATTACACATCTCCAATCCATAATATTCCTCCACGGAACAGAATTTTCATCCCCATTCCAGTAGATGTAAAACAAGGAGATCTGTATATTAAAGTCGTTCAAATAAATTCTCAAACAATTATCCCCGAGGGAATTAATAATGCAAGAAACTTGAAATTCTAGACGAAGTTGTAAATTTCTCTAATAAAGAGCAAACCGTTATATTCGAACAACCAATTAACTCTGAACCAATAACCAATTATAAATTAGAAATAAATCATTCCTCAATTTACAAAGATTCTCCAAATATCCAAGATATCAGGGACCTACAAAATTAGAACTAGTCACCTGAACTCCGAAGAAAAATCAGCAATTGAAAAATTATGTCAAGATTTCGAGAGTATTTTTCAAAAAGAAGATCAAGATTTAACATTTACCAATGCGGTAAAACACTCTATTGATCTTAAACAAGAAAAACTAATTTTTACTAAATCCTATCGCTATCCTTACATATATAAGGAGGAAGTAGAAAAACAAATTTCTAAAGTGCTTCAAGACGGGATAATTCGGCCATCATTTTCCCCATGGTGCTCCCCAATATGGATTGTGCCAAAGAAGAGTGACGCTTCAGGCAAAGTAAAATGGCGTTTAGTCGTGGACTATCGCAAATTAAATGACCAGACCATTGACGACAAGTATCCTTTGCCAAACATCAATGAGATTTTGGATAAACTAGGGCGATGCAATTACTTCACTATGCTATAGATTTAGCTATAGATTGAACTGAATCCCAAAGGCATCCCCAAAACTGCTTTTACAGTGGATTTTAGACACTATGAGTTTGTAAGGATGCCTTTTAGCCTTAAAACGCCCCATCAACCTTTCCAAGGATTATGGATAACATTCTGCAAGGACTTCAAGGAAAGTCTCGCCTCTGTTACATGGATGACATAGTCATCATTATAGCTCATCCCTTCAAGAACACATCACAAACTTAAAACAAGTGTTCTTGAGATTAAAAAATGCAAATCTGAAAGTGCAATTGGACAAAAGCGAATTCTTGCATACAGAACTAGCATTTTTGGGCCATATCATATCTGAGGATGGTATTAAACTAAATCCAGAGAAAATAAAATCAGTAAAGAATTTTCCATTGCCTAAAACAGAAAAGCAAATAAAATCCTTCTTAGGGTTACTCAGCTATTATAGGCAATTTATAAGGAATTTTGCCGATATAACTAAGCCATTAACAGCTTGTCTTAGAAAAGACAAAAAGATAGTGTTAAACGAAGAATACATCAACTGTTTTAATATGTGCAAAGAAATTTTATGTAATAATCCAATTCTTCAATATCCAGACTTTGAAAAAGAATTCATAATCACCACAGATGCTAGCAATTTCGCTTTGGGTGCTGTACTTTCTCCAAGGAGAAATAGGGAAAGATCTGCCCATCTGCTATTCTTCCAGAACACTGAATACTTCCGAAACAAATTATAGTGCAACAGAAAAAGAACTTCTGGCAATGGCTTTGGCCTTAAAACAGTTCAGACCATACCTTTACGGTATAAACTCTTCAAAATTGTAACAGACCATAAACCACTTCAATGGTTAATGAATCTAAAAGAACCAAACTCCAAATTGGTCAGATGGAGGCTAAAATTAGAAGAATATGACTATGAAGTAATTAACAAAAGAGACATATTAAACAGTAATGCAGACGCATTATCTAGAATAAGCCCGGAAATCAATGTAACCACTATAACATCCGATCAAAGTGAATTTGAAGGATTCCCAGGAGGCGACTCCGATAAGGAATCAACAACCAAATCAAGTAATTTTTAGGATTCCCAGAAGACAACCATGACAGGGAATTAAGTACCAAACCATTAGACATACTTCATATGGACACATTTCATATTGAAGGAAGGAAATTTCTTACAATATTAGATAAACTCTCAAAATACGGACAAGCAATACCGGTAACGGACAGAACAAGTAACAGCACTCTCGAAGAACTGAAAAAATATATATCAATACATGGCATACCTCGAAAACTTGTAACCCACAACGGAAGTGAATTTATATCAAACAATTTTAAGTCCTATTGTTCAAGCAAAGATATCGAACTACATTTTACAATCTCAGGTAATTCAACTGGAAACTCGCCTGTGGAGAGATTCCACTCAACTCTAATAGAAACATACAGAATTACAAAGAATACTTGTACGAACCCAAACACAGATATTGACGAGGTAATGACGGACGTAATAATAACATACAACAATACAATACATTCCACCACGAAAATGATTCCCTTAGAAGTTAGAACTAAAAAACGGACATTAGGTATTCAAAATTAACAATATTTCCTAGAACCATCACCAATCACCAAAATAATAGAATCCATAAGAATAAAATAAAACGAATCATTCCAGGGCCACCACAACAACTAACAGCCAACTAATAGAGGTAACTGACTACTCCAATAACAATGGTATCATACCAATACAATTAGGCAACGCTAGAATTATTGAAGACTATACAAAATTGTTACATATAATTAACATAACAACATACGAACTACTGATACGAGAAATCAAGGAAAACTTAGATAAACAACGAGAGATCCTCGAAAGCCATTTACCATTCGGTAATTTTAGCACGCTATTTACTACACTCTTCAACATAATAACCAATAAAGCATCCATATTGAACGATACATTAAATCATATCAAATTAGGACAGGTAAACAGATCAAGAAAAGAAATCATTGCTACATTCAGAAACCTACCTGGAATCGATTATACGATAATACAGAATGCGTGCAATGACATACACGGAAAAGCTGACAAAATTAAAGATCAAATTAGTTTGAATAATGAAATGCTAAAGCGATTTAGAGACATAGAGGATGTAATATCTTCAGAATTAAAATTAATACACGGAACAATAATGAAATTTGGAAACACAACCCAAGATAAATTAGAAACTTACACTTTCGAGCAAATCTTACTTAACACTGAATACAACATAGAAAGATTACAAAGACTTTTGGACCAAATATTATATACAACAACACTAGCAAAACAAGGTTATATCTCACACTACATACAATCAATTACGAAAACAAGATATACAAATTACTTCGAAACACCAATTATATCAATTTATAGATATTACAACAATTTTTGAAAATCAATTAATAATATTCATTGTTTCAATACCAAAACTTTATAGAGATATTTTCAAACAATATTATATAATTCCAATAACAATAAATCGAACATTTTCTATTGCTATTCAAAACCAATATATCACACTAAATGACCATAAAATACAATATTCAAACGAACCGTGTAAACAAATAAACTATGAATATTACTGCAAAGAACACAACGTTCAGCCAACCAACGCTGATTGTATTGCCAACATCATATTAGACATCCAAGCACCATATCATCTGATCAACAGACCAACAGAGGAATGAATCTTCCAAATATTCTCGCAATACCTCATCATCAATAAAATGAATAATACGGAATATAGTACCACTTGCGGTAAGCAGGGAACCCGATACTTTAAAAACATAAAATTAATAAAATTTATCAACTGTTCAATCACCATTAATGGAACAATATATGATATCAAAATAAAATGCTAAACTTTAATGAAGATTTAATAGAGTTACAACCGTAAATAATCCAGTAATAATAAAGAATATTTCCACACCAATTGATCTACCTCAACTAAATTGGTCAATCAACAACATAGAAAGTTTAATCAAAGTGCAGAATGCAAAAAAATCCTGATATCCATCATCGCTTATATTGGATCATATCAGCGATTGTAATATTCACAATCCTAACTTACCTGGTCATATGGAGATACTACCCAAACGGCAATCCATGTGCCGGGAACTCGAATTTAAAAATTTCATCAAATCATCAGCTACCCAGTAACAATTCCTCAAATACTGAGGACAGTATTTCTCTTAGGGGGGAGCAGTTACATAATGGCACGTGTCCCATTATTGCACAATCCGCATCCGGTCTTAAATAAAATAAGTAATCGGATCAACACAGGAACACGGAAAATAATAAACTGGTCCTCAGCTAAGAAAACGAACTTTTAATTCAAGAAAATGTACTTTTTCTTGATTTAAAAGCTAATTTTCTTATTTCTTTCTACTTTTTCTTCATTTCAAGAAACACAATTCTTACATGAAGAAAAACTCGATAGAAATAAGAAAATTAGCTTTTAAATCAAGAAAAAGTACATTTTCTTGAAATAAAAGCCCGTTTTCTTAGCTGAGGACCAGTTTATTTTTTTCCGTGAAACACACGACTCATAATTTCTACATTGTAATGAAAAACGTTGATATAAGCATAAAAGATAATTATGCCAGCTTATTTTTCTTTTATAAAACATCAGAATATATTTGACTACAAAACGAAGAAGGTTAAATAAATTTGTTATTGTAAAAAAAATTAAAACCACGACTGAAGTTTTTTATTTAATTTTTATTTTCCTGAACCTAAAACAATAATTTGCGTAGAAAAGCCAAATTACTTTCAATACAACCTTATATATAATTTTCTGATTCTATTTGCTCTTTAGTGATAATGGTGCCTTTTCCAACGTGAGCTGGAATCCCTCGTCTGTCAGATCGTCTAAGTTCACTTGTTGCCACCATAAAAGGTGTGAGAGTAAGGCCATCACGAAAAGTTGATGTGAACCATATATTTCTTAGCAATATACGTACTATTGTATTTACTTCTATTGAAACATTTATCACCTGCCCATAGATTCCAAATTGACCGTGAACATGCCGAAGTCTTCGAATTTGCATGAATGGAATTTTCGGAGATATAAGTTACCAAATCTAATCGAAAGTTTTTAAGATTTTCCGGAAAGTGAGATTTAAATCCATTATACCGAAAATGGTGGAACACGATTCTTTTTAATTATTGTTAAGCAAGTTGAGCATATTTTCACCCCTGCTACAGTAACATTTCTAAGCATTGTCCTCATAAATTCAATATTGGAAGTTGTATCGTTACTAACAAAAATTTTCAAATCGTTTTTAAACCGCAGCCTATCACAAATGGCAGTATGGCACAAGCATGGTCAAAATCATTTTCAAAAAAATCTTTTTGAAATTCTTGAAAAAAGGGTATGTTTGGACAGAGAGATTATGTTGAGAATACATGTTTTGAGTATTATTTTGAAGATCACGTGGAATAATATTTTGAAAAGGAAAATTTTGTGTATTTGGTTCATAGTTTATTATTAATGGTTCTGAACTTGTGATGGAATATCATTGTGAATTTCGTTATCATAATCTCGATTTTGACTCTGGAATTCATGGTTCATTCCGTGTTGATAGGCTGGCAGTATGAATTGGTGGGACATATAGTCACGAGTATCATGTACCGATCCCGGATACCCAATAAAATAATTTGTGAACTTTCCTTTACTATTAACGACAGCTTGAAGCACAATGGGATAAAATCCTTTGTAATTTATATATTCATCGTGCTTTTTCTCGGGGCACTTTATCCTGATATGGCAGCCGTCAATTGCACCAACCGCATTTTTAAATTTTGGTGTTCTTGCCCGAGAACAAAACTTGTTACCTATTTCTTCCAACTCACTTTCGTTTGGCAAGTACCAAACATGTCTCATTTTGACACAAAGAAAATCTAACATTTTATAGATAATATCTCTAATTATATAGCGGCTTAGCCCTAAAAAATTTCCGACGATTCTGTAGCTACAACCTGATCCATCCAGTGTAAAAATACAATAAGCTCGTGCTCTACAGGCCAACCAAGATGCTTTTGTGGCATAAGTGTTCAAATTAGTTTAAAATTATTTTGGTTGATTCTTAACGATTTTTTAGTTTCCAGTTCATTGCCATTTAAGATAGCCTCAATTGTAGCAGATACCACTGATATTTGTAGGTATTTTGGACGCTAAAATGACAATATATTATAAAATATTTATTATTCAAATAAATTAATTACGATGAGACATTACCTTTACAATATTTTTTTTGTCCGATAGTGTTTTGCAATTAACTTTAGGTGTTTTTGATATAATACATACAATCGAGTGATAATAGGCAAACAGTATACTATTATATAAATCGGTTAAAATATGTGGTAAATTTGATTATTTTTACCACAGTTAAAATATTTAACTTTTTAACCGTACTATGTTTACAAAATGATTTTTTTTATTGATAAAAATCATCAAATAATAAATAGTAAATAGAAATTTCGGGCCCCCGCAAAACTTTTTTTGGGCCCCTAAAAGGGCTTATTGTATGTACCTATGAACAAGTAAAGTTTTAAGTAAAAAACTTATTTCTTAATATTGTCTAGTCTCGCATTTATTAAAAGTATCTGTTTTCGAGAGTAGATGACATGAAACAGCCTGCAACTCAATGCTCTGATGATTTCTAAATATAATTTGAGAAATATCAAAAATTTCGAAATAATCTCAAAAATGTTGAATTTTAAGGATAAGCATAAAATATAAGCTGGTATAAGCATAAAATATGTATCTGCAAAAATTGTCAATTAGTTTTAAGCTTGATAATTAATTTAAATAAGTTTGGGTTTTACCTTAACTTTTAATGTTGAGAAAGATAATCAACAATCATCAAAAGCTTTCAGTTTTAAAATGTTTTCAAACCAAACCATTTTACTACGAAACTCGAAATTATAAAGACTATTTGTTTTCAATGAGCTTTAAGCTTGATAATTAATTTACACCTTTTGGGTTTGAACTTAACATTTTGAAGAATTTTCATAATTTAAGGTTTTTCTTAAAATGTTTTATGAGCAAAAATTATGTTTTGTAAAAAATGTCAAGCACTATTAGCAAAGCAACCTTGATTATACAAGCCATAATCTAAAAAACGAAGCTTTTATAAGGGAATTAGAAACGACGAAAAAACCAAAATTTTCATAGTAAAACACATAAAACATATGGGAAATCACTTTTTTTCCGAAGACAAATTTGTAAATGAAAACGTTGCCAATTCTTAATTATGATTTCTGAAATATTTTCATAAATGTTTGAATTTCAACATATATAAATCTCGTTTAAGTAAATCGTTTTCATTTTCTTGTAATAATTGGTTTATTTAAACCAAAATATAAAAAAAAGTTCATAACAACAGCATTCTGGTCAAATTAAAAAAAAAAGCTTACTACAAATCGTGTGCATTAAGCCAATATACATAGATGGCAGTGGGCAGTACACATTTTGAAAAACCGTACCAAAATTCGCCACTTGGGGAAATTTAAGTTCAAAAATTGTAGGAAAAGCAAAACAAATTCTCAAAATATTAAGAACGTGTCATAATTTTGGGATTAAACAATTTTTTTCGTATTTGTCTGTATAAATCTGAGACATCTAACGTACACTAGTAAAACTAAAGATAAATGTAGCAAGTATTATTTTAATTCGTCAGAGCCAACTTTGATGTATTTTTCAAAATGAAAGTTCGAAAAATATATTTTAGAAATAATTTAATTTTAATATTTCTGCAAATAATATTTACTTAATACTAATAAACCCTTCCTGTATATTGTTGCTAAAGATATGTAGAACACTTTTGTATAAAAATTTTGTAACATTTTTGCTTTTTTCAATGAAAAACTTGAAGCTAAAAAACACCATTTTTACTATGGATTCCTATGGAAATTAGTGAAAAGTTATACCACTAAAAAAGCTTCCAAAAAATACGTCATAATGATTATGGCTCTATACTCTAGAAGGCTCTGTTATTAGTTTTAAGAGCTTTCAATTAGAAAAGCTTCTTAAACCAAACCATTTTACTCAGAAATTCGATTTTACATGGAGCAACGGAATTTAGGGATAATTTAACATATTTGTTCTCAATGTAAATTTTCAAGAGCTTTTAATCAAACCAAACCATTTCACTAGGAAACTTAGTATTATTATAATCTTTCGTTTATCGAAGCTTTTTGAATCAAATCATTTTGGAATTTTAGAATAAGAATATTTGTTACAATGAGCTTTGGGCTTGATAGATATAAACTAATATTATCTGCATTTCTTAACACATAGTGATCCGGGTCAGATCAAAATTTGTATGTGAAGCAATAACAACACTTGATCCAAAATTCATTTTAGATCACAAATGGTGATCTTAAAATTAGTTCAGCTATTAAAATGTAGCTGAAATGAAGAGGAAGATTCAAAACAAAACGAGACAGAAAATTGAAATTTGATGTTTGTTTTTTTTACCCATTTTGCTGTCGTTTCATGAGACATGATCTGATTTGGATCAGATCAAACGTCAAGAAATGCGGCTACTATGTATTTGGGTTTAAACTTAACATTTCTCAGACTTTTAATAATTACAGGTTTTTGTTACACTGTTTTATGTGCAAAAAATATGTATTTGCAAAAAGTTTCAAGATCTTTTAGTTTTAAGAGCTCTCACTGATCGAAACTTTTTAAACAATTTTCTCAAAATTACCCTTTGTAACGAAATTTTGGGATATATTTAGAATGTTTGTTTCCAATTAGCTTTAAGATTGATAATTAATTTATACTTATGGGTTTGAACTTAACATTTTTGAGGATTTTGTTAAAACGTCGAACTTTTAGTTTTTGGAGCTTTCACGAATCGAAGGTTTTGAGCCCAAATCATTTACATTTTATCCTGAAATTCGATAGTTTGAAAGAAGGTGGAATTTTGGAATAAATTTAGAATAATAAGCTTTAAGCTTGACAATTAATTCATACTTTTTGGATTTGAACCTTATATTTTTGAGCTTTTTAATAATTTTTGGTTTTTGAAAAAAAAAATTATCAACATCTATAGTTTTAAGAGCTTTCACTTATCGAAGCTTTTCAACTCAAATCATTTTACTCAGAAATTTAAAAAAGGTAAAAAAAGGTAATTGTATCTAAAAAAAGGTAGTTTTTTTGGAAAAAATTCAGAATGTGTGTTTTCAATGTTAGAATCCTTCATCTAAAATGTGTTTTCATTTTCGAGCGTTCCTTGTGTAAGAAAACCAATCTGAGTAAACCAAGATTTAACTTTTTGTGGACTTATGCGGGCCATCGTTCAAAAGTAGATGAAACAGGACATGATTCTTTGCTATGACGAGTTCTAAATGAGCCGTTTATTTTGAAAGTGGCCTAAGTCCATTTTTCAAAAAATTCAAGTTAATGACAACAATAGATAAATCACAGTATAATCTTTCTAACGGTAGACAATTTATTGCCAAAATAAAAAAAATGAATCCCTAATACATTTGCAATAAATAAGAAAATACAAAATTCAAATAATCTGGATATAACCTATACAGTAAAATAACCTACAGTAAATCGGAGAATAATCGAAATTTTGGCATAATCTCAAAAAACATTTAAATATTACCATATATATTTATGTGTGCACTCTGCAAGTTCTTACAACTCAAAGCTAAGCACAAAACATAGCCTTACAAAATTCGAATAAATTCGAAAATCTTTAAAAATCTTGAATAGTCCTTGGAATGTCGAAAAACTTAAGATATCTAGAATAAACCGCGGAACAATTTCGATTACCCCAGAAAAATTGGAAAAATCTCTATACTATGTGAATGTCGATTGATTTCGAACAATTTCAATAATTCAGGAAAATCTGAATATTAATGAATACATAGTATCGAAAAGACCGTAAAAATTTAGAAAACCTACGAAAATTTTTAATATAAAATGTTTTCGGCTTTTATAGACAACATACTATTTGTAATGACATACTCATTATTTTCGATTTGGCAAATCAGAAAAATAATGGAGTCATACTCCTAATATATCTACCAGCAAAAGTAGAAAATATTCATCCCCTCCCCCTTTTCTTTCCCGCAGAGTCAATACAAAGTGTATCAACTCTCAAAAAGGGGGAGGGGATGAATATTTTCTACTTTTGCTGGTAGATATATTAGGAGTATGACTCCAGTATTTTTCTGATTTGCCAAATCGAAAATAATGAGTATTCATTACAAATAGTATGTTGTCTATAAAAGCCGAAAACATTTTATATTAAATCAGACAATTTTTAACATCTTAAATTCGTGAAAATTTTTAAAAATTCCCAAAATTGGTGTTAATTTAAAATTAGTTATCAATAACTTAATTTTACTAATACTACTAAGCAAGTTAAGGTTAAGCTCAAAAAAACTCAAATATTCAAAATTTCCAATTTTGGATATAAAATTGTTAATTCTGAATTTTGTACAGAAAAACTCAATTTTTTACTTTTCCCACTATAACGTAGTTATATTGGGTAAGTATTGTAATCGCGAAAAAGGTAAATTAGGAAATTAGGTTACCAGGACCCCGAAACACTGATCAGAAAAATGTCGTGTCCGTCCTTCCAGTCGCACATTTTTTTAATTTTTGTTTTGCCTCCCAATCTCACAAATATTGATAGTTTTGGTCGAAATTTTGTTGAAAGATAGATTTTGGTAATAAGCAGTTTGTGCTATCTTTTAGGTCCAATCGAGTATAAAATAGAGGGCGTTGCAGTGGAAGAGAAAACTGCCAAACAGATATTCTCAAAAACAAGACCGACGATTTTTTTGTTATGTTGATGATAAATTTGACAATTCATCATCTACTTGTTCACAAAATTTGACGTCGATTGAAGCATTGCGTGGGGGTCATTTGACAAAAAAAAGTAATATACATTTGTTTTTCTGTTTACCGAGATAATGTCGCACTTTCCGAAGATATATTTTTCTACAGTTCATACACCTTGCAAATTCCAACAATTGTTCCCTAGGTACCTTTAAGATAAAATAAATAGATTACCGTGTAATATGAAATTTAAATTTCTAAATTTACCTAAAGTACTTTGCTGGTGGCAAGTAATATCGTCAAAATTTAAAAATAATTATATCTAGTGAGCTTTTAAATATAGCAAGATATTCCCGTTTCTATGGCATTAACATTTCTGACATTTACATTTCTGTGACGTTTTATTGACCTTTTATGACATTTTAATGATTGAAATTGCAACGACATGTTGACCGATACATTATTTTGTGAATTGATTTAATAAAATCTCCTTTAAAGGTATTATTTCTGAGTAATAAATTCTCTTGGTATTTAAAGTCGTATATAACTCCTAATAGCAAATTACTATGAGAGGCTTTAAAATAAAATCACGCCACTAGTGTGGCGCAGGTTTAGGAGGGCTGGGAGATATATAAAATGAAATGCTATATGACAAGGAGGTGGGATTCGGTAACAAATGACAATTAACGTTAATTCTGATTTTGTATTATTTGTGTTTTATTATTTTGTATTCTCGAATGGTCCACAGTGATGCCAAGCACTGAATGAAGCACTGAGTAAAGAATTATATCGGCCAATTCTCACATTACTCACATAATATTGTGATCTGAACAAGCGGCACAAATTTTCAGAAAATAATTTTTTGAACATTGTGGATGCTCTCTGAATGGAGTAAATTAAATTCTTAAGGACTTTCAACGGTATACTGATGTATAACTGGATCTAATTGTTAAAGGTCAAAGATGAAAAATGGCGAATACGACTTTGATTACTGCTCAACACGTGTCAGTTCTAAATAATCTAACTTTATTTGTGGATCGGTGATTTAGCGGTATGAGAGTAGAAGGTTTATAGATCAATTGTGATATTGGGAAAGAGGTCTCCAAATTTAATAAAAGCCGTGACATATTGTGTCAACCCAAAATAACGCCTGCCCAGAACAGAAGGAAATTGTAAAATATAAATGGTTGGTTTGGTGATCTTTAACGGATGCTTTCTGAGAAAAGTGTCGTCCGAGAGTCGGATAGACCCAATTTTTGTTTTATGTTTCAAGTATGTATTTCCAGAATTTTCCTGCCGCAGTACGAAAAAGGTTGAGAAGCACTGCTCTAATGCATAACTCCGCGTAAAGGCGGACTTTACGTTATCTTGAATTGTGTAATTTTACGTTATCATGAATATTTTTTTCTTTAGTTGTTACATGAGGTTTTCTCTTTTAAAGTACTCTCGTCAAAACGGTTTGATTTTAGTTGTTGTAAATAATATGCACATTTGTTCAACAACTACGAGTAGATTGATTGATTTAGTATGTACTACCAATCCCAATTGCAAGTTTCCCGGATACGCCGGGTCCACCGTATTTCCTTTTACGAATAACAAGATCGAAGGAAAGGAAAGGTATATGTTAGCATTAAAGACTCGACCCGGTTCCAGACACCTTAACAGTCGATAGTTAATAAATTTCACAAGCCAACACAATTTTTTCTAATACAGCGGTACCTCCGTAACTGCATGATCTGAAAAGCCTTCATTTTTTTTTTTTTTTAATTAATTATTAGTCTCCACTATTATTCCCATCGACGGTTGTGCGGTGGGATGGGCTAGATTTCGTTCCATCATCATGTTCTCAAGCGGTCACCCAAATTTGTACTAACCGTAGCAAATGTTGCTTGACATCGTTGTTGAAGTTGTTGCGTCTCTTCTCTCTTGTCTACTTGCCCCCCATTTGTTCAACAACTACGAGCTGAAGTCAAAATTTTGTTAGAAAATGATTAAAAATTCATGCATTAGAGGGTTAAAAATATTGAATTTGATGTAAAAATTGTTGGATTTGAGTCCTAATCTAACGCATTGCAACGATGCATTTTTTATTATATATTGAATTGTTTAAGCGTGGTGATTCTTGATTTTTAGTTGGTCATCAAAATATAAGATTTTACATGCGCGGGATTGGAATACTGTTAAAAAAATGTTTATAAAGCTCATTCCCTATATAGTTTATGGAACATACTACCTAGACATTTTGTAAGTCTACATAATATTCTTCCAGAGATTTTGTTAACAATTAAAAACAAAAATTAGTTTTTTTAAACAAAATGTACAATAACTAAATAGTTGATTAATAATTTAAATGAATAAAAATAATTAACAAATAAGACGAAACTTTTTTATCATTTCGAAAATTCGCAAAACAAAAAAAAAATGTTTTGTAATAATTAAACGAGAAACTGGGAAAATTAAACGAAATGCTCTGTCTGTGTTTATTATTAGATGAATTTTCCATTTTGTGTATTTTAATAATTTTTAATTTATTTTTTGAATTGATATAATTTAATTTACCCATTTCAAATAGGTAACTCAACCTCATACCCGGCACAGTTTTCGTATATTTATATACGGGATCGCATCCATACAGTTTAAATTATTCTGTTTTCTGTGTGAAATAAAAATGAAATTATTTGTTGGGAAAAACTGAAAATTTTTAATTACATTTTACCGTTTACTTAGCAAAAAAAAAGCTGAAAAAGTATGATTTAGTATTTAATTTTAAGGTCATTGTGTAGAACTTTTTTTTTCCTTTTAGATGTTCTCGTATTCCATACTCTTAAGAAGTTTAAATGGCTTTTTTGTCTGTCTTAATTGCCTCTTAAATATAGCAACTGATAAAAATTAACTTTCAAGATGTTAACTTTTATTATTATTATTGTGTTTTTTTTAAATATGTCTGTGTCTTATTTATTTACTGTGGTGTGGAAGTAGAATAAGTAGCCTTTTCACTTTAAGCGATCAGTTGAGATTTTAAGTGGATATATTGTTGTTGTGGGGGTGGTAGAAACATATTTTACCAATATATATTGTTTACAAAATATTATTAAAAAAAAGAACGTACATGTATGTATATAAAGAATACACCACCCTGCCTGGCCCTGTCTGAGTATAGAAACACAAGATACTGACAATATACGAAAATTCAAAATAATTGCTAAATAATAATTGAACAAGAACGTGATTTGTATATCGAACATAAAAACCAAGTATCTCTAAAAGTTTCTTGTTCTTTGTCTTCGTTTTATTACTTAAAACAAATTTACACCATCCCCAAAGAAATGTTTGTTAAAAGTTGATTGTTGTTGTTGTTTTTGTTTGTTATATTACTAATTCATTACATCATTTCATCATTTTATTTTCAGTATGTACGAGTACTATGTACTACCAATGCTACTACTACACACTGTATATACGAGTACATGGAAAATTATAAATTTTCTTTTTTTTTCGATTTTGTTCTTCTTGTTCTCGTTGTTACATAGCATAAAATACTTACGTTCTTATGAATTGAGATTGGAAAATCGTTTTTCATGTTGAGTTGTATTTGTGACAAAATTCAACTTGTTCAATTGTACGATATTTTCAATTGTTTCGCTTTTTTTTTTGTTGTTGGTTAGAAAAAATACGAAACTTTTTCCAATGCAAATATTTACTTTGGATTTGTATAGTGACTTGTAAATGATGCGGTATGGAAAATTTTGGGAATACAATTTTTTTTTATCAGTACAAGGTAATCGATTGTAATAAGTGGATAGTAAATAAATCATGGATTGCAAAGAGTGAAACGCGAATACAAAGTTTTGTATAGTGGCGATCGATTGACATAGACTGCTGTTTTCCGTTATTATCAATTACGAAGAATTTTCGTGGCTTACGAAAAACTCTATAACGCCCTTCGTAAGGGTAAGTAAGGCTTGTTCGTATTCTGTCCACACGAACTAACACCAACTCGCAATGGTCTAAATTTTGGACTAGGACCAAATTTTGCATCTGTGTGCGAAACTGTTGTAAAACGTCATTAGTCGATGGAGAGGGTTGAGAATTTGGGCCTGAAAATATATCGCCAGATAGTCTGAGGCTTTGACCATAAACTAGGCCCCAGTAAAATAATCGGTAACTCAGAGCTCCAATTTTTCGTGTTACCCCGAGCTCTAAGTGATGTTTTTAAAAGCGTTTTAAGCGCTTGATACATACTGATCGATGAATGTCTTAGAAGTGGTTGCAACGGTCATATCCAGCCAACGGGTGAGCCTGCCGATGATAATTAACAAATACTAGTTGCCTTCTGATGGTGGAAACAATCCGAGTAAATCCATATGAATGTGCTGGAAGCGTGTTGCAGGAAGACTGATTTTGCCATACTATGATTTCTTATGTTGATGTATTTTTGATTTCTGCCATGACTAACAGTTTGTTGGGCCAAAAATCCCAAACAGTTTGTTGGGCCAATCAAAAACTATATGCCGTAGTGGTTGAGGAATGTATGTAGTTCAAGTTTGTACTTTGTGTTTATTAGACGAGATGTATAGATCAGAAAGTTCGTCGTCCGTATGTTGTAACTCTGATATCGTTTGTAAATCCGGGATTTTGCTTATGGAGGCAGTTTGTGAGTCACATGAACGTGACAAAGTGTCTCCGATCACATTTTGTTTACCTGAAATGTGTCGGATGTCAGTCGTGTACAGAAGTGTACAGCGTTAACCAAAGGTTTATGGTCGTAGACTGTGAATGTCCGACCTTCTACAAAATATCTGAAATATTTAATGGCTAAGTATATAGCCAACATTTCTTGGTCGAAGGCGGAATTCTTGATTTCATTTGTTGTAAGTTTCTTTGAAAAGAACGGTTATGATTCCCAACTACCTTTATTGAATTGTTATAACACTGCTGCTACGACAATGTTCGATGCGTCACATGTTATGTTGAAAAGCGTGCTTTTTACGATAAATGTTTCCTTACATTCATCTGGCCAGAAGTAATTTTTGGCTGTTTTTGGTCTTTTCGACAAGGTTGCCAAGTGCGCGTGAATTGGTTGTAGAAATCGGCTAAACGGGGAATGAAGCGATGATAATAATTCATCATCCCGACGAATTTCTGAATAGATTTTATTGAGGTAGGTTGAGGAAACTGAGTTATGGCTACTACGCGCTCTGGCGATGATTTTAGACCGTTCAGATGCAGATGACAAGTTATGAGTATGCGATATCGGATATCGATCCTGTCGATACCGTGATTGCATTTAGTCGACGGTAACCTCCACATGGAAGCCAATCGGTGTTGTCTCTCTTTGTATCCAAGTGGAGTGGAGAAGAAACCGAAGAAGACGACGGTTTACATATGCATAGTTCGTTGAAATTCGTTGTATGCTACCTTATATTTAGTGGGATCCAGCCGATGCGGTTTCGCATACGGGAGTTGACCGTAATAATGTGATGAACCATGTTATGACAGTTAAATTCGTGGCAACTTAACGTTCGGAAGACAGAATACATAATGCCCAAATAATTTTGAAACAGAAACTCTGTGCACAAATAATTTTGAAATGAACCTAATTAATGTTTTCTTTATGTATGAATTTAAAATATTAAAAATTGTTTAATTTATTTGGAAGTTTATGCTTTAGTTTATTTAATAAAAGATATTTTATCCAAAAATATGGGCCACATCTAATTTTGGAAGCAATTTTATTTTGTGACACAAAAAAATTTTCAGCTGCACATAGAATTGTGAAATGCATAGTACATAAGTATTTCTGAATATTGATACATAGAACAGTAATATTTGTATGATTTTGGTACACATAATTTTAAGAAACCTATATACATATTTTTTTGTTGCAGATACGGATTCTACGGCTAAAAGTACGTATGATTTGAATGAAATATTTTGTTCGGTTCATGATAGATGGCGTTGTAATCGACGAAATTCAATTTTTTCAATTTCTTCTTCTTAGAACACACGCATTCGATTCTGCAATACGTTTGAAATAAAAAACATCACGTTTTCATTGGAAATATTCGAAATTCGTCATCAAAACAATTTATTAATGTAAATGGCAGGTGAATAAAATAATTTTAGCTTAAAATAAGTGTTCAAAATGATGGCCTGCGACTTCAATGCACTTATTAATACGCATTTCCAATGATTGTACACAACTGAGAAGTGTGTTTGGTTGAATTTCAGCACACGCATTTCTGATTCGCTCAATCATGTTCTCACGTGTTGTTGGTTCTTGTTTGTAAACTTTGTCTTTGAGATAGCCCCACAAAAAGAAATCTGGCGAAGTAAGATTTGGTGATCTGGCGGGCCAATTTATCGGACCAGCTCTACCGATCCAGCGACCATTGAAATCACGATCAAGTACCTCACGTGCTACCAACGAATTGTGTGCAGGACAACCATCATGTTGAAACCACATGTTCCGTCTCAATTCTAAGTTCAAATTTCCAAGTAATATTGGCAGTTCATTTTCCAAAAAGTTTCGGTACATTTGACCATTCATGTTGCCTTCAATAATGTGGGGGCCGGTGAGTTGGTTGCCAATTATTCCACACCACACGTTGACAGTCCAAGGGCGCTGATGTTCAACTTGGCGAAACCAGTGTGGATTTTCAACACTCCAATAATGCATGTTGTGTCGATTAACCGTTCCATGGTTTGTAAAAGACGATTCGTCAGAGAACATTACGCAACGAAAAAAATTGGGGTTTTGTTGTATTTGTTCACGTGCCCATTGACAAAAAGTTACCCGATTTTGGAAATCAGCGCCATGTAGATCTTGGTGTAAAGACACTTGATATGGATAATACTTGTTCCGTTTTAAAATTCTCCAAACACTGGTGAGGGACAATCCGGAATCGCGAACTATTTCTCGTGTACTAACATGAGGATTATGAGTCGCTGCAGCCAAAACAGCAATTTCATTATTTTCTCCAGTGACTGTTGCTCTACGGGTCCTCTTTTTCGGTTGAACATTTCCATCAGCAATAAATTGTTTGATAGTACGGCCAAATGAAGCACGTGAACGAATCCTATCCGGAAAACGTTGAGCGTAAATAGCAACAGCATTTTCAAGATTTCTACCAGCTTCTCCAAAAACCAGAACCATTTCAATTTTCTCTGGCACAGTTAAACGGTCCATTCTAAAGTATTTTATCGTTTATTTTGCAATTACGAAAAACATGAAGATAAGAAATAACACAAACGTTAAATGTGATTTACAAAACTGAATAAATTGTTTTGATGACGAATTTCGAGTATTTCCAATGAAAACGTGATGTTTTTTATTTCAAACGTATTGCAGAATCGAATGCGTGTGTTCTAAGAAGAAGAAATTGAAAAAATTGAATTTCCTCGATTACATCGCCATCTATCATGAACCGAACAAAATATTTCATTCAAATCATACGTACTTTTAGTCGTAGAATCCGTATCTGTAATAAAAAATATGGCTTCCTATCTTAGTTTAAAAGTTACTCCGCCCCACCTACAAAGCGGGGGGTGGGGGACTATTTTTTTGCACTAATGTATTTCCCCCGCGGTATGATTAAATTTTGATTATGGACATTTTTTCCGTAGAGTGGCTATTTTTCGAGATATTTGATCGTCTCAGTTTAAAAGAAACACCCGGTATAATATAGAAAAGCCATGTACACATCGATTCGTTCCCTGCTACGCACATGGAAGATTATATGAAAACATTTATTTCCTTTATGTGTGTTGATGATTTTAGTATTGTAATACGATTTTATTTTTATTTTGCGTTGTTTTTACTCTATGTGTTCTGTGTATACATGAGACTATACCATGAGCTATACAACGCAAAATGTTCATGTATTTGATTCAAATGGGATTCTTATACTTGGTATAATCGAAAAATTTCAATAAATTTATAAATAAAATAATTTATTGGTTGAACTGAGTTTTGTTTTGTAACATTCGCTCATTCGCCTGTGAATGTTACTGATGTTCGAGGTGGTACTGTAGTATGAAATTGTATTTATGTGATGCAATTAGTTAATTCATTCATAAACAAATATTCCTCGATTGAAACGCTTGATCGCACGCGATGTTATATGAACCAAATGAGATGGCAAAGCAAAATAAATGCACCATTTCAATCAAGGCATTGCTTGTTTTTTTTTATTATTGTTATTGTAGCGAAATTTTATCGGCGGGAAAAATTGAACAACCTGATTTATTTTTTTTTTTTGTGGAGGAATACCGTTGGACGATTTACGCGAAAAATAAAATCGGATGATATGCAGATGGACAATTGGTGATAAAAACTCAAAGAGAGATGTTTAAACAAAAAAATAAAAATAAAAAAAATTAAAAACGATGTACGAAAAACGTGCTAAATGAGGGATACATAGATGTATCCTCGTAAGTGATAAAAATTTTTCTTTGGAACAAATTATAAGTTTTTTTTCTTGATTATCATAAAATCTTTGAGATAAATGTGTACCTCAAAAATATTTATTGGTGTGTTAAGTGAAGTGTCCGGTGCCAAGTCATAACTAGAGACTTAAACATTACGTATCCGACACAATGAATTAAAATAATTAAGTATTTATGAACAATTTGAGTGCTTAGAGTGTAGCAGTAATTTAGTGGTTCACGTATTTGTATCCATTTTAGTGGATTGTTTACATAAACCTGCAAGGGTATAGCATCTATAAACTGTAGTATACCATATGTAATTTAATGTGATTGAGCGGATTATATATTGTGGTAATTTTATCAAGTTAAACGTGCGAAGGAGTTTCCAGAAACCGCGTATACAACGGGAGTTTTTTTGTGAAAGTGTGCACATATTCATCATTTGCGGTGTACTTATAAGGGACAAGAAATTATATAACAAGACGGTTAGTGCAGAGAGGCGGATTCGAAGCAATCAAAGATTTATGAATTTTGTGAACGCAGACAAATATTTAAAAATTTCGGCCGTTTGACATAATTACGGTTCATGGTTTGAAGTGCGTATATCACGGAATCTGTTTGCAATTCGCGTTATAGACGTGCAGTGTGTGACGTCATCAACAACTGGAGTAACATTTTTTTTTGGTTGTATCGTTTCTATATATTAATAGTTCATTGTTTATTTGATTTTTTTTTAATCTTATTGTTTCTATATAATTCTTTTATTTATTAAATTTTCTTTATTGTATGCTAAGTTAATTAATATGATTTTTCTCTCTCTTTTACATAACAGCATATAGCAATTAAATCGGTATTACCAAACATCTTTATAGGATCAAAGGTCGTGGAAGCGCTTTCATCGTTCCTTCGATAACCATAAGGTTGTATTGTAAGTAGAAGATATTTTTTTTTTTGTGTTTTCTTGGATTCTAGAATTTGATAATCCAACTCCATGTTAATTAACTAGCTTCAATTTAAATTAATAATGTTTCTATAGTTTCATTGCTTTATTTAATTTTCAAATTCATTTTTTTTTTTTTTACGATCAAATAAATATATTACATTGTTAATTCTTTTGAAATTAAAAATTTTTTTTTGTTGTTATTTATTGAAAATGAGTGAGTGAGTGGAACCTATAACTATGGAGTAAAGTGAGATATTATGAGGTAAGATGATAGTGATAATAGACATCCAATTATGCCATTTGTTGTGCGGAATCTAAGGTACAAACTCACGGCCAACCTACCTCGAAACGACTGAGCCAGGCAAAAATGGCGTACCTTAGTGGCACAACCATATTTTTTTCTTATTATTATTTTTGCTAACGGTGACTATGCTCACTCCAAGAGTGGTCCCGTTACAGTTTTGCAACACATAATGAAGTATTTAAATATGCATGCCAAATTTGGATCCTATGAATGGGAACCAGTGTTGTGCCGCGTAATCTACATGGCGTAATTACACGATTGTCTACACGTGTAGACAATGTATGTAGACAATTCAAAAAATGACGTCGACAACGTAGACAATGTCGACAATGTAGACAATGCGGCGACAATACACAGCAACAAAATTTTTTGATTATTTCATATTTAAGTGGAATTAATTCAATATGCACAGGCCTAGTTTAAAGTGTGATATTTGTATATTTGATTCATTTGGTGCAGTCTTATCAATTTAAATGCCAGAATACTGTGCTTAAAAATTACAAAAATTTGATATTAAGTGTCTTGTGTTACTAAAAGTGTTTTAAAAATTGTAAAGTTTAACTTGTATGTATTTATCAATTGAAACGTAGTAAATTTATGATCTAATTTAATTTCAAAAACGTTCAGTGTCCCAAAGAGTTATTTATAGTGAATTTTACATTAAATTTATGCAAAGTTTAAGCACAGTATCCTGTTATTTAAAATGGTAAAACTGTACCAAATGAATCAAATATACAAAACTCACACTTTAAATAACGTATTGGATTAAATAGATTCCCCAATAATTACAATTTTAACAAATACAAATTAAAATTACTCCGACACAATTTCCGTGTAACTTCATAAAGCAATTTTATGTTGTAGTTCACTTCTGTCCGCTGGAGCACATCGAAGATCGTACCATATTCGCCAATAGTTTTACTCAATTTTAAACGTAAATACACTTTTGGTTTGTTTCTTTGGTTTGGCAAGTTTTCTGAAAACTTTGCTTCTAATTCTTCCTCGATGTCTGTACATAATTCATCATTAATCCTGAGGGAATAATATACGTGTAACAATTTTGTCGATCGCTCGAAAGTTAGACGATTCTTTATTGGCGAAGGCACGTGTGCCCAGCCAGAAAATAAGATTTCTTCAATTTGTGCTGATGATGCCAGAATTTTAAGGAATTGCTTTGCCATTGCGATAAAATGGGATGCTTTATTTCAGCCATGTTCCAAAAAACTATGGATTTTCTTATGTCTTTCTCATACAGCATTTTGAAATATGTACTTTGATATCTAAATTCATCTCATTCTTCGATCCCCGCCCCGCTTAATTTTTTAAAGATATGTTGTGTATTTTTGCTAAATTATCTTTTGTAAGTTTGCCAATATCCATATGAGGTCGCAAATAAAATGCTGCCAAGGCATATTCGTTCAAACCCATTTCCTTCCGAATATTCAATTTCAATTTAAATTTAATTGGCATCGGCATAAATTATCCGCATCGGCAATTCAAAATGAAGACGATTGACACATTTTAATGATATTGCATATTGGTTCGAACATCTTTAAATTTTCCTTCACCTGTTCAATGAACTGATCGTCAAAATGAGTTTAACAACGTCTTGTTTAACTTTTTTTAATTTTGGGCTCAGCTGGTACGATCTTCATCTGCTCCAAGTTCTTGATTAGAGAGCGGTAAGCATCTCTCTATGAGCACCATCGTGCTTGTATTCTTTAAGTACAGTATGTACAATATTCAATACTTTCTTTGCAAACAAGTTGGCGGTATGGCTATTGCAAGTACTATGCAATAAAACGTGGTTTGTAAGTTTTCCCATTTTGACCAGAGTACCTACTTGCATTATCGGAAACTACCGTATATACTTTAGCGTTGTATAGCTGCGTAGCAATGTCTACCGATTCCAGCAAAATGTCGGCTAATCTTGCTCCAGCTTCGCTTTCACCTGTTAGGTACCAAGCTTGTAAGAAGGCTTGCTCTTGCTCGTCAATGGCATAATGCAGCATACATGTGTTGCTAGAACTGTTTTTCTAACCATCTATTAATAGCACTGACTCATCAGAAATACTGGCTTTAGCATATGAAATACAGTTTAGATACGCATTGTCTAATAAAGTCGTTGATAGTGCCTTTCTTCCTGGAAGTTTAGTAGCGTAAGCTGGTCTTACTATTTAATTAATGACTTAATATGTTTCGATTTCACCCTTAAGGGCAGGTTTCATCCGAATACTAATCTGGCTAATTTCTCATTTAACTCCATCTCTTCTTTTACACTCAATTTGTCAAATTATTTTGCAACCGCTGAATTTGCTTTATTGAATTTTTTTAAAGTTCTGTTCTGAATTTATGAGGTTATGAAATTGTACCCAGTTCAATTGTACCAACAATCTAAACAATTATTCTTAGCGGTTTTTTCGTATCCCTGAGAAATTATAGCATATAGTACTTCGCTAAACCTATAATGTTTTATTTTTGGTCTCCTTGCTCTAGGTTATCAATTCTGGCTATATGGTTGATTTAGGAACTTGAAATATAAGCGTAGTTCGCAACAACAAGACAAATTTGATTGTCTACAAATTTTCTACATTGTCTACTCATTGTCTACATTGTCTACGTCAAAAACTATTGTCTACGCTATTGTCGACACTTACATGTAGACAACCCTAAATTACGCGTAGATGCACAACACTGATGGGAACAACGTTAAATTATATAAGTGAAAGTGCGAGATGCTGAATGTATTGAACTTAAATAACTTAATTGTTTTATGGAGTTTAGGTTCTAGTTCTCACACATAAACGACAATATTCTTCTACATACAAATCGTCGCTTCCAAATAAGAGTATTACATCTGCAAATAACAGTAGATTTCATTTATAGCGACTATGGATAACGACATTAGGGATATAACGACGAAATTTTACGGTCCCTTGAGGCCGTTATTGGTGAAATCTATCCTATCTATAACGACATTCGGATATAACGACGGAATTTAATCGGTCCCTTGGTGGTCGTTATATGTGAAACTACTGTATTAATATTTTTTAGGGGTGTGTCAAGTTTTTAATGCTAAATTTGGCTTCATTTTTTTTAAATAAAATTCTTGTCACACTTTTTGGGAAGGAACTTTATTTAAAAAAAAACTAAGTCGAAAGTAGCATTAACAACTTTAAGGCCTTTCTAAAAATTAGCGATTTGCAGATGTAATACTCTTATTTGGAAGCGACGAAATCTAAAATCCCTACTAGCTCATCAACTGGTATATGGGCTCTCCAAGCATGCGATACGCGTGAGAAAACGTTGGATATTAAGGTTACTAGCCAGCCCTGCGAACTGAATCATCCAGGTGTGGACTTCTTGTATAATTTTGGGCTCATTCCAGGACATAGCCGAACCTTGATTTTGGGTCACCTGAGGTTCCTCG
This sequence comes from Tipula helvola, assembly GCA_963556165.1. Classification (NCBI taxonomy): domain Eukaryota; kingdom Metazoa; phylum Arthropoda; class Insecta; order Diptera; family Tipulidae; genus Tipula; species Tipula helvola. The sequence continues at coordinate 121,894,912 of OY744481.1, read as the reverse complement.
TATAGTGTAGTCGTTGTTTATTATGTGAAGATGAACCAACAGGTTTATCTAGTGATAATCTCTCTAAAAGTGCTGCGCAAAACCAATGTCAAAAGCTGTTCCTAAACGCTTGGCGGATATATTTAGCTCCTCCCTATGCGCTCTCTGGTCCGCTGACCCCTGCTCTCTCTGGTCCTCTTATGCCCCAGAACTAGTGCCGGGTTCCGACGAGTATGTTTTTCCTCTTGAGTCACCTTATGCCGAGGTAGGACAAGGGCCACTTTAGATACTCCCTCCATAAATTCGTGCATATTTAGTTTACCATCTTTTAGCTCCAGCGTGGAACCCCACAGTGACCGCCAAGATTTCAGCAGACTACTAGCCATACTGTTGAATGTTGATGAACCAGTGCTCCTCATGATCCTACCATGGATATGGGTTAGTTTAGAACGCACCCTTGGTGCTAGTAGGAATTTTCAACGGTTCCTGCTGCTCCGCTATTATTCTTTCAGCTAATTGAGTTTTCAGTGCTAGGTTCACGTGCTACTGTTGCAAAAAAAATCGCATATTTCCATCTCCACAAGGAGTTCATCGTTCGATAGATATTCTACGTCCATGATACCTTGCTATAAATAATTAAATAAAAATACAGAGTCGAGTCGATTGTCGATCGACTCGACAATAATTATAGTGGTTCATAATTCGTGAAATCAAAAATGTTTATATTCCCTGGTAGTATGCTGACTGAAAACAACGAGAATTAAATGAAACAAAGGAAGCGGCAAATGTAAATTTTATGTTTTGCGAATATTTATACATGAGCACTTGATTATAACCATCTGTAAAAATAGTAAAAATTCTTAATGAAACGATTGGTTTTAATTTTATTTTTTTATTGTTAATAATGTGAAGGTCATCCATTATTACATATAACTTCAAAGACTCTATCTGGTAAGGAATTAAATAGATTGTGTACATAATTTAATGGGATTTGCTCGAAAACATCTTCAATTGCTGCAATCTGCCCATCTCTGTTTTCAAGTTGTCTTCCTTCTGCATAAATTTTGCGCGATAATCATTTCCACAAATTTTCAATTATGTTGAGGTCGGGAGATAGAGCTGGCCAGTCCAGAAATTCTACGTTGTTGTGTGCAAAACATTGTTTAACACGTCCTACGGTATGGATGGGCGCGTGAACTTGTTGAAGAATCCATCGTTGGCCGTCGAACATTTCCTGGAAATTAATTTTCTGCATTTCTAACAGTTCAATGTAATCCGGTGAGGTCTGCCGACCTTCCAAAACAACCAAATCGATGGCGCCATGAAACGAAATTGCTGCCCATACTATGACGGCATCAACAGCGGTATGACGACGAGACAGAAACCGCCCAGATTTCCTCAAATCATGCAAGTAGTACTGAAATCCATCAGGTCCATCTAAGTTACATTTTTTTCATCAGAAAATATCACTTGATGCCATTCTTCAGACACTAAAGTTCCAACTTCCTCCTTTATTTTCCGAGCGGTAGCAGCAGAATTCGACGCTGCGCGTAAAATTAACCTACGCTCTCGTTCTGTTGTTGCTCTTGATATGCGCCCTTTGCGGTTTTTCCCATAATTTTCTTTATCATTTACAAAATTACTGATTGTCACATGATTTCGACCAATTTTAATCGCTATTTGCCGATTAGAATAATTTTCTTGCTTAAATGTAACAATTTTACCTTTTTTTTCCTTTGTCAACGTTTCACCTCGACACATTTTCTTTAAATGGAAAACAAATTATTATTATCACCGAGAAATAAACCGCAACAATTTAAAACAAACCAAGTTAAGTAATTTTCAAGTATGTCACTCTTTGAAATTTTAAAACCAACTAATGGTTATAATCTAGTACTCATGTTTAAATATTCGGAAAATATAAAATTTGAATTTGCCGCTTTCCTTTGTTTCATTTTAACCTCTTTGTTTTCAGCCAGCATACTACGAGGGAAAATAAAAAAAAAATAGAACCTAACAGCAACCACATGGAAAATTAGGTCAAAATTTAAAGTGGTTATAATCGTATAATGCGCTTGTTTTTTTTATTATTTTTTTCGCCGATTTTTTTCGAATAAGTCACTTTTTCAACAAATCAAGCTAATGATAACAATATATAAATGACAGTATAATCTATCCAACTGTATATAATTTATTCTCAAAACAAACAAAAAATGAATCCCTAACACTTGTACAAAAAATAAGAAAATTCAAAATCCCATATGTTTTTCAATTTATTGTTTTTCTATTCTTTCATTGTCTCCTTTCAACAAAATATTGACTTATTCCACTTTCAAAATAAACGGCTCATATGTATGTTCACAAAAAAAAAAAATGGTTTTCCAGAAAATTGAGAAAGACCAGTTTGGTGGCTAATGAAAAACCTAAAGTTGGTACTATTTTTAAGACATTTTCTTAAACCTTATTTTTTCACCTTTAAAATGAGGTCTATTTTATATTTATCGGATAAATACTTTTTTTTATATGTATTTGCAAAAATGCACTACCATTTTCAACAAATTATCTTTTACAATTTATCTTTTGCACCAACAACAACAAAAAATCGAGTACTTCAAAAACATTTCTTTTTCAACAGTACTACCAGAGCCTTCTAGAGTATAAAGCCATAATCATTATGACGTATTTTTTAGAAGCTTTTTTAGTGGTATAACTTTTCACTGATTTCCATAGGAATCCATAGTAAAATGGTGTTTTTTAGCTTCAAGTATTATAATGACAAAAGCAAAAATGTTACAAAATGTTTATACAAAAGTGTTCTACATATCTTTAGCAGCAATATACAAGAAGGGTATATTGGTATTAAGTAAATATTAATTGCAGAAATATTAAAATTAAATTATTTCTAAAATATATTTTTCGAACTTTCATTTTGAAAAATACATCAAAGTTGGTTCTGACAAATTAAAATAATACTTGTTAAATATATCTTTAGTTATCTTAGTGCACGTTAGATGTCTAAGATTTATACAGAAAAATACGAAAAAAAATTATTTAATCCCAAAATTATGGCACGTTCTTAATATTTTGAGAATTTGGTTAGCTTTTCCTGCAATTTTTGAACTTTAAATTTCCCCAGGTGGAAATTTTTGGTACGATATTTCAAAATGTTTATTGCAAGCACTGCCATCTATGTAATGTATATTGACTTAATGTACACGATTTGTATAGTAAGCTTTTCTTTTTAATTTGACCAGAATGCTGTTGTTATGAACTTTGTTTTATATTTTGGTTTAAATAAATCAATTATTACAAGAAAATGAAAATCATTTACTTAAACGAGATTTATATACAAATTCAAACATTTATGAAAATATTTCAGAAATCATAATTAAGAATTTGCAACGTTTTCATTTATAAATTTGTCTTAGGAAAAAAGTGATTTCCCATATGTTTTATGTGTTTTACTATGAAAATGTTGGTTTGTTCCTCGTTTCTAATTCCCTTATAAAAGCTTCGTTTTTAAGATTATGGCTTGTAAAATCACAAAATTAAAACATGATTTGCTTTTCATTTTCTGGAAAATAACGTAAATCAAGTAGAAAGTCACGGTATTCAGGAAATCCGTAAATACGAAACGCTAGATGTAAAAGAAAAATTCGAAACCAAACTTTCAATGATGGAAAACCTAAAATACTAGGCACTGGTCAATCGAATTACAAACCGAGCATTAAGTGAATTACTAGGATCGAATTTCTTACCAAAAGATTCTCGAAGTTTGTTACAAACACCTGAAAGAATAGATATTTTTTCAATGGGCAGCGGAAAACTCTAGTATTAAGGACTAAGACGTTCCTTATTGAATAAATTTTCTGACCTAGATAATTCAATTAATATTTCCGTCACTTTTAATCATTGAGGGGTTGTCCATTTTTAACAGTGCAAAGACGGAGTTTTGGCCTATGTTATGTATAAGCGACCATTCGGAATGTTTTAATCCAAGGCCCATTGCACTCTATTATGGCCAAACAAAACTAAATTTAAAAGTTTATTTGGATCCATTTGTAAATGAAATCCAAGATATTTTAGAAATTGTGTTGAAATTGGCCATCAAGATCATAATTAAAATCAAAAGATTTTTAAAATGAACAGTATATTTTAACCATTATCAGGTTGCCCGAAATATACCGCAGTAGGAGAAATTACGAATATAGGAAAGGCTTCTATATGAGTTATCCAAGAATAAATGCATCATTAAGGATGGATGAAAGTTTTCGCAATAGACTGGATGAATGCCACTATAAAAAAGATTCCCCACTAGAAAAGTTAACAACACATTTTGTTGATGATTTTCCTGTTGCAGGCTCATTGCATTTATTTGAGCTAATAGGATTTGTACCTAACGAATACCTTATCGTATAAATGTAAGCGTAAATTTTTTTTTGCTTGATCATTTTTTGTGGATTCATTTTTCTAGTAGCGCATTAGTAAGAAAGTTTTCTAACTTTCTTTGGTTTTATTTTTTTGAGTTTCTCTTCGATGCGGTTATCAAGCATAGTGGACATGCCTGGAAACTCCACGCCAAACCCGAATTTTTCCCCGCTCAATACACCGCACCAGACCGCTGTCACTGTGATTTTGTTAATGGAACTTGCGGTTTCGTCAATTTGGTGCAGTAGTGCAAGCTGCTGTGCCAAACGAATTTGGCGGTTTCGTTACAAACACATTGTATGCAAGTGTAGATAGATTAGACAGTATCAGGTAGGTCCCCTTACTTTTCAGTAATCATTGATTATTAACATCCGATAGAGATACCGCTAATAATTTAACAGCGATATAGGTAACTATAGTCACAATATAGTATTTTTAAAACCATCTTTCGCATCGTATGAGCCAATCCCTTCATGATCAAAGCCTTATAGGAGTGGTTTGCTCATAGTAAAGAAGGAGTTCCACTTCCTTCTTAATTTGTATGCTTCCTTTTCAGAGACCAACCTTAAATTATGGAATAACATTTGGAAAGCCTAAAGTGTACCCTTTCCATCCTATATAGTGTCTATACGAGCCAATCTCTCAATTTTCCGACAACTTAGACAGGCATCTTCTGGAAGACACATATGAGAAAGGTGGAGGTGTGCTAATTGCTGTTGCGGATAAATTGGCATCTGTACCTTTATCAGTTTGTGTCACTTATATTCCATGCGATTCTAACTTTGGAACGTATGATAAATTCATTGATATTATCAAGTCCAGCACAGCACCCATTTTGCAACCAGAGAATCATTTATGCTTATAATTGATGATTTCAATTTACCAAATGTTAATTGGCTTCGAGTTGATGATTTGGTAACTCTGTTGAACTTGAATGCGAATTATGATAACTTCATGACCGGATTACTTTCTATGGGCCTCAAAGAATGTGTGGACGTTAAAAACAGTTGTGGGAATGTTTTGGACCTGGTATTTTTGCCAATGGATCAGGAACTCATTGTCGATACGTGTGATGATTTAGCAAGATCGTCCAGCATAACCATTTCCCATTAAAAGTGTCACTGCCTTTTATTTTATGGGAAATAATGAAGGATGAGTTAATTGTTGAAAATTTTAATTTTAAAATTGGGGACTACGATATAAATTTAAAGCCCCACATAAGAAAAAGGAACCGTGGCATAATAAACAGCTTATTAATCTGAAAAACCGTAAAGATAAGGCTCATACGAGATTTAAACTTTTCCCTACTTTTGATGGGTACGCTGTTTTTGAATCCTTGATAAATGAATTCCAAATAGTAAATAAATTTCTTTACAACACTTACATTTTGGAGATTGAATCGGACATAAAAGGTAGACATGTGCCCTATTGCACCAACTACTTATCACTTATTACTTATCAACTTATCATAAGTTTTTTTTTTGATAATGATAAGTGATAAGTGTTTCACCAAAAAAAAAAAAAATTTTACTCACTTATCAATTTAAAAATTTATCAAATTTTGATAATGATAAGTGATAAGCGTTGCACATCAGAATGTATATAACTTATCAATTGACAAATTATCAATTTTTTATGATAAGTTGTAATGATCCATGGGGATGAAACTTGGCTATTTATCAACCGATTACGTTGAAACTCGACAGGTACAATGGAATTGGCATTCCAAGATGATTTATAGGTGAAGGTCTGTTATATGGTCAATTTTGTTTGTAATTGGCCCTATTCCAGAACTTCGTCAAAAAATCATTTTGGAATCCCATTTCCATCGTGCATGCTCAATTTCACCAAAATCGGATAAGAAATGGCCAAGTCCTTCCTATCAGTCATAGTAAAACGTTGGAACAGTTATACAGATTCGGTTTTGCTAAATAGTTTGTTGCGTGGTTTAAATCATATTTGAGTAATCGCATTCAGTATTTTGAGCTTAATAATAGAAGATCTCATGTTGCGGTCCTTGGATCTTCATAATTTTCATCAATGACGTTATTGAAGTAATACAATATTCTAAGATATAAATGTTTGCAGATGATCTCAAAATCTTTAAAACAGTAGAAAACGTCGGCAATATCCATAAGCTACAAGTGGATCGATCTGAAAAATATACTTGTAATAATAATAATGACAGAAGCCTTTGTTATAGTGTCGCAAGAACACAATCATTATGTCTAAAATTAACAGATCGTATATAAATAAAAATGACCTTATTCGAATTCCTGGAATTTACCGCTTTATTCATTAACTTACAAAAAATAAAGACGAATTCATTTGTCGAATGACATTCTTACACTATACACTACATATTATTCAATTGTCTGTAGAATAAATAAATTTTGCACAAATATTAAATTAACAAAACTTACGACGATAATAGCAGGATGACATATTCTATACGTTTTAAACAAATAAAAATGCATTAGTTACATGAAAACGAGCGGGGCGGGAAACAAACAAATTCTGATGAGTGTATATATCAAAAAGAGACATTTGCAATGATAATAAAAATTCCATACAATTTGATAACCTTTTTAGTCACTTTAATACTCTGTATGTTTACAAAACTTTGATTACATATGTATGTACGTACATTGTATACATACAATACATAAATAAGTTCTTTCTCAATGTCATTTTGAATCAATTTAATTAAAGCAAAATGACGCAATTTACTGTATGTTCGACATAAAACAGATAGATCTTATTCTTAAAATTTTTGTTTTTGCTTCCATTAAAATAAAAAAGTATTAAGAAAATTGAATTTCTCTTGATAAAGTATTCGAATCAATAATGTCTATTGTGTGGCTCCAATTCGTGCTACAACACAAACTTAAACAAAACACAAATTCGGGTACGCGTGTATTTATTTGGCAACAGGCTGATAAACTTGCGAACTTTAACGATTACGCACAGAACAAATATTTACGGAAGATGGAAGCTTATCTAAACTAAAAAAATGTTGAACTGGAACAAATTCTTTAAAACTTTTTAAAAATATTAAAGAAATTCTTTATGGTTAGCACGTAGCCTCATTCCATTCCATCCAATAGTGTACTTATATAACATTTTATTGCAACTGAAATTAAAAGTATCTCATTTCATTTTCCTCTTCGTCTTGTTCCTTTAATCTGCCATTTCTCTGTTATTATTGAACAATTGATTATCCATTTAATATTATAAAAGAAGTATAGAAGCGTCTTCGTATCAAAATATAAAAAAAAAACTTTACGTTGCTTTTTGTGAGAAATGAGTAGAGTTCTACTATACTTTGGAATTTGTTTTTGTCTTATTTCATATTTTGGCAAATAAGAAAGTTTCCAAAAATAAAACCGAAAAATTATTAATTATTTTTTTTTGCTCTGGTTCTATATACTATATACTCGTATATGTATATACAAAAATATAAATTGATGTTCTATTGCTTTCAGTTTCTTTAAATAACTTTTTTTTTTGTTGGGTGTGAGTTGTCGTCATAAAAATAATTTCTTAGTTGGTAAGGTTTGAGCGCGCAAGGAAGCAAAAATAATATGATACAATAAACTTTTATTATGTGGAATGAAAGCTCGATTTATAGTTTAAACATAAGATTTATGGATAGTTTATTTAAGCAATACATTATTATAAGGATGATTAAATGGGAAACCTTTCTACATATTTTAAAACAAATTTTCAGAGGATCCGCTGACAGGATATATTCACAATAAATTAACGACAGAGGTGTACAAATATCAAATATAATAATTAATAATAAATGATGTGATCAAAGCTCCGCCATATTAATGAATCATTTATGTTTATGATGTTTTGCATCTGATTGTAATTTTGTAATTTCCAGCAAAAATAATTATTTAGTGAATTGAAAAAAAACAAAAGGGAAACTTTTTTTTATGCTAACGTAGCTTTTATTCCGCGATAAATCAGAGTGGTAATTATAAAAACATGTTGTGTGAATAATTATATTAGCACGTGCTTTTCTCACACCTCTCACAACATGATAAAAGTTATCCACAAGCTAATCTTTTATGGAATGGAAACTGCAGTTTTGGTTAAGGTTGTTAAATTACAATTCCCTATATACAAGTGGCAGTTTGTCTTAGTTACTAATTAATGTTATAATATTATGACGATTTTGGCCATCATACAACAAGTTTACGGATAGCTCAGGCGGTTGGCACGTGGAGCAGGCAGAAAGGTCTGTGGTTCGATACTCGTCATGGCCAATGTTTTTATTGCAGTTGTTTATTATGGCCATCGAAATTTGTTTATACACCAACGTACAAATTCATAATGATCGAGTAAGAACGTCCCAAGAAGATATAGCGTACGACGAAGGTTTAGTGATTAGAAGAATGAAATGAATAACAACACAAATACATAAACAATATAAAGGAAATTTAATACACAATAATGGAAATTTCGAGAGCAGTATCAAACTGGTATATAAATACGACCGATGGCAAGTAGAGAACATTTGTTGGTTTACTTTAAATCTATAAACAAGGAGATTAATCTGTTTTAATAGGCCCCACCAGTGACAAGCGGACAGATTTAAATAGTGAAGTCAAACCAAATATCGAAGTGTATAAAAGTAGAGTGAAATAAAGTTAAGTCTAGTAACATAGAAGTTAAATCAATAAATTAAGAACAAACCAAATATTAAAATTATTGAGGTTTGCTGAACATTTCTTCATGATCCGGAGTTCCTCTAGAAAAGCAAATTTTGGGATTTTTGTCTTTAATCGTGGACCCACTAGCAACCAATAGGCTGGTGAACGTTTTATTCAGAGAGTTTATTCCGGCTGAAAATTTGTGAAAAAGTAGTTTTTGTCGTAAAAAATAGTATCGAAAACCTAGCTGGATAACAGCGGGCCTGAGCCGCCCCAAAATTGTAAAACAAACGCAGTTCAAAGGGATGTAAATCGCTTGAATTTTTTATAACATGTATTTTAAACCTTAAATAGGTCTAAAATAGGGCTTCACCTAACCTATCTCGTAAACCGATAGACGGATGTAAACTTGCTTCTATATTGAGAGTTACATTTAAAATGTTTTATACCGCCTGTCATTTTACTACGTTTTCATTAACTCGTTTGCTTGTTTGTCTTTTTATCTTATCGGTACAAATTTTGCAATCGATTTTAAACTATCTTCCCGATTAGTATTTCTTCCCGAGAAAAATGTCCCAAAAATTTCTCGGGAAAATTGAGAAACAACCATTTCTCGTTTCCTGAGAAAAAATTTGTTTTCCCGAGAATTTTTTTTTCTTAAATTTTACATAAAATTTAAATAATTACGCGCGTTAAATCTTAAATATCATTGTGTAAAGCATCATCAATTAGTGGGTTTCAAAGACACTTAAGAGTCATACTCAATTATAAAGTCAAGAACCAGAAGCCAGATCTTATAGTTATCAAATAAAGCGTTACAAGAGCGATAATAACTATCAGAAATTAGATACATTTGTAACGCAAGGCGGAAATTGATGAATTTAAAGTTTGATTGCAAAACATTATAGCAATTTTCCAAATAATCCATCAGATTTAATGAATTCATTGATAGAATTTAGTAACCCTGATTAGGCCTATAGTAATCGAAAAATTAAATGCAGTCGGAATTCAAATGAATAGCGTGTGTTACGTCAGATGGTGTAGCTGTACTGCAAAAATTTGAAAGACTCCCCTCTGCCTATGAGCAACTGTGCGCTATAACCATGGCACTCTCTTAGCAGTTGTAAAAGTGTTATACGTGAAAAACAAGATTCAACTTTCGTTAAAGCATCGCAATCGGACAATAATGACGATGAACTGTTTGATGCTTTTTCTGATTCAGATAATAGAAGTAATCGAAATTAATGATGCCTGTATACGGCCGATGATTGCAACAGCCATTAATGCCATACGGAAAATCGTAAATATTTTTAGGAATTCTCCAGTTCAGTACGGAATTTTACAAACCTATGTGATCATCGACGAGAAAAAACCCTTAACCCTTAGGAGACACATTGGGTTAAATTAACCCAGCTCTTTTTTTTAACGCGCGCCATTTTAAAACGCGTGGTCCTTGGACCATCGGGCCAGTGGATTAGGAAAGTTTGAGATATCCACTAATATCCCCCCTTAGGCCAGATATAGTGCGTTTATAGAAGCTGAGAAATGTGCGAATGAACGTCGTAAAAACAGGTATGGATAAAAATCACCCAGTGTGTCTCTTACGTTAGAAAAACGTCTCATTTAAAAAATTCTTTTTGTTAAATATTGTGTGTTTGTGTTAAACTTATATAATTTTAGTCTATTTGAACTAAAATATGCATATACATAGAAACCTCACTACAATGGATATCGACCGGACCAAAAAGTTGTCCATTGAAGTGAGGTGTCGCTTGAATTGAGGATTTGTGGTTGGGATTCTATTTCTTATCCGATTTTAATGAAATTCAGCATTTCCAATGGGATTGGGATTCTTTTGCATAAAGTTCTGGAATATGACCAGTTAGGAAGAAACTTGGCAATTTCTTATCCGATCTTGATGAAATTCAGCATTCACGACGGAAATGGGACTCTCAAATGATTTTAAGGTGAAGTTCTGGAATATGGCCTATTAGGAAGGAACTTGGCTATTTCTTAAAGTTCTGGAATATGGCCAATTATGAAGGAACTGAAATGGAAATTCTCTAACGAGTTCTAGACGAAGTGCTGGAATATGATCAATTTGGAAGGCACTTGGCCTTTTTTGATCCGGTTTTGATGTAATTCAGCATGTACTATGGAAATGGTTTTCTAAAATTATTTATAAAACGGGTCATCATCTACATAAAATCATATTAAGTTCCTTCCTAGTCGGCCATATCCAAGAACTTCATTTAAAAATAATTTTAGAGTCCTATTTCCATCCCACTTCCTGAATTTCATCAAAATCGGATAACAAATTGCCAAGTTCCTTCCTAATTGGCCATATTCCAGAACTTCGTCTAAAACTCGTTTTAAAATCCCTTATCACATGCTGAATTTCATCAAAATCAGCTAAGAAAATCTTTTTAGAATCCCATTCCCATCGTACATGCGGAATTTCATCAAGATCGGATAAGAAATAGCCAAGTTCTATCCTAATTGGTCATATACATATTCCAGAATTTCATCTAAAAATCATTTTGTAATCCCATTTCCATCGCACATGCCTAATTTCATCAAGATCGGATAAGAGATGGCCAAGTTCCATCCTAATTGGCCATATTCCAGAACTTTATCCATTTGAGAATTTCATCAAGATCGGATAAGAAATGGCCAAGTTTCTTCCTAACTGGCCATAATCCAGAACTTTATCTAAAAATCATTTAAGAATCCCATTTACATTGGGTATGCTGAATTTTTAAGAAATAGAATCCCAATAAAATTCTTATAAAAAAAATCACAAATCCTCAGTTCAAGCACCTCACTTCAATGGACAACTTTTTTGGTCCCGTCGATGTCCGTTATATTGAGGTTTCTCTTATATAAATATTTTAGTTCAAACAGACAAAAATTATACTCCTGTATGTTTAACACAAACCCACGATATTTATCCAAAAAGGATTTTTGAAATGAAAATGTTTTTCTGACGTTAGAGACACACTCGGTAATTTTTACTCGTACCTCTTTTTACGATGCTCACTGTTTGGCTTTAAGCGCACTATATCTGGCCTAATAGTCCAGTAAATGAAGGGTGAAAAAAAGGCCAACCTGTCAATAATTCCCTACCACTTTCATACAGCCAGTATTACACATCATTTAAAATAAGCCAAATTCTACAGGAAATAATTTCCCGGGAGGGCCTGAAAATGGCCCCCCAAGACCGGGAAAATGTGTTTTCCGCCAATATCTTCTAAAATATGACATTTAGAGATTTTTTGTTCAGAAAAAAGATGAAGATCATTTCATTCTCTACAAAAATGGTCCTTATGCTTATCTCCTTATCTCCGGTCCTTGTGTTTATGCTTATCTACCGTTTTTTCTTCCCAGAGATGAGTGTTTAGGCTATGTGTATTAGGAAAACAGAGCATAAGATTAATTACATCGGGATGGAACTCACAAATTGGCCCGAAACTATCGAAAATCAGTTGTTCCCACGTGGCAGCGCGAGTCCACGAGATTTTACCTAAGGAAATATAGGAAGTTTAAACAGTTACTTACATTTCGTCGTAATGCTCATAGTCAATTTATTGTAAATTTTCGGCAATTTTTTCGCAACAATCAATATTGGGGTTTCGGAATAAAGAGTTATAAATTTTTTTTCAATTTCCTTTATTATAAAAAATATACTAAGATTGTGACATAAGACAGTGGATCACCACTCTCCTTCTTGATCATCAACATGTTCCTCATCAAGTTCTCCCTGTGGGTCTATTTCTCTCTCTATTTCTCAGGTTCTATAGTTTCGTCTACTTCCACCTCTTCGGGTAACATTACCTCTTGGCTATCTTTATAATTCGAACACTGGCGGGACTCACACGAACCACAAACAAATGAGCATGGTATCCCTGCTTTCTTGCATGAACATGTTCCCTTACATTCTTTGTTACATTGACAAAATATCATCTTTAAGAGTTCCGGAGGCGCCGGGTCATTAGTGGTCTGTACCGGCATGAGTACATCCTCTACACACAATATTCTCAATATTGTCTCTGATGAAGGAATTCTCATCCAAGCTCTTGGAGGAAAACATTTGCTGGGGCTTGTTTCCCTTTGCAGGCTTCAAGAAATAAATTGTCTGATCTATTGGGGTCAGCGCTACTATTACTGGCGGGCCTTCGACAGCATATTTTTGCAACGCCGTTTGTACAATCAATGAGTCCGCATCGTCTACAGCTTGTCTAACGGAAATACGATGCTCTTCAAGAACTCTTTTTAGATTCTGAATGAAGGAAATTTTATTTTTGTTATTCGACAAAAACTTCTCCTTTGAAACTGGTAAAGCCAGACTGGTTGCTTGCACGCGATTGCATTCATAACCATCGAAAACCACTGTGACTTCCGAGGAATAAAGGCCTTTTAAATATTTAACGTATCTGCCGAAAATCTCATCAAATAATTCCTTGCCGGTCCAGGATACCCGATGTAGTGACATTCCCCCGTCGACAACTTGAATACATTTATTCTTGTCAATATTTTCTGTTTCTTGTGAGAACAGGTCTATTAACGCCGATTTATTGGTTTTCCGCAACATGTTATTGTCAAATATGCTCATTGGAAATGGTGCTAGTTCAAACTCGAAATGGTTTTCTAGCTTCGCGGAGCCTGACTCACTGGTTCGATGGTTATAATTTCATCCTGAACTTTTACCGAGAACGTTTTATTATAAGAGGGATTACGCGATGCTTGCGATTGAATGAAATATCGACGATTTTATGAAAAAAAAATAATAGCACAGCCGGAAACTAGACATTCTCACCTTTCAAATGACATGCCTTGAAGGGCCATTTTATTAAAGTATAAATTAGTAATGACTCATTGTAGACAAAATTTTGCTAGACTCCAAAAACAGTGAAAAATTGGAAATTAACAACCAAACTTTTTATTGAAATGCAAGAAAACCAGTTTATCCAATTTTCTGGGATGACTATGGACCTTTCGAGGATCCATATTCAGGAAAATTCGGAGTAAATAAGTGTACTACAAAAAAAGTACGAGCAAATTTCTGGCGAGGTCAAAATTGCGCCGTAGCAGAAAGTTTGACCCGTTTTTCCAATATGGCCAAAGAGTCAAAACGTGACTCAAGTCAAAGGGGATGATAGCGGCAGATTTCCCCTTTCACATCCCCTTTGAATCATGAAAAAATATGCATTTTTACCCAAGTCATTGGACAATTTGTCCGCCCGCACATGTGTAAATGCACGGAGCGTGCTCTCTGATACGCAGCGCAGGAGCTCAAAATTCTGGGTGCCATTTTCAGGCCCGCCCGGGAAATCTTTTCCTGTAGAATTTGGCTTATTTTAAATGATGTGTAATTATCTCTTATTAATGGCTGTATGAAAGTGGTAGGGAATTATTGACAGGTTGGCTCCTTCATTTACTGGACTATAAGGGGGGATATCGATTATTAATTTCAAAAACGTTTTGCTGTTTTCATAAAAACTCCTATTTTCGATTTGCAAAAAAAATATTATTTTTGCAATGGATGGAAAAACCCATAGTACCACCTTAAGGTTCAACACTTTAGCTTTTCATCGGTCACCTACAGAGTGTCAAAATATTAATTTTTGATAGAAATATAAGCATTTAAAAAAAAGACGATTTTTAAAAAAAGTTCCGTTAGTTTTTTGTAAATATTTTTGCACCTAATTAATTAATCGCAACAAAATTATGTTTTTATGTTCTTGAAATTTTTTTCTATTAATTCAAATTATTCAATTTGATCAATTTGATCACGAGATATAAGCTTTCAAAGTATCGCTGGGTAAAATTCACCCAGTGAGTCTCTTACGTAACTTCTTGATAGTGTATCACTTAAGGGTTAAATTGTAGAATGTAAAACTCGATGGAATAATTAGGGGCTATATTAAATCGATGTAGTCGTAATACGGCATCCGATTATGAAAATATAAAAATTCCAGAATTGTTACTAGCTACGTTAAAACTACTCTCAAATCTCAATAACCGTAAACTGTCTTATTGGACAAGATGCTACATTAATAACGGCCGATTTAAGTAATGACAATGAGATACTTAACGCACTGAAAATTGAATTGTACCGTCTTACAAAACACTATATGAATTTAACCAAATAATACTAAAATAATTTTTATTAATTGATATGAATTTGAATATTTGATAATAAATTTTACTTTAACCTTAATCCAACCAACATATTTTTTTACGTTAGTAAATTCAACTTGCAATCAAATAATATTACTCAATTTTTGCAAAGTATACCAAGAACGTTTTAACGTACGTAAATGCTTCAAACTAAAATAAATGTAAAGCATAACCAACTTAAAGTTATTTTGAAAATCGTTTCGTTTTAATAGCATTGCCACTCTGCGATTTAATAAATCGGATTTAGTGAATTTTTCGAGTTTAGCCTTAGTGTGGCAACCATAATTTTTGTTAATCGCGTTTTATTTCATAGAATATCTGAACCAGTTTAGCTAAATAGGATTTATTAAACCGCAATCTGGCAACGCAATTAAAGACTTTTTTATACAGAAAAATGTAATTTTCTTTGATTCGACTATAAATATGATGCGTGTAAAATTTTTTCTTCTAGTATAGTATTTCCTGAGATTTCCCGGGAATTACTGGGAAATCGATTTTCGATTTTTCATTCTCGAGAAATTTAAATTGCGGGAAATCAGAAACACTATTCCCGATGAGCTAGAGACTTGAAACGTATATAGCCGAATATGACTATTTTTATGGTTTTAATAAAAAAATAAATCTCAGAAGTTCTATGTACAATGTTTATTTGACAAGACAAGAACAAATAAAATAAAAAATTTTTAATAGATTAGTGCATTAGTGGCAATTTCTACGATGGTCAAGGAGACAGCCACCCAACGCAAGCGACGCATATATAAGGAGAACCAAAAACGACAAGAGAAGCTTCAACAGGAATTGCGGTTATTGAAACATCTAAAGACAGGTCTCGGGATCTGTAATTATTTTGCCAACGCCACATATTTCATTGAAAATTCGATTTTTTTAAATAATATACGCAAATTCTAAGCTAGAAAAATCTAAAATTTCAAATTGTGCTTCGACTGCGGTTCTTGATACCTCTAAAGATAGGTCAGGAGTTTTTCTGTTAAAATTTCGGGTCAAATATTTTGTGCTTTATTGCGTTAAAACTCTGTATGGTTTTAATTATTATCGAACTGTATAGCTTCAATTAGGGGCCAACTGCTCTTCACTTATGATAAATAATCTCGGTTTGTTACGGGAGATGAAAGTGCAGGAGCAGAATATTACAATGGTCAGGAGAGGTGAATCATTGGAGTCGTTAGCAATGGGGACCGTTGAAAATGGAAATTTAGTGTTAAACAATGTTTTATATGCTCCAAATTTAACCAAAAATTTACTTTCTGGCAACACTATAGCGGAGAACGGAGGAGAAGTGCGATTCTCGAAAAATGTTGGAGAAAACAAAATAACGGATTATATATGTAAAGGATTGAAATCAGAAAACAGTATTGATATCAGAAAAGAAGTCGAAAGCGATTGAATGGCATCATAAACTATGTCATCTTAGCACCAACAATATGAAACATCTCTCAAAGCTAACTGAAGGATTCCACATCGATAGCAAGGATTTATATGCCTTTTGATCTGTGAAACGTGTATGGAAGCAAAGCTAACGAGACATCCGTTTAAAATAGTAGGATGTAGACGGATATGACACCCACATTTTTTAACACTTCATTTATAAAGCTTTCCGAAAGGCCATAAGTCATTTAATTTAATTCGAATAACACGGATGGTGTATAGTGGTTGCCGTTTTTGGCATATCTTCGGAAGCTACAGGTATTGCGTGGTGGACCAGATGTACCTAAAAATGGTGATTGTGAATGTACCGTAATGGCGTTAAGTCGGCGGTATTTTTCACATGGACGCCAACCGGAACTGTCTCTGATTAGAACCATATGGAGTGGAGATGAAACCGGAGAAGACGATGATTGACAAATGCCTAATTCGACCATACGTGCGAACTTATTATATGCTGCCTATAAGCAGATTATTTATAAGAATATGAAGTAATTCAATAAGTCTAACTGGGATTTTATAATTTGATTTTTCGGAAGGTGCAAAAATTCTAATAATTTACCCCAGCCGTTCTCAACAACTAAATGTTTTGGTGTGGTGGTACTAACGGAAACTACCATTGCGATGATAATCAAATGCGTATGGATTGGTTAAGGATTTATCTTCCTCGAAGTTCAACGATCAAACCGAATTTTATTAAAAAATTAGCACGAATAATTGGTAGTGGATCCAATGGCCCTAGGGCCAATGAAAATAAATACATAGAACTTTTTTTTTTGAGCTTAGCATATTTTTACAAGCTGGAAGAGAATTGTAATACTAGGAACCACTGAAAATGATCCAAATACATTTTGGAGCATTAACAAAACGTAACGGATTAAATGGCACTAGTCTTAATAATGAGAAATCCATAAAAATACTATTTTTAACCTTAGACATATTTTTACATGCAGGAAGAGAATATCAAAATTACAATTTACTTTTAATTATCACTTATTCCTGCTAGAAATGTCTGTGTCCTCTCTACCGCCCAGACCGATGGTTTAAAGATTGAACTGAAGCTTCTTATTTAAGCTTTTTTCATATCTTGGGAGGTCCCAGTAAATTTTACTGCAAATCGGCCAACTAGAAGTGACCACTCCTATGTGCCAAAAAATTTGTTTTGCAAATATCTCAAAAAATATAAAGATTACGGAAAAACTATTAGCTATAAATAAACTTTTCAAAATAAATAAAAAATACAAAAGAATAAATTTGTAAAAAATTGGCATAATACGTTTCACAAAATACCCTGCTCGTAAAAGAAAGTCATGTGTTGGCCTCACTTTAATTTGTGTTAATGTTCTGATGACTAAAATGATCGATGAGAATTTTTTTTTAAATAGAAACGTTTTGACGTAATTTCTCCTCTTTTCACGGAACATGCATCAAAAATGTACATTTTTCAATGAAAATTCTTTTCATTGTACTTTTCACAAATCGAAAATGGAGGGGAATACAACATTTTAAATTTACCTTAAATTATAACTATAAACCTCTAGAAATTATCGTAATAAATTATAGAGCATTAAAGAAACGTCGTGGAACAAATGTCAATACCCTCAAAGACAACTGATTCATAGAAAAAGCTTTTGGAAGCATAATCACATTCACACTTTTACATGCAGGAAAAGAATAAAACAATTGCAATTTTCTTTTAGATATGTAGCAGTTATAGTCAAGATATCAATTAACAATTTTACTTTGGCCATAAGCAAGTTTTATCCATGGGTTGTTTGATCACTTTTTAAAATTAATTAAGATGGGGATGAGATGCATTATTCGGTGTTTCGAAACAATCCAGTTATTCGAGTATATTTGAGATTGTCGAGTGTATTTGATTGTTCGTTGTTACTCGATAATCATAGAGCCAATTCGAAGAATGTGATTGTTCGATATTTACTAAATCATTTGATGCTATTTGACGAATCCATCAATATTAGATCTGCTTATCGTTTTGTTGAGCATAGACTCAACTTGCTTAGGAGCATTTTGCTTAGTAGTACTAGCAACAATTAGTTACTTGGCTAACAATTCAATATTAGGCGCATTTTATTTGATCATTTACAAAAAAATTGCTTGTATCCAATACCATTTTGGTATTCGTGAATACCCGCTGTGTACTTGGTCTTCAAAAATCCAATAGTATATTTTAGCAGGGACGCGATTCCGAAATGAATACCAATTTTCAATTTGGCAAATAAAATAGGCCTATTGTTTTGTTGATTTTTTCGAAATTTTCCTGACTTTTCTAGATTTTTGTTGTAAGCTTTTCGAAACTATTCAATAAGGTCCAGCTTTTTCGATATTATTAAAACTGTTCGAGACCAATCAAGATTCATTTCCTTGCGAAGTTTTTTTGGGCTGATTATCTTGTATAGGATTTCCTTTGATTTTACATACTTACTTATAATTTGATATTTGATAACTTTCTAGAATATTCAAATTCAAGGTTCTGAGATTATTTCGAAATTGTTGATAGTTTTCAAATTATATTCGAATTTTGTGATAACAGTCGAAGTTCGTCATAGCATTGAGTTCATTGTAAGATATTCATTTTATTTGATGCCATGGAAACGAATCACGTTTTGTATCGTCAAAAGCTTGAGTATCGCATTTATTTTATATCAAATACTAATTGGTAGAGGAACTAACTTTCACCGCATTAGTTGTGTTTTATTTTTGACACTAGCAGGGGCCTTAGGCGTTTGAAAATTAGGTTTTTGGGTTTTGAATGTTTTTAATTATTTTAACACTTTGAAAATTCATAGGAATGCAAGGCTGCATAATAGGAAGAAATAAGTTTTTAAGTAAAAAACGATGTAAATCAAATGTTTGTATTAAACTAAAAGCTTTACTTTTCATAGGTATATGAATCATTTTTAGGGGCCCGAAAAAATTTTACGCGGGGCCCGAAATTTGTAGTTACGCCACTGACGAATCTTCGGGTTTAATCGACACGCCCCGATCGTGTCTATCGTAGAGAGTCAGGCAATCTTAACGCATGCTTAGCAGAGGGCGTCTTGATATAGGACAATTAATTATCGAAGACATGCATGAAAGAAATGAATAACATTTGTAGCCCTCTTTGAAGTCATAAGAAATCATCTAAGCAGAACATTTAAGCCATTGAACATGCCTGATAGGCGTTACATATTGCTGTCGAATTTCAACATGCAAAGCGAAACTGTGCTTTACGAGGGCTACTTGTAATACAACATTTGGACCTGCGTATAAAATGATTGAGCGATAATTTTGTAGTTTAATTCATGTTGCTAGTAAAGTAACTTGTCCTTGACGCAATGAATATAAAATTCTAGAAATTTGTGATAACACGCATTACTTCGATTCTGTATATCAGCGGTCCAGTTGAAATGTCACTGATAAGCATTACATGTTTTAAAGTATTATTCTATTTAATTTAGTCTATTGTCAAATTTTGTACTAAAATGAAGTATTTGTTACTAATTATGGTTGCATGCCTCTACCAATTTGCACATTCCGAATACAGGGAATCGGAAGATAACTACAACTATATTACGTTTACAATGGATTCATATAGGGTAAGTTAAACTAAATTTAGGTTGTACATGTGTAATTAATTTATATAATTGCTATTGTTTGTTTCTTACAGAAAGTGGGTGCCTCGTTAACGCACAATAATTTTGTTTATTCTCCATTATCGCTCAACGTAATCTATAATATTTTATACCAATCAGCGAATGGACAGTCAGAATTAGATTTGCGAAAAATTTTACTGCCGTATTCTAATCAAAACGTGACGAAACACAACATATTAACCAGAC
Organism: Tipula helvola; assembly: GCA_963556165.1. NCBI lineage: Eukaryota > Metazoa > Arthropoda > Insecta > Diptera > Tipulidae > Tipula > Tipula helvola. Next base: position 121,874,373 of record OY744481.1, on the reverse strand, counting down.
AAATGGACGCCTTAGCCCAAATAGCCGAAAACCCTAAAATAAAATTAGCAAATAAATTTTATGTAGACGATTCAGTCGAATTTGACAAAGATTTTCAAAATATTGCACAACACTATCAATCAACTGTGGAAAATATAAATTTCAAAAATAACGAACACGCTGTAAGCACTATGAATAATTGGGTAGAAAATCGAACTCACGGCATGATTACAAATTTAATTTCACCGAGAAACATTGACGATTCAACGGAGATGGTAATCATCAATACGATTTATTTTAAAGATGAGTGGCAATCTCAATTCGGCGAGCATCAGGTACGTGAAGGAACATTTTATACTGCACAAAACGGCCCAGTTCAAACTAAATTTCTTGAAGATACTTCTCGCTATTTTGTGGCATATCGCCCTAATTTAGGTTTGTTTGCACTTCGGGTACCGTACAAAAACGGGTTTGAGTTTTGGATTTTACTGCCGATGGTAAATTATACACTCGATAATTTAATTCAAAATATAAATGCGGATTACATTAAAGACATAAAAAATAATTTTGTGCATAAAAAAGTCGAAATGAAATTTCCAACTTTTACAATTGAAAACTATTTGGATTGTACATCTCCGTCACCGGGGGCATTCGGAAATAATAATTTTAAAATAATTGACGGTGAAAGACGGAAAATTGGCGTTGTTATTCAGAAAGCAAAAATAATTGTAAATAGAGAAGGTACTGAAGCAGCAGCAGCAACATGTAAGTTATAACTAAAAATATTTTATGTAACATTTAATAGTTGAAAAATACTAAATTTTTGCTTTATTTACCAGATGCGACTGCCGTGGGTTCAATAAGACCTCCGCCGGAAACCCCGTTTATTTTTGAGGCAGACCGTCCTTTCATGTATGTTATTATAGCACCGAATTCTTTAAGGCCCATTTTTATTGGACACTTTACGACTCCAACACCTTAAATATATGTAGGAATACCCTGTAACAATTCTTAATTTGGTTACTCGAAACTAGTTCTGTATATATGTAAAAATAAAAATTAGATCAAGAGCTTGATTGCTCAAAACTAGATCTGTATATATGTAAAAATAAAAATTATCACTACCTATACGATATAAAAAAATATTCAGAGTTTTATTTTAGTTTATTTATTTACAAATAAAATTCAATTAATAAAAAAGTGATAAAAGTGCACACAAAACTGAATCTCTTCCAAAACAATAACATATTTACCATCTTTCATACAAAATAAATAAGGATAGAATATTGAAAACGTGCTAAATATGATCTACACCGTTCCTACTTGCTGCCACCTTTTTGCCATCTAAATGTAATTGTACTCCAAACTCAATAAGAAGTCGCCTAAGATGACATACTAGAGGTAGAGTCTGGAAATAGCTAATAATTTGTGATAACAGCGTATATTAAATAACTTTTTCTTTTCATACCTTAAACCGGCCCACGTTTTATTCCATTTCTCTCCATCTTTTAATACTCTAAATCACAAGTTTGGTCCGAATGCTTTCTTTGTGATGTAAGGAAACTTTTTTGTCAGAAATAGTTGCACTTTGATGTTGCCATATTTTATTCCAATAAATTAATTAAGAATTCCATGGCGTTGTTAAATTTGTTTCTCCGCAAAGTCCGATGACAAAAATTTTTTGAAGATTCATTCCACTAAAGAAAATTTATTTTCTCATTCCACCTAACGTTCTAGCCTTTATCCTTCCGCTGGCCCTACAACCCATATAGGAATTTGGCCGCCTCAATGATTCTCCTTCAAACAGTTCGATCCCTGACAAGCGAACAGCAGATACGGTGACGAATGTGATTAGGTCGGTTTCAGTATCGCCATCTATCGGTGGGTGATCCCCCCGTGACCCTATACACAAGCTTCCATTTCAACTTTTAAGAATCCGAATAATTCATTATCTCGTTACAGATACTACCCTCACCGGTCTAGTAATTCAGCGATGCCACGTTCACGGAGGAGAAGGTGGGGACATTCTGGCGTTGATATCGGATTTAAACAAGAGAGGTTTTGCTTGGGGAGTGTTGCTTTTCTATTTAGGAGCAAGGCGAAATAATTCCGGCACACTTCGCTGCTATTTGGATGACAATTTTTAACTATTTTCCTTACGCATCGGTAACTACCTCTTAGCCTAAAATGTTGGATGTTGAGTGCTTGTTATTCGTGCCGTTTATGTTTCTTTTGTCTGCACAGCCGATAAGGAGATTTGCCTCGTAGCCGTCTAGGTGTTGTAAAATTGTCTTGTTCTTTGTGATAGAATTCGTTAGCGTGCCCGATTTTTCTTGCAATTAGCACCTAAACAATCATCGTCTAACCAAAGATATTTCAGATAAATTTCGGCTGTAGTGGATATTGGTTACTGCCGTTTTGATAATGTTCCACTGTTCAGGAAGTGATTTAGATTCATGATTCAGTATTTCATAGGGTCCTAACCATAGAGGATTAGTTTTCATTTCATTGTGTAGTAATACTTGATCACCAATTTTGAACGGAACAAAATAAACTTTGTTATCATAATGTATTTTAGATCGTTCTGTTCTCTCTATTAAAGACTTTCTTGCGATTTCTTAGGAATTTTGTAAGCGATATTTTAATTAATTTGCATAATAGGTATAGTTGTAAACTATTTCTGGTTTCCTTTTTATAGAATTTGGTATGTTAGGAACCCAACGTATAATAGCTCGTAAGGCATGAAACCTGTAGAAGTATGGAATGTGCTGTTATATGCAGACATTGCATATGAAATCCAGTAGTCTCAGTTTGCTCTGTCACCAGAAGAAAATGTTGGAATGTATTTGCCTAGGGTGCGATGAGATCTTTCCAGCGCTCCATTTGACTGTGGGTTGATATGTTCTATTTTTAATAATTTCATGATTTTCTTGAATAATTGGCTCATAAAATTTGAACCCTGGTGATTATGATTTCGGGAAGACCATATTGGCAAACCGCTCCTATCGCGACGTCCCTAGCGTCCGTAGTCAAAATGAAGGGTTGATCAAATTTGGGGTATTGTAAAATTGGCGGATTACAAAGAGCATTTTTAAGTTTAGTGAAAGCATCCTCTGTGAATGCGTTCCACAGAAATTGGCAGCCTTTACGTTTCAATGCGCACAATGGCTCTGCAATTTTTGCATGATTTTGTATAAATTGGCGATAATACCCGGATAGGCAAAGAAAGGTTGCCACTTCTCTCGTGCTTTGTGGTTTAGGAAAGTTTAAAACTGACTCACAATGGTTATATAAATAATTGGTTGCAATTTAAGATTATTTTTGCGGAAACAAGATACGACGTTATTTAATCTGGCGTTGTGATCACTTAATGTTGTAGTTTGTACCATAAATTACAACATCATCTAAATAAACGAAACATTTAATGCCGTTTAATCAGCTAAGAACATGGTTCATAGGGCGTTGGAAGGTACTTGGTGTACCTTTAAGTACGAATGGCATTCTAAGAAAATGGAAATAACCATGTGACGTAGAGAGAGAAAGCTGTTTTCTCTTTATCTTTGGGATTCATCGGAACTTGATGATATTCATTGGTAATGAAGTAACTTGCTTGTCCAAGTTGATCGAGGATTTCGGATATATTTGGTAATGGAAAAATATTGTTTATCGTAATATCGTTAAGGCGACGAAAGTCTACGACTAAGCGCCATTTTTTCTCATCGTTATTGGATTTTTTAGGAACTACTAAAATTGGTGAATTCCAAGGTGAAGTACTAGGTTCTATAACTGAGTCATCAAGCATTTTAGAAATCTGTGTATTTATTTCAGTTTTCACAGCTTTTGGAAGACGATACGCTTTCTTGTTTATTAGTTATGAATTCGGAATTATATCAATTGCGGTAGTTTTATCCAACTTATCTCCAGGTAAATAAAAAGTGTCATTGAAATTACGACATATCTGAAGTATAGACGATCTGGTAAATTATTGGACCATGAATTTAATTGGAACAATTCATACTAACTAAAAGGAATCGATTTAATTTTAAAACTCTTAACATCAACAGAACTTTGATTATTATTTAAAATGCTAAATATTGCCGATTTATTTTTAGGAGAAATAGTACAAGCTGCTAAAAATACACCTGATGAAATTTCCTAAGATGGGCAGAAATAATCTACGCTATCGTCCACTGTTGGTAATCGTGCACTATTGGTAATCGTATAAACTTTTCAACTCTTGGTGGAATTTCGAAATTGTCTTCCGGATTGGAAATCATAGGCAAACTATGAACAGAACTGTTATAATTTATGTCTAAAGTCTTTCTTCCGTAGTGAATAACACATTCGAATTTTTGAAGGAAATCTTTTCCTATTATTCCCGAACAAGTAAGTGGCAAGTCAACCGGCACAACGTGAAATGAATGACGTAATTGTAGGCTATCGGATATTTATTCATACCAGCAAGTTTAGTTCAACCTATCAACAACCATCCAGTTGTATAGTAAATGTAGCTCGATGCTCTAGTATACCTTTGTTGTTTGAGGCAGAGTACCAGCCGTTTGGGCAAATGTGCTCCATATGTACTGCCAGCCTGACAAGTTTGAGTATTGAAGCTACCCAAAACGATTCTAATGGCATGCTGTAAAATTATGCCAAAAACAATTTCAAGCCTGTCGGTGGAGATGTTAAGGTGTTATCCTTGAAACGTGAGTGAACAAATCTGATTCTTAAATCAGTCACGAATTGACCATATCTGTCACTGCAACGCTAAAAGGTCGAGGTTATTTTTAGGCTGGAGTCCAATTCCCGACTTATTTTGTGTGCCAACAATAAGTCTTGAATTGGACCACAGCCTTAGATGTTTGTTCGAAGAGTTGACGAAGGATCTCCGGGCGATTTAGTCAAAGAATGTTCCATTTTCCAAATTTAAAATCTTTGTAATAAAATATGTAGTGTCCAAAGTTGTTGCTGTGAATCGAAAATACCCAAGGTTCATGGTGGGGTTCCATATCAGTAAGGTTTTATAGTAGGAGGGATTTAGTTGTAGGAGAGCCATAGCCCTTACAGTGTAACAACCGCTTGTGGTTGTTATGATCTGTTTAATTTAAATCTGTAATTACGGTTGAAAATCCCAACAAGGTTGCATGTTTATCCACTGCGCTGCATAAAATCTCTTCCACTACACGTCATTCTTTCTTTGGCTTAATTTGTAATAGAAAATATTTTTTTTTTTTTTGGTAGAGTGTACCATTTAGCATTTTATACTTCTCCGTATTTTGGTCGGTTACTCGATTCGTTTTATCATTTTTTGTTTTGATGGTATGTAATGACGTGTAGTGGTTGGTGTGTTGCTTCATCTGTTTTGTTTTGGTTAGCGCGTGGATTTTCCATGTAAATGGAATGTTCCAGTGATTAAATTAAATAGTATTGGTGTGTGCGAGTCGATTTTTGGGTGCGGTTGTATGTATATACGCCACCCGAAATCTATCGGTCGGGTCATGGTATATTTTTTTTTCTTTGGTAAATAATTTTTTGGGTGGGGATAAAATTTTTTGGTACACGTCGGGTTTATTTTATTTTTTTTGAGTCTAGTTTTGAATATCAAGAAAATAAGTCTCGTTTTAAATTTAATTTAGTTTTTTGAATGTTTATAAAAAAAAAAAAAAAAAATCAAGTTTGGAGATTGAAAAGGTGTGTTCGAAAAATTAAAAAAAGTGGATTCGACCACCAATTTGTTGGAATTAAAAAGAAAAAATAATAATAATAAGTTTGGTGCAAAAATAATATGTAAAGTTGGGAAATTAATAAACATTTAGTAAATTTTTTTTTTGTTGTTTAAAATTTCAAAATAAATTGTGTTTATATACATATGTGTAGATAAAAATAAGCTAGACTTTGTGAAATTATAAAAGTAGTTATAAGAAAAGAAAATTTTATGTTGAAATTTATGGTGGGTGTTTGGAAAAAAAAAAAAAACCACTACACTCTGATTATACTGTATGTATAAGCCAAATAATTCATAAGAACAGTTTTGTTGGTTTTTAATTAAGTGTACAACATAAAATAAGAACAGATCTTTTATTCTCAATTATAATGTACAAAAGGTTATCTTGGTTTGTTATAAAATAGATTGAAAAAAAAATATTTATATATAATAATAAAGTCTAGTAAATTGATGCTAATAATCTTTTAATTGCATTTCAAAGTGACATGGGACAGTGAAAATAAAGGAAAAGAGAAAAAAAAAAAACTATTATTTTGCCTGTTATTAGTCATTGAGTTGGGAATAATTCCTGTATAGCGGTGCATCCGTTTGTTTTCTGTGTTTTGGGTGATTTTTTTTTTGAGTTGGTGACGAGCATATTAATTGACACCCTTAATTGATAACGGTGATATTCAATTGGCTGAAATTTTGGGTTTGTGGCAGCTGACCTTGCCAGTCATGTGGGTCGTGGTCGGTGAGAGGGGGTGCTGAGTTCCTGCGTCGGCGCGGTTGTAGCTGTTTTGAGGTCGGACGGGCCTATTTATTCAGGTATGGTTGTCCAAGAAAAATAAATAATCACTTGGGCACACCGCGTGTTTTCTTTTTCTTTTTTTATTTAAAATTTTTGTTTGTGAGCCAAACTTGGTTTCCGTCGGGGTTTTATTATTATATTTTTTTTTATTATATATATATATATTATTTTCGCGGGTTTCAGGTTCCGGGTGGCGTCATATGCGACACCCCACAAAAAATCGATTCGCACCACGTTTTTTTGTGTAATTTTTGCTAACGGTTCGTTTTTATTTCAAAATTTTTTTTGCATTTCATTTTTCCGTTTTTTTTTCCGATCCGGTTTCCATTCGTAATTGCAGATTTTTCTTATGATTTTCTTTTTCTTGCTTCAATTTTTTTAGTGATGAGTGAATAAATAGTTCTGTGTGATCGCGTGAGGATGGGCGGCCTTATGCTGACCTAGGCCTTGAGCAGGGACGCCGGAGTGGCACCGGCGTCCTTGTCGAACGCTCACAAAATTTATGATTATCTACCACTGTGGTCGTGGCACGGTAGGATAATTTTCTTGTCCCCTTCGTTTTATCTCTATGCGGTTTTCAAGCATAGTAATATGTCTGGTAACCCCCACGCCTAGCGGCGAGCTTCAGCCAGTGCAATACCGCAACCAGACCTCTATTGCTATGTTCTGTTAACAAAATCCCTTTTGGGGGATTTTGTTACAGTGGCGCCCAAACTTTCGGCTAATTTTTTGAGTTTCGTCTTTTCAGGTTTCACAATTTTTTTCAGCTTACTTGTTGTGAGTGCCACGTGCAAAGTCCGACGCTTGCGTTGTTTGAGCTTGCACGGGTGCTCACATCAACGTTTTCTGCCCGATCAACATTCAAATCTGCATTGCAACCAGCGTAAGCTGTTTGATTGCATGCAGATGAGAGTGTTGATCCCTATTCTCAGCTCGTCTGATGAATGGGCTTACCATTTCTGCCATGTGGCATTGATTGTGGTTAAGCTCATTCTTCTTTCGTTCTGAGTTTAGTCTTATTAAATTTTTTAGAGTCTTCGTACCTTTTAATTAACGTAATTTTCTATTTCAGTCCGACTACCTTCATGGGGAGGGATCACAGCATGTTCTAACCTTTGGTTATTTGATCTTGCTGGATCGCTCGTCATGTTGGTTCCATGTGTCATGGGTGTTGGGATCGCGAACTTGTTGTTTCCACCAATGTGGTGTTGATTGGACAGTTCGTGATCGCAGTACTCATTGGCACATCTTTAGTCAATTTCTACTTTCAGGTAAAATTTTATTTTTCAAATTTTTTTGTTCAATTCTAATTAAACTACTGGGACCACAGTGGTAATTTTTATTATTTTTATTATTATAGCGTTCGTGTCTGGCTCAGCATGGGGCCGTGATCATCTCTCGCGTGATCACATTTTGTATTTTTTGTACAAGTAATACGCTTTACTTATTTTTCTTTTGCTTTTTCATTTTTTTTGGGAATTTTTTTTGATTATTGGTTGTTTTCAGTTTTGGTTAATGGAGCAGCTAAAATACTATTAATAATTTTGGTCAGTTCATTTTTTTTATAATTCTATTTCGGTATTTTGATTTTTTTGTTTTTGGTTATATTTTGCGTGCGAATGAATTCAGGCAATAATAATCTACCGTGGGATAGACCGGCAAGTGCGGTTGTTCATACAGTGTTTGAGTCGAGTGAAAGTAGTGCTTTACCGCGGATAAGTCCTTGGGATAACCATAGTAATTTTCCAGCTCCTCAATCCTTCCGACTTGTTGATAGCTACGTGATTATTATAGTTATAATTTAAAAAGTTCATTCTAATTTTCATTATTTTATTAAATTATTTACTTTAATTTTTTTTCCGGTTTTGGTTAAGTTTTTTTTTGAAATTATTAAATTACTCATTCAATATAGTAAAAAAAAAAAATTTTTATTATTCGATAATTTTTTTTTGATCGGGAATCGGTTTCATTTTATTTAAATTAATTTTACCGTAATTTTTGGTGTATATATATATATATACATATATATTATATATATATAAATTCACTCTATTTTCTTTTATAATTCTTTTTATTCATATTCATTTCATTAGTAAATTCAATAAACATAAATTTTTGTCCTTTAAATTATATTTGAAGTATTAATCAGCACTTTGGATTCCAATACATTACCTTGGGATAGACTGTCGAGTACGGATGAGAAATAAGGTTTTGAGTTGAGCGCTAGTTCAGTATTGACGCGAGTGGTCCATTGGATAGTAATTTGTTTCTCGCAGCTCCTCAAACAGCCCGGCTTGTGGATATCTACTTGGTCATAGTGAGTCTAATTTGAGATTGGTGCTTCAATGTATGTTTTCAATAAATTTCTTTAAATAATTAATTAATAATTTAAAATTTTTTTTCTGCTTTAAATTAATTAATTCTATTTTGTTTTTCATATATATAGTTATGTATGCACATACCACACATACCACAAACCAGCCAGACGTTCCCACAATCGCAATCCAAACGTCAGCAGAAAAGATAAACACGAGTGGTAATCCGAGACGGACAATTGCATGTGTTCAACAAACATACAATTCAACATAAATATCCAGAATGCTGTATAATCAATTTAGTTAGATTAACATAAGGTTATAAATAAGTAAAAACATTAATGTAAAATCAGTCGTAATTGTGCTTTTAAATGTAAATGAATAAAATAGTCGAAATAAATAATTTTTTTTATTAAGAAAGTGCATTGCGTACTCATAATTGGCGCAGCCGTACAGACGGAAGTTTAGTTCAAGTGTAGTGAAAACAGTGCCGAGATAGTGAATAAAAACTACCTCATAGTGATTCCGTCAGAATAAATTTCGAGTTATTGTGTGCAAGTTCTAGAGTAGTTATAAAGTGAAAAATAAAGAAACGGAGTAGAATATACTCGCCTAATCGAGAATCGTTGCGAAACGGAGTAGAATATACTCGCTCAATTAGGAATCGTTTTAAAAAACTCACTTAAACTACAATAGAGAAAACACATAATCGGTAGATTTTTCTTTTGACGTCCTGTGACTGAAGGTGTATACCGTCCAAGGGAATTGAGGATCACGCCGTCCGCACCACAATTGAATACTTCCGGAACCTACAAACCACGAGCAGTAGCAGGCAGAACAAGGTAAGAAATTTAAGCTTAAATTTTAAACCATATGCAAACTTATTCGATTACCAGTGAATAATTGAATCTCCTCTACTCACTGCATAATAAAAGGCAACATCACGCACTACGAGATAGACGTGAAACCGCCGAAACCTCACGCACTATCAGATAGACGAGAGGAAAGGATTACCCAAATAATACGCACTACGAGATAGACGTAATTTTTTTGGTTATTCTTTGGTATACGTTATCCATCGCGCACTACGAGATAGACGCGAAAAAGACGAAAAACGCTGTAAAATTAAATTCAATTAGATTTATTTTGTGGACCAAAAGGTCTCAAAATCACAAATCAATTGAAATAACAGGTTCAAAGTGAATCATAATCAATCTCATAAAAGTTTTTCGATAGTGAAAATTTTGTTTAAGGGGGAAGAATCAGATTCAAGATTCCCCGAAACAGAAAAGAAAAACTAAGTGATAACTTTATCGCTAATAGGGGTATAAAGTTAACAGAATCCAATTCCATTGACGAAATGACAGAAATGGAACAGGTTATGGCTCAACTGGGCGCAATAGCGGGCCAGTTAGCCTCGATGAGCCAAAAACAAGCCGAGCACGATCAGGTATTGACATACCTAAACCAAAAAACGGAAGCGCAAGCACAGCCTCCACCAGTAATTTTGAACGAAAACCGTTCAAACTTAGATCTCTTTAGGATACCAGATCCTATAAAGTCAATCCCTTCCTTCGATGGAAATCGAAGACAAGTAAATTCCTGGCTAAAAACAGCCGAGGAAACGCTTCAAATGTTTGAACCTCTAGTCCCCCCACAACAATACCGAATGTACTTCCAGGCGGTAAAAAACAAAGTGGAAGGAAAGGCAAGAGACATATTATGTTTAGCGGGAGATCCCGAAACTTTCTTAGAAATGAAGGAAATCTTGATTGAAGCCCTAGGCGACAAACAAGAACTTTCCTATTACAAGTCCCAACTATGGGCACACAAACAAGTTGAAAATATGTCGGTACATAGCTACCATAATAAAACGAAGGAGATCGTCCAAAATATAAAGACGCTCGCTAAACAAAACAGCATTTATAACAACTCGTGGCAAGCCATTTCCACATTTATAGAAGAAGATGCTTTAGCGGCCTTCATTTCCGGCTTGAGGAAGCCTTACTTCGGGTTCGCACAAGCAGCGAAACCCAAAACACTAGAAGAGGCATACGCATTTTTGTGCAAATTTAGCACAAATGAGTCAATTTCAAACAACTCAAAAAAGCCTATCATGCCTAATCAGTACACCTCAAAAATAAACCAAATGGCACTAAACCAGCCAAAATTCAACCAATTTACACCAAAACCAAGGGATGTCAAAGAATTCAATTATAGAAAACCCAATGGACCAATTCAGGACACGGAAACACCGATGTCTATCGACATCTCGTCAAGATCACGAAATACTCTCAATAGAAGAATCATTAATAATCACGAAGTAACCCATAGTGACGACACATCAAACGAAATACTAAATTCAGAGAATTTAGAAGACCTATATCCAGAAAATTTTCAATCAGATCCAAGTTCAGATACGGAGGACTAAATTTCTTACCGTATCTAATCTGTCGAAATCACGACAAAACAAAAAGCTTAAAACTATTAATAGACACCGGCGCTAATAAAAATATTATTAGTCCGAATATAATCCCAGAACATCTAATAGAACCTCAAAGTACGTCAATTAAAAATTTTTTGGGTACTCAGAAATCAAACAGAAAAGGCAAATTAAATCTCATTAGTAATAAATTACCTTCGCAAATGTATTATGAATTAGAGTTCCACAATTTCTTTGATGGAATTCTTGGGTCAGAAACAATGGCAGAAATGCAAGCGAAAATTGACTATAAGTCCAACACTATATCACTAAATACCCATAAATTTAAATTCTACCGATATTATCCGGCAGAGAATTTCTACCATCATGCGGTAACGCTCGACACCTCACAAAATGGAGACTGGGTAATACCAAAGTACGAAAAGATAAACGACGAGGTAACAATGCAACCTGGCCTTTATAGAGCCAATAATTTTAGAACAGTTGTTAACGTACTAACCAATAACCCAACCCCACCTACAAAACTGCCTAAACTTAAAATTGAAGTTAATAATTTTAGTACATTAGAACCCGTACCAGTCTATTGTAAAACCTTAATTGACAAACAAGGAATTCAAGACCTAATTAGAACAGAACACTTGAGTAAAAACGAAAGAAGCATTCTAATCGACACAATCCATAGAAATCAAAACGTTTTATTAAAACAGAATGAAAAGCTATCGGCAACTACAATGATAAAGCATAAAATAGTCACAAAGGATGAAAATCCAGTGTACACTAAAACGTACAGGTACCCACACTGCTTCAAAAACGATGTGGAAAACCAAGTGCAGGAAATGCTGGATAGCGGCATCATTCGAAATTCGAGTAGCCCTTACTCATCTCCAGTCTGGGTAGTCCCAAAAAAGTCTGACGCCTCGGGAACAAAGAAGATTAGGGTCGTCATAGACTACCGAAAATTAAACGAAAAAACGGTAGATGACAAATTCCCTATACCCCAGATCGAAGAAATCTTAGACAGCCTTGGCAAGTCAGTGTATTTTACTACATTGGACTTAAAGTCGGGATTTCATCAAATACCTATGGACGAGAAATCACAGGAGAAAACCGCCTTCTCAACGGACAAGGGGCACTTTGAGTTTTCTCGAATGCCTTTCGGGTTGAAGAACGCTCCTGCCACATTCCAACGGGCAATGAATAGCGTATTATCAGGCTTAATAGGCAATATTTGCCATGTTTACCTGGATGATATCATCATTGTAGGGCAGAATTTGGAGAATCATATAAAAAATCTAGAGACGGTACTCAAGAGACTATCGCAATTTAATTTGAAAATTCAGTTGGACAAATGCGAGTTTCTAAAGCGAGAAACCGAATTTCTGGGACATGTGATCACCCAAGAAGGAGTAAGACCCAACACAGACAAAATCCAACAAATACTTGAATGGCCACTACCAAAGAATGCTAAACAAATTAAACAATTCCTTGGACTGTCGGGTTACTACCGCCGGTTCATAAGAGACTACTCGAAAATTACGAGGCCGATGACAAAATATCTAAAGAAAGACGAGGTCATCAATATCAATAATCCAGACTATGTAAAAGCCTTCGAAACCCTAAAAGAAATCCTGTCCACAGACCAAATCCTGGCCTATCCGGACTTCACGAAACCATTCATCCTTACGACAGACGCTTCAGATTTCGCGCTGGGAGCAGTTCTGTCACAGATACACGACGGTGTCGAAAGACCAATCGCTTTCGGCTCTAGAACACTGAATCGAACAGAGTGTAATTACGCCACAAATGAAAAGGAGGCCTTGGCCATTATATGGGCGGTAAAGAAATACCAGCCATACCTTTACGGTAACAAATTTACATTGGTCACAGACCACAAACCCTTAACCTTCATTAAATCCTCAGAAAAAAATACTAAAATTCTCAGATGGAGACTAGAGCTCGAAAATTATGATTATGACATAATTTATAAGGAGGGAAAAACTAACGTAGTGGCAGACGCCCTCAGTAGATTCCCAACAGCAGCAGCGAAGGACATGGAAATGAATGTCAATGAAAATATAGATAACACTTCACGTGAATCTAGAGAAACCGCAGAAAATATTCCTGAAAATACCAGCGACATAGAGACAGTTCATTCCGCCTATACGTCGGATGATTACTTCATACACTTTTCGGACCGACCTATAAATTACTATAGGAATCAAATAATTTTCAAAATATCTAAAATTGACACAGTCATATCAGAGGAAATATTCCCTAAATTCACTAGAATAATAATTTCAAAACCATCGTTTGAGAAGAACGAGATTACTGAAATCATAAGAAAATTTCATAATGGCAAACAAACAGCAATTTTGGCACCAGAAACGCTGTATCAGAAAATCCAAGATTCATTCAAGGAGAATTTCTCACAAAAAGGACATTTCGTCTTCACTACCAAAATGGTCGAAGACGTAACGAACGAAAACAGACAAAACAGTATCGTGAATAAAGAACACGAAAGGGCACACAGGGGAATAAGAGAGGTGGAAAGTCAAATCAGACGATCCTACTTTTTCCCAAATATGATCAATAGAATCAAAACCTTCACTAATGCATGTAACATCTGCAATATGCATAAATACGATCGGCGACCGTACAATATAAAAATATCTCCAAGACCCAATACGGAGAAACCTTTAGAAAGAGTACATATCGACATCTTCTCTATCAATAAAATTAACTTCCTGTCGATAATAGATGCCTTTTCAAAACACCTTCAAATGGTACCGATCGATTCAAAAAACCTAACAGATACAACAAAAGCCTTGACAAAGTATTTCACCCTATTCGGAATCCCAAACAGTATTATCTCAGACCATGAGACAACATTTCAGTCAACCCAATTTAGAGAATATCTAAACAGACTAAATGTCAAATTGGAATATGCGTCCTCTTCAGAATCGAATGGACAAGTTGAGAAAACTCACTCAACTATTATAGAAATTTTCAACACGAACAAAGAAAAACTCCCAAAACCTGACACTCAAACTGCAATAGAATTAGCAGTGGCATTGTACAATAATTCCGTACACTCCTCTACAGGCTTCACGCCGAATGAAATAATCTTTAACCAAAACAACTCAAGGAACCCGAAAGAAATACAAGATCAAGCTGACCACATTTTCAAGAATGTAAGTATCAAATTAGAAAAAACCACAAATCGGATGAAAGAACAAAATAAGAAAAAAGAAGAACCCCCAAATTTAACGGAAAAACAAATAGTTTATTTAAAACCTAACATTAGATCTAAAAACCAACCAAGGGGGATAGAAACTCAAATCAAAGACATAACAATTAACACATTTAAAACCAATAGAAATATTAAAAGAAATAAAAAGAAAATTAAAAGAATTAAAACTCAATAAATAAATTTTTCTCTCTTCTCACTATATTACAGGAAATGTTTTCAATATTAAAGCTAGCAATTATAATAATTACATTAAACAAATTGTATTGTAACGCAAAAGAATTAGAAATTAAGAATTTACATGAAGATCCGATATTGTTGGTAAAATTAAATAATTGTAAATTGCAAATAGGCAACATAAAAATTATTCACCCAATAAATTTAACAAATTTAGAGAACACATTAGAATCAATAAACAAATTTGTAAACAGTAGAGTAAATAATAATTTAGAATTGTATAGCATCATAAATCAAAAATATAAAAAATTAAGAAACAACTTCCAACAAATTAAGCCTCCAAAACCCACAAGGCATAAACGTTGGGATGCCCTCGGAACAGCTTGGAAGTGGGTAGCAGGCAATCCAGATGCTCAGGACCTACGATTAATTAACACAACAATGAACACACTGATAAACGAGAACAATGCACAGTTCCGTATAAACGAACAGATCAATGAACGTATACAATCAATCACGAATACGGTAAACAAAGTGGTAACGCAATCCAACATGGTTAATAGAGCACTTATGACAGAATTGGATATGGTAACAACCATCATTAACATCGACACAGTAAACTCCATTCTCGAAGACATACAAGATGCGATAATAAGAACAAAGGTAGAGTTAACAAGCAACAAAATATTGTCTCTAAAAGAAATCCTATCAATGAAAGAGCTACTTCAGGACCAGGGGATCAAAATATCACTACCCGAAGAAGTACTCCAGTACACAACCCCGAAAATCGCGATAAACAACGAGACCCTACTCTACATCCTCCACATACCAAAGCTGGAAAAAGAAATGGCAACAACAATAATGATCGTCCCATTAGCAGTTAACAACACAGTAATTAAAAAAGCCCCAAAACATCTGGTTAAAACAGGAGACAGGTTATTTACGAGCACAGATTATAAGAACTTCGTACAAAGATATTCAGAGATAAAAGAATTTGAAGACACCTGCATCAAGCCATTGATACTGGGAAGCAGGGCCAACTGCGATGTCATCCCGGAAGAAAGAACAACAGTCCAATTCATTATGGAGGACAAGATCTTAATAAATAACGCAAAACAAGAAACACTTATCTCAGATTGTGGACCAGACAACAGAAACTTAACAGGGAACTTCCTAATTAAATTCAAAAACTGCACCGTTACTATAAATAATAGGAAATTCCAATCTTACGAAACAACAAGTGAAAATAACGAAATCCAGGGAGCACTGCACAATCTCAAAATTACCCGAAGAGTAGATGAATCCAGGGATATTGCACTGATTAACCGAGAATCCATCGAAAATAGGAAACAACTAGACAACGTCTACCTAAGACAAATGGACCATCAGACGTGGATATGGACTCTATCAAGCGGAGTGTCATTCTCATCAATCTGTATAATAAGTTTAATCCTCTATATTTGCTGCCACAAATACAGAACAACTGTAAAAATAACAGCCGACCAAAAACCAGCATCTAAAGAAGTTGGGATATCATATTCGGAATTACTAGAAAAAGCAAAAAATTCAACGAAGAACGTGGACGCCCTTCCTCTACCCCCCGGAGGAGTTATGTATGCACATACCACACATACCACAAACCAGCCAGACGTTCCCACAATCGCAATCCAAACGTCAGCAGAAAAGATAAACACGAGTGGTAATCCGAGACGGACAATTGCATGTGTTCAACAAACATACAATTCAACATAAATATCCAGAATGCTGTATAATCAATTTAGTTAGATTAACATAAGGTTATAAATAAGTAAAAACATTAATGTAAAATCAGTCGTAATTGTGCTTTTAAATGTAAATGAATAAAATAGTCGAAATAAATAATTTTTTTTATTAAGAAAGTGCATTGCGTACTCATAATTATATATATATATATCCAAATATTGTTATATTTAATTTTTTTTGGTTGGGAAAATTTATTTTTTTTAGTAATCTCTACAATTAAATAATTTGTTTGATTTTTTTTTTTGGTTGAAATTGCCAGTATCGCTGGTTTTCATTTATTATTTACGTTAAATTTTAATAACTTTTGATTTAGGTAATTTTAATTATAACTATAATCTATTCAGTAAATATAAGTTGGAATTTTTTTTTATTTTTAGTTTACATTTATTAAAAATTAATTCTCATTACTTTTAAAATCACGTTTAAATTCAATTTTGATTAAGTCATTTTTTCTTTCTCGTTAAATCCGTTGTTGCGTGTTAAAATGGATATTTCACATCTTAAGGCTGATGAGATTGAAGTAGAATTTTTGCTTCGATCTATCCAACCCAATACTGAGGAAGCGGTGAATGAATTAAGGAAGGCGTTGGCCGCAGAGCGGGATGGTACTCAGGACAAACCGATCGAGATGCACAATCGAGCTAAAAAGAAACCCAATGAGGAAATCCTCACTTGTCAAACCAAAGTGCAGAGTCTACAACAAACTTTTATTGGTATTGAAAATCTAGACGTAGAAGATCAGGTTCGAACAGCTCAGCGTCTGCGGTCGCGGTTACTTCACGTACATGATCGGTTGGTGCGAGCTACTCAGTCTCCTACATATGGACAGCAGGCTCAAATTATTTTAGATATTTGTATTAAATTGCACACGGCGTTAGATCAGTATATAACTGACCCTACCTTACTGGATCAATCTGTTGAGTCTGCTAAAGGTGTTGATGGAGGTCAAGCGTTGGTATTTCAGGAGGTATATCCGGTAGAATCAAAACTGACCATCCCAGAAGTAGTGAGTAAATCCCAACCTAGTCCTGCGGGTAAGATTAGCAATTCGGTACAGCATCCTTCAACCTCTAACACCATTACCACGGCAGATAATGCAGTTAACTCTAGTGACCAAGCCGAACTTTTAAAATCAATAATGCAACAAGTGCAATTCCTCACCAATCAGCTTTTAGTGAGACAGACTGCTCCAATTCCTTCGGTTGATAGCATTCATGTAGTATCCGGGGTTAAAAGTTCTGTTGACGAACATCCTGGCAGTCGTTCTTTGCCAATGGATCCGGCTGTCGTAGCAGCGAATCAAAATCTTCAAAAATCAGCTCAAGTTCACTTTCCACCAGCACAGACCTCTCAGGGAGGACTCGAACAGTTAAATGATTTCCTTGGTTTAACGTCTTCGCATTTGGAACCTGTCTCTAAAGAGCGTTCATCTCCGGAGCAGGCCACCCAACGTCCTAATTTTCAGTCAGCACCAGATGCTAGAGATCTTCATAATAGTACTTTGAATCCCGTGCCTTCAGCAATTCATAATCCACCTGTTCAGTTCAACTCCGATTTCAATAGACGTTCCTTATCTCGATGTGGGATTTCCTACACAGGTTCACCTTCTGGCATAACAGTGGACATGTTCCTTTTCCAGCTGGACTCTGTAGTGAAATCCAACAATCTCTCACCTTCCTCTGTACTTCTGGATCTGCATCTTGTCCTGAAAGATGTGGCACTGCAGTGGTACTGGACTTACCGCAGGTATAATCCTTCAGCATCTTGGGATAGCCTCCGATTAGCCTTCCAAGAAAGATTTAAAGATAGGCGTACTCCCTACGAAATTCGTCGTATGGTTGAGTCTCGCAAACAGTTACCTAACGAATCATTCTTGGAGTTTTATCATCACATGTGGAATTTGGCCCTGCAGTGTCACACCCCTTACAGCGACGATGAATTCATACAACTACTGATGAACAATATGAAGCCTGTCCTTCAGTATCAACTTACTGATCGACACTTCTCACATATCAATGAGCTCATCAAAAGTTGTACTTCATGGGAAGATTCGCTAAAACGTTTTCGTTCTCCACCTGATTACTCGATGCACCCTCGTCGTAGTATCAATGAACTCGGTGTTGAGAGAATGTATGATTCAGAACCAGTCGTTTCAATTTCTAATCCGTCAGTTTTATCCGCAGATACGTCAGGAACCGCATATCGCGTTCCATCTGGTGTTTTTGTTCCGACGTCCGAATCTGTGCAACATATTTCTGCGATTAGTCCAAGTCATTCTTATCGTGCTCCAATGGGAACGACTATTACAAATTCTAAGTCATTTAAATCCCCTTCTACTTCAACTACACCTAATGTAAACAATACCTCCAGATCTGGCTGCAATTACATTTGCTATAATTGTTCTGATATAGGGCATGGTTTTCGAGACTGTCCTCGTCCTCACTTGGGTGCCTTTTGCTATCGCTGTGGTCTCAAAGGCACCATTTCAACAAATTGTGTTCGTTGTGCGGGAAACCAGATCAGTGGTTCATGGAGATCGGGGAACCAGGAACCACAGACCATCTCAACCCCAACAATAATTACCAAAGTAGATGCAGTCAGCAATACCGACCCAGAGTTTCGGAAGAGACTGATGCCAGATGGGAAGAATCAGTCGAACCAGTGAAAGTTCGCGTTGAGTCCTTTGACTCCGCAATCTCTTCTGGATCTGGTTCAGCTGGTTCCGACCTAATGGTATCGGACTCTTGCTTGCCTGTTTCTCCACCTGAATGTCGAGTAAATTCCTTTTCCAAATTGGAACACTCCATTCCTTCAACTTCTTCATTTAACAATAGTTCTAATTTTTCTGATTCCGTTCCGTCTCTCCCCAACACTTTTGGGAAACTCATCTCAGCTCAGTTACTTCGCTCAAAAAAATACTGGGAGCAACGTCGGATTTTGCGATCCTTTGTTGTTTCTTCAGTACTCGGTTCTGAGACAAGCGATAAACGGCCTTATGCCGATATTCTTGTCAATGATGTTCCATACCGAGGTCTATTAGATAGTGGAGCGAGTGTAAGTGTGTTGGGTTGTGGTTCTGAAAAGTTGTTGGCGGACAACAACCTTCATATTCATAATTTTCCTACTTCTATTCAGACTGCGAGTGGTCAATCTCAGAACGTCATTGGTTACATAAATGTTCAGGTTAGCTTTAATTCCCAATCTCATTACATGCGATTCTTTTTAGTACCTTCTCTAAAGCAATCTCTTTATTTAGGGATTGACTTTTGGAATAAATTCGGCATTACTTTGCAATTACCTGCGTTGAGTGAATTATCGGACTCCGCAGAAATATCTTGTTCTCCTAAATTCCATTCTCTCTCTCCAGATGATAACTTAAAGCTCTCTACAATAGTTAAAAAATTTCCGTCAAGTGCTAAAATGGGTCTTGGACGAACTACATTAATCTCTCATGAGATTGATGTTGGTGAATCCAAGCCTGTTAAGCAACGTTTTTACTCTGTTTCTCCTGCTAAGCAAAAACTAATGTACGATGAGCTAGATAGGATGTTATCACTGGATGTGATTGAAGAAAGCCACAGTTCATGGTGTTCTCCTGTCACCATGGTGCATAAGGCTAATGGCCAAGTACGCTTGTGTTTGGATGCCCGTGAGGTGAACAAGGTGACGGTCAGGGATGCGTATCCGCTTCCCCTTATCAACGGATTGTTGGGTCGATTGGATCAAACACGGTATATTTCTACCATCGATCTGAAGGATGCCTTTTGGCAGATCCCTCTTGACCCGCAATCCCGAGATAAGACGGCGTTTACTGTCCCTGGTCGTCCCTTGTACCACTTCAAGGTCATGCCCTTTGGGTTGTGCAACGCTCCCCAAACACTGTGTCGCCTTATGCATCGGGTGATTCCTTATCAACTGCACGACAAAGTATTCGTCTACCTTGATGATTTATTGGTTACTTCGTCCACTTTTGATGAACACTTGGAACTTTTGGAAGTTGTGGCTTCGTTGCTAGTAAAGGCTGGTTTAACCATAAATTTAGAAAAGAGTCAGTTTGTTTTGAAGGAGGTTAAATACCTGGGTTATTTAGTGGGTGATGGTTGCCTTCGCACCAACCCAGAAAAATGTAAGGCAATTAGAGAATTTCCTCGACCAAAAACAACTAAACAAATACGTAGTTTCTTGGGTTTATGTGGGTGGTATAGGCGTTTTATTAAAAACTTCGCGTCTTTAGCTGCTCCATTAACCGATCTGACAGGAAAAAAATCTAAGTCTAAATGGAATCTTCACGCTGAGGAATCCTTCCAATCTCTTAAAGTATCTTTATCGTCTGCTCCTGTTTTAGCTAATCCTGACTATGGGCGCCCTTTCTTCATCCAATGCGACGCAAGTGCTGTTGGCGTGGGTAGTGTACTTTTTCAGCTTGATCCTGATGGCGCTGAACACCCCATTGAATTCTTTTCGCACAAACTTAATGCCGCTCAGAGGAATTATTCTGTAACTGAGTTGGAGTGCTACGCAGCAGTACTTAGCGTCCAAAAATTTCGGCCCTATATCGAGGGATACCCGTTCACGATTTATACTGATCACGCTAGTCTCCGCTGGTTGATGTCCCAAAAAGATCTATCTGGTAGACTCGCCCGCTGGAGTTTAAAGCTGCAAGCGTACAAATTTGATATCGGATATCGTAAAGGAACGGTGAATGTTGTACCTGATGCCCTCTCTAGAGCTTTTTATAGTGAGCCCACAGACGATGTAAGTAATGATCAACCTTTTCCTCCTGTTGAAACTACTTTGAATGATGATTCCACCTTACCTTGTAATTCTCCTGTTATACAAGAAAATGTGTCCAGTTTAAATTCTTCAAGTGACAATTCGGTTCTACATATTGATCTTAACTCTTCAGCTTTTCAGGACGATGAATATGTACAACAGATCAATCGAGTACAACTATTAAAAGATTGCGATCACAACTTCAAAATTCGTGATAATAAACTCTTGATCTTACCTTCCTACGCTTCGCGTTATACGTCCACTGATTTGTCTGAATGGAAGTTAGTAGTTCCGTTGTCCTTGACTGCAAACTTAATTGAACTGGCTCATTCTTCTCCTACTTCTGCTCATATGGGTATTAAAAAAACTGTAGAACGACTTCAACGGCAATTTTTCTGGTTTGGTATGACTAAACAAATCAAACTTTTCATCTCTAATTGTTTACAATGCAAGATGAATAAGCCTGTAAATTTTAGCACTCAACCTTTGATGGGTTCTCAAACTGAGTCTACCAGACCTTTTGAAAAATTGTTCGTTGATTTCCTTGGACCTTATCCTCGCTCCAAACGAGGTAATACCTGTATCGCTATCGTGTTGGATCATTATTCAAAGTTTGTTCTAGTCAAACCATTGCGTGAAGCTTCCGCCTCTTCTCTGTGTAGCTTTTTGGAAAATGAGGTGTTTTTACTTTTCTCTGTGCCTGCAGTGATTACTTCTGATAATGGTAAACAATTCATATCTAACTTATTTAAAGATCTCTTGAAAAAATATAATGTTGATCATATACGTACTCCTATTTACTCTCCTCAAAGCAACGCTTCTGAGAGAGTTAATCGGACGTTACTGTCTAGTATTCGGTCTTATCTTGATGATCATGCACATAATGAATGGGATTGCCATCTGTCTGAAATCACTGCGGCATTGCGAAATGTTAAACACGACGTCACGAATTTTTCTCCTCACTATTTGGTCTTTGGTCAACACATGTCCTTAAACGGTTCAGATTATGCTTTACGTAAACTTTTATCTCCTCAGGATGATAACGAAATACATGTGTTGTCCAAGTCTAATAAATTAAATCTTATTCGTGATCAAATAACTCATTACCTGAAAGTTGCACATGAGAAATCCGCTGCTCGTTATAATTTACGAAGTACCAATAGGAATTTCCTGCCTGATCAACCTGTGTTTGTCCGATCCTTCGCACAAAGTAGTGCTCCTGATAGATTTTCTGCAAAGTTAGCTGCTAAGTTTATTCCTGCTTTTATCACTGATAAAATCGGAACAGTCTCTTATAATATCAGAAATCTTGATGGAAAACCTTTGGGAGTTTATCATGCCAAGGATATACGATTGTGACAAATTATTAGTGAAATTTTTTTTCTCCTTCCCTCTTACTTTCATGCCTGGCTTTGAGATCTTTTCTCGGGTGTGAGTCGTCCCCACGCTGTAACAACCGCTTGTGGTTGTTATGATCTGTTTAATTTAAATCTGTAATTACGGTTGAAAATCCCAACAAGGTTGCATGTTTATCCACTGCGCTGCATAAAATCTCTTCCACTACACGTCATTCTTTCTTTGGCTTAATTTGTAATAGAAAATATTTTTTTTTTTTTTGGTAGAGTGTACCATTTAGCATTTTATACTTCTCCGTATTTTGGTCGGTTACTCGATTCGTTTTATCATTTTTTGTTTTGATGGTATGTAATGACGTGTAGTGGTTGGTGTGTTGCTTCATCTGTTTTGTTTTGGTTAGCGCGTGGATTTTCCATGTAAATGGAATGTTCCAGTGATTAAATTAAATAGTATTGGTGTGTGCGAGTCGATTTTTGGGTGCGGTTGTATGTATATACGCCACCCGAAATCTATCGGTCGGGTCATGGTATATTTTTTTTTCTTTGGTAAATAATTTTTTGGGTGGGGATAAAATTTTTTGGTACACGTCGGGTTTATTTTATTTTTTTTGAGTCTAGTTTTGAATATCAAGAAAATAAGTCTCGTTTTAAATTTAATTTAGTTTTTTGAATGTTTATAAAAAAAAAAAAAAAAAATCAAGTTTGGAGATTGAAAAGGTGTGTTCGAAAAATTAAAAAAAGTGGATTCGACCACCAATTTGTTGGAATTAAAAAGAAAAAATAATAATAATAAGTTTGGTGCAAAAATAATATGTAAAGTTGGGAAATTAATAAACATTTAGTAAATTTTTTTTTTGTTGTTTAAAATTTCAAAATAAATTGTGTTTATATACATATGTGTAGATAAAAATAAGCTAGACTTTGTGAAATTATAAAAGTAGTTATAAGAAAAGAAAATTTTATGTTGAAATTTATGGTGGGTGTTTGGAAAAAAAAAAAAAACCACTACACTCTGATTATACTGTATGTATAAGCCAAATAATTCATAAGAACAGTTTTGTTGGTTTTTAATTAAGTGTACAACATAAAATAAGAACAGATCTTTTATTCTCAATTATAATGTACAAAAGGTTATCTTGGTTTGTTATAAAATAGATTGAAAAAAAAATATTTATATATAATAATAAAGTCTAGTAAATTGATGCTAATAATCTTTTAATTGCATTTCAAAGTGACATGGGACAGTGAAAATAAAGGAAAAGAGAAAAAAAAAAAACTATTATTTTGCCTGTTATTAGTCATTGAGTTGGGAATAATTCCTGTATAGCGGTGCATCCGTTTGTTTTCTGTGTTTTGGGTGATTTTTTTTTTGAGTTGGTGACGAGCATATTAATTGACACCCTTAATTGATAACGGTGATATTCAATTGGCTGAAATTTTGGGTTTGTGGCAGCTGACCTTGCCAGTCATGTGGGTCGTGGTCGGTGAGAGGGGGTGCTGAGTTCCTGCGTCGGCGCGGTTGTAGCTGTTTTGAGGTCGGACGGGCCTATTTATTCAGGTATGGTTGTCCAAGAAAAATAAATAATCACTTGGGCACACCGCGTGTTTTCTTTTTCTTTTTTTATTTAAAATTTTTGTTTGTGAGCCAAACTTGGTTTCCGTCGGGGTTTTATTATTATATTTTTTTTTATTATATATATATATATTATTTTCGCGGGTTTCAGGTTCCGGGTGGCGTCATATGCGACACCCCACAAAAAATCGATTCGCACCACGTTTTTTTGTGTAATTTTTGCTAACGGTTCGTTTTTATTTCAAAATTTTTTTTGCATTTCATTTTTCCGTTTTTTTTTCCGATCCGGTTTCCATTCGTAATTGCAGATTTTTCTTATGATTTTCTTTTTCTTGCTTCAATTTTTTTAGTGATGAGTGAATAAATAGTTCTGTGTGATCGCGTGAGGATGGGCGGCCTTATGCTGACCTAGGCCTTGAGCAGGGACGCCGGAGTGGCACCGGCGTCCTTGTCGAACGCTCACAAAATTTATGATTATCTACCACTGTGGTCGTGGCACGGTAGGATAATTTTCTTGTCCCCTTCGTTTTATCTCTATGCGGTTTTCAAGCATAGTAATATGTCTGGTAACCCCCACGCCTAGCGGCGAGCTTCAGCCAGTGCAATACCGCAACCAGACCTCTATTGCTATGTTCTGTTAACAAAATCCCTTTTGGGGGATTTTGTTACAACAGTTTAGCCTACTCCTTTATTGGAACAATTTCTAGTGGGTGCTATAAGAACAAGCGGTGTAAGCACTATAGCTAAAGTTGTCATTCCACAACAAATTGTAATTTTTGTAAAATTTGCGTCAGCTTATTTATGATATGAGGGAATGATGGTGTGATGGTGTAATGGTATGATTGTGTAAATGGAATAATGGTGTCGTGGAATGATTGTTTAATGGAATGATGGTAGAACGGTACATACACTGGTACGATGGTTTGATTGTACGATTATATGATGGTATGGCGGTATGATGACATGATGGTATGGTAGTACGATGATATGACCATATATGGACAATGCTATTATGGCATGATGGTGATGGTATGAATGTTTGACGGCAACACGCGACATTATCTGCCGGGTAGCACCGGGTAGTTTATTGTATATGCTGGTTTGAGGGTAGAGTTGGGCGTTTAGTTTGCGGTTGAGTTGGGTTCCATTTGCGAGTTGAGTTGTGGATTTGAGTTAAGATTGAGTTGAGTAAGAGTCAGCGCTCAAGTTTGGGAATTTATTTGTGTTAAGGGTTGAGTTGGTAGTAGCTTGAATTGTTTTGAGTTGAGTCCATGTACGAATATAAATTTTTGAGTAGCGTTGATCTGAGTTGGGCATTAAAGAGTTTTGAGTTCGTTAAGTTGATATTGAGTTGGGAGTTAAGTTCATGTACTCATTTATTTTTTCGGATCGTGTTGATTTGAGGACGGAGCTGCGCGTTAAGTTGATTGTTGTGTTGAGGGTTGAGTTGTCGAATATAGTGTTGAGTTGTAGTTTAGTTAGGGATTTATTTGGAGATTGAGTCGGTGTGGTTGCGGTAGAGATTAGAATAAGTTGAGTTCTTATACGCATGTAATTTTCCACCAGAGTTGATTTTGGGTTTGAGTTGAACGTTGAGTTTGGCTTGAGTTGAGAAAGTATACGTTGAACGAGCGCTAATTTATTAAAAGGACTGACTGTTTGGATCAAGTAACTGTTGATTCAATTTCTAAAGACAAAGGCGCTACTCTTGTAGCAGGCAAACGGAATTCAAACAAATTATAAATTTGCACAACACTTAACTGTTAACTGTCCACTTTATGAATCACTTTTCATTCACTAAAAGAAATGTTTTAAAATGCTATTGTTTGTTTTTAGCAATCTCCAAAGTTGATGTTACCCGTTCAGATGACTCGAACAGAAGAGAATGAATTTTGGTTTTCTGACGTGCAAGAAAACTAATTTCCAGTCTAACGAGCGAAAATCAAAATATCCCCAATATGTTATTGAGCAAACATTGATCGCTACAGTGGAAACACCAATATCAATATTTTGTCGATAATGTAGATTTATCGCAATCATTTGGTTTGACAGGTATATTTATGGAATGGGGACGAAGGGCCGAATTTCAAAGGGCCGAATGTCGAAGGGCCGAATGGGTCGAAAGGCCGAATGGGTCGAAGGGCCGAATGGGTCGAAGGGCCGAATGAGTGAAAGGGTCGAGTGGGTCGAAGGGCCGAATGTCGAAGTGTCGAATGTCGAAGGGCCGAATGGGTCGAAGGGCCGAATGGGTCGAAGGGCCGAATGGGTTGAAGGGCCGAATGGGTCAAAGGGTCGAGTGGGTCGAAGGGCCGAATTTTTTTGTTTATTTTTTTTTTGTTTTTAGAAATATAATTTTTTAAATTTATTGTTTTAAGGAATATTTTGTAAATTTTGAAACGCTATTTTGTGAATAAAAATTCCGTTTGCTCTTAGGTAGAGGATATAACATAGAGGATAAATATTATAAGCTCTTATTAATTAAGAAACTTTTTTTTAAATTTTGTTTCAGATGACCAGAAGGGTTGCAAATTGCAATCGTGTCAACGAGCATACCCCTTTTTTATCCCCAACTTTACCAGCTTATAACTTATTTAATTTAAATTTTTTTTTTTTTTTTTGTAATTTTTATTTTTCCTACTATAACGAGGTTATTTAGGTAAGTATTGTAATCGCGAAAAACTTTTCGTCCAGATTTTTACATTTCTCGAAAAATTAGTTTCTCGTTCCCCATGACTGCTCACGATAATTTAGTTCAAAAAAGATGGGTTCTCCAGTTTACAAATACAACTAATTTAATTTTTCTTCAAGTACAAATTTTTATTAGATGTTGACGCCGCTGTGGTGTCGAAGGTAAGGAAAGAGACAACTTTTAGAATTTTAATAGTTCCTCGAACACACAGCGTTTTTATTTGTGAATTAAATGCCACAAATCAGATGTTGCGTCGAGCTCAAATTCAAAGGCAAATTTATCATTTAAGTATCAGAATTCGACTACGATTGTCAAATTGAGTAGCGCAAGGCGTCAACAAATAATAATAATCATATCTAATAGCTTGTTCGGACTATGGATTAATCCAGTTGTGCCTAATCAAGTTTACTTTTAATCTGGATTAGCTTTTTGGCATTTTCAGACTGTAAGAGGAGCCATGATTAAACATGGCAATGCACATTGTAACTTTACCGAAAACTGTTCAAAATCCTATTGTTTATTAGGATATTTTGCATAAAATAAATCATAGACCATCTATTATTTCAAAAGTATTAGTAAATATTAAATAGGTCTGCTAATATTAACTAAACGACAAATTAAATAATATGTAATTGAAGGGTTGGTGACGTATTCCCGAAGGACTAAATCCCGCGGGACATAATCCCGAGGGACAAAATCCCGTGGATACATAATCTCGAGGGTACAAAATCCCGTAGTCCCGAGGAAATCCCGAATAAAATTAAATTCCGTGCGGCATTTAATTTTATTCGGGATGATTCTTTCGGCTTTTTTATAGACAAATGACGTGTTTTTTTTTAATGTCGGAGAAATAAGAGAGAACAGATAGATATTATGATATCATATATCGAAGAAATCCGATAAATATTTTCTCTGATGTCTCCGATAAAAAATAAATGACAGTTTTTTTAGAGTCGTTAAAATGTCGTTTTATTTGTTAAAAAAATGTTATGTTTCACCTAAATGCACAACAGTCGTGATGTTTGCATTTATCTAAAAGCGCACTGCTTTTAAACAACAATCCGAACTTTTTTTCAGAGAAAAAAGATTGTATTCGAAAATTATCCGAGCGTGAAAAAAAACGACACAGAGAAATAAATTTTGTCTCGGATACTAAAAAAAACGCATATCTGTATTTTGACAGTTAAATTATTTCTCTGGTTACTTCGACATCAAAAAAAAACATACCCAAATATATTATTTTTGATGCATTCCAATTTCCAATATCCTTCTGTTTTTTCTTGGTGAATATAATAATTCGCCAAAGCAGTACGCTCGTTCTGGTATATAACGTATACAGTTCGAGTTGTATTTTTGTAGTTTGGTCGTAGCTACCTGTTGAGTAGATCGAACTTTTTGTTTTGAGATTATCAGTACGAAACCAAACTACCGAAAGAACTGAAGGAAATTTTCTTGTTTTTTCTTTAAGGGTATAGGGGGGGAAATGATATTTCTACTTTTGAGTGGTAGATGTATTATTGAGTAAATGCTTCTTTATTTCACTGGTTTACCAAACCGTAAATATTGGAATGCATCAAAAATAATATATTTGACTATAAAAAAGCCGAAAGAATCATAGTTGTTAAAAACAGACAAATTTTCAAAATTTCCAAAATTTTAATTATAAATTAAAATTTTTTGCAATATATTCTAAATGTTCATTTTTATTGCCATTATGCCTCCATGTTACCTAAAATATTTTTTAATTTCTCTAGGCTCACCACGGCTCCCAAAACTTTGCAGCTCATTGATGAATTGCTCGCTTGATATTGATTATCCTGTTTTCGTCCAGTGCATTTATTTTTTCCATAATTCGCTTGGTTTTTTAGGAAATTAGACACACATTTATGACTTCGACCAATTTTACGTCCTATTTCACGGAAACCCCAACCCGAACTATAGAAAGCACTTATTTGACCTTTTTCATAAAATGAATTCATAAAAATCACTTTCCCAAATTTAAATAATTTTTTCCCCAGATTTTAATTATTTGAACTCCAATCTCTCACTGGTGCTATAATTATGAAATACGACAAAATGTTGTTTATTGTTTTTCTCACTAACGGTATTTTCTGTTGTTTTTTCCCAGTATGTTTACATATTTAACTTTATGTGCTAAATGTGAAAATGTTACTTTGGTTTGATATTTCTGTATTTACAACCAAAAATTTCAAAAATAGAAGTGGCGCTATAATTTTGAAAAGAACTGTATGTGATAATAATTAGTACTTAATAAAATGAGTGTTCCAAATTTAAAGAAATAAAATTATTGATGTTTATCCATTTTCCGCTCCCAGTGTAGTTTTTTGTGGAGCCCAAACACTCGACGAATTAGGTTACCAGGACCCCAAAACATCGATTAAAATCGAAAATATGGTGTCCGTCCTTCCATCATTCCGTCCGTTTATTTTGCCTCCCATTTTTAAAAATCTTGATAGTTTTGGTCGAAATTTTGTAAAACGATAGATTTTAGTACTAAGCAGTTTGTGTTAACTTTTAGATTCATTAGAGTCTAGAATAGAGGGGTTGGATTGAAAGAGAAAACTGCCAAACAGATTTTCTCAAAAACGGGACTAACACTTTTTTATTTTTTTTTTTTTTTTTGATGTAAATATGACAATTCATCATAGTATGCTTCTAAATACAGTAAAATATTCCCATTTCTGTGACATTGACATTTCTGACATTGGGCGCTTTCAGGTCCGCCAAATGTTGGCAACATGTTGTGTAAAATAAACAAGTTGTTTCCTAAATGCAAGCGATTTATGCAAAATTTGGCATCAATAATCTGCCGATGGAAAAAATGACATTTAAACAATCACATTGCCATGAAATTTTCACTGTATCATGTGTGTTCAGATCTCAACGTATTGATTTTACTCAAAATGTTGCCAACAGTTGACTTATCTGAATGCGCCCAATGTGATAGACCGAATATCAGTTTTTCCATAAATAAATTTTCAAAGCCAACATATTAGGAGACCTGAAAGCGCCCATTGCCATTTCTGTGACGTTTTATTGACAGTTAAATGATTGAAATTTCCACGACATATTGATCGATACATTATTTGCCAATTTCTTTATTCAAATTGCGTTTAAAGGTATTATTTTTCTGAGTAATAAATTTTCTTGGTATTAAAGGTCGTATATAAACCTTAACAGCAAATTATTATGGGACGCCATTAGGGTGGAGCAAGATTTAGAGAAAGGCGCTGGGAGATACATAAAATGAAATGGTATGTGCGACGAGGAGGTGGGATTAGGTGACAAAAGATATATAACGTTAATTCTGATTTTGTATTATTTGTGTTTTATTACATATTTTGTATTCTCGAATGGTCCAGTGATGTCCTGTCCAGACTGAAGCACTGAGTAAAGAATTATATCGGCCAATTCTTACGTTGCTCACATAATATAGTGATCTCAACAAACGGCACAAATTTTCAGAAAATAAATGTTGAACATTGTGGATGCTCTCTGAACGGAGTAAATTAAATTCTTAAGGATTTTCAACAGTACCTATACTAGAGATTTAAGTATAACTGGATCTAATTGTTTAAGATCGAAAATAAAAAATTGCGAATGCTACTTTAATTAATGTGGCAGTTCTAAATAATCCATGAGAGTAGCAGATTTATATTGTCATGGCCAATTGTGATATTGGGCAAGGGGTCTCCAAATTTAAGAAAAGGTGCGGCATGTTTTAAGGACCTTGCCTGCGAAATGTAATGGAAAGTGTTTGTAAAATATAAATGGTTGGTTTGGTGATCTTTAACAGACGCTTTGTGGGAAAAGTGTCTTCCGAGGAGTCGGATAGAACCCCAATTTGTTTGTATATATTTTCAAAATATCAAATACTATGTTGTACAAAAATGAATGGTAAAAATATTTTTTGTTTTTTTTTAATTGTATTCGAAAAAACGCCCAAAATATACGCCTCAAGACCAGAATACTTCCTTAAGAAAATACTTAATTGCGACAGGAATGACTCTTCATTCTCTAAATATTAGACCTAAAATTTTCCTGGAAATGTCCCATTTTACAAATTTTAAATATATAGCCTCAATAGCGCTCGATCGCTTTTCGTAATTATAATTCCTTCTCGCTCCTAACGAAATTCGAAACCACTAGAACGACAATCGATGGCTATGCTCAAATAAACTTCTCTGATTCAATTTTTCGCAGTTTGTCTTACATATTTTATGTTGGCAAGCAATACCTGTATTGCTCTGGTCTTTAGTTTTGATTTTAATTATTGACGTTAGTTGTCAATCAATTGAATTAATTTCTAATTGGAAAATAGAATTGGTGTATCTAGAGCGGAAAGGGCGATTTTGTGGCTCGGGGGAAGCGATTGTTAACAAATGCGTGAGAGCAACGAGATGAGTTGTGCTCGAGAAAGGTGAAGACATAATGTCATCGGAAAATTTTGGATAGTAAAATATTGTTGGTGCTTGTAATTTTTTTTATTTTCATTTTTGTACGAGAGTTTAACAATTTTTGAAGTTTCGGACACAAAACAACAGCACTAAACAATTTTTTTATGGTTATATTTAATATAAGAAGACCGTGCTAAATCATTCCATTATATTTTGAACGGGTCCCAAAATGTATCTCTTGTGCTTGTTGTCAGTGCCTTATAAGTCAGATTAATGTGTCCTGGAGCATTTGTCAAATGTGTCTTTACTGATTTTATTCCTGATACCAGATTCCAGCAAAATATGAGGTTAATAAGCGTGTTTAAAACCAAGTTATAATATGTTGTGATGTCAATGAACATTCAGCGTCATATGGTTAAATCCTTGTCTTATCTAAATCATGCTTTTAAAAATCAAAATGTCGTTCACATGTCATTCTTAAAAGCATTAGGATTATGTCAAATCCATCTATAGATAATTACATAAACCGTATCATATTATTATTAGCTGGAATATATAGTTTGATTTTAATACAAAAAAAATCAATTTTCCCCTTCCACAAATTTAACTGAAACAGTGAAAAACAACCACCCCATATGACTAATCATAAATAATCATTAAAATGTCAATCACAATGATAAGTTCATTTAATACAAGGAACATACAAAAATTTATGATTGAAAATCACACATCGCACCACACCCCCGTAAGCGTATTATAACAATATAGAAAATAATGTAAAACATAAAACTTTCCACCTGAACTCATCATTGTCATTATTAATTTTCATGTTAGCACATCTTCAATCATCATCATTTAATGGTTTTCCAACAGAACATCCATATAAAATTACGTTATGTATATGGCACCAGGATGGGAGAAAATCATGGTAGAAAAACCGAAAAACTGAAAGTTAAAAACCTCGATGGATTTGTTATATACAAATGTCTGCATGTCCATACACATATATTGTATTCTTCGTGCCCACCTCAAAATTAAAAACGGATACGTAATACAAACAGAAAAAAACACTGTAGGTAACTATAACTAAAACAAAATAAGGACGTGCAATATCATAACATAACATAATATATAAAGGTGTGTTCCGCATATAGGTTTTCCATTGTTTATGTCACGGATTCATAATAATATGTGACTTCGTCGACTTCATTTATTCTCATTTTATGTAATAATTTGATTTTTATTTTTTTAATATTTTTTTAATTCGGTTGACACGCAATGCTGATAAAAAACATGAAAAACACCGTATTTATGCTAAATTGGCTATTTTGAAAAGCATACACGTATTATACATAGTTATATACCTATAATAAATGATTTTTTAATTATACTGAATGGGTTATAGAGAGTTAGGCAGTAATTTATAACCAAAGATCCGCGAAAATTATACGAGCGAAAATTATAAGATTGTTGATGCTGCCTACTAACAAATTATTGTCTTAAATTTTTAACTCTGCGTAAGGAGTCTGTAGGGAGACTCAGATATTTCTTTAATTTTGGAATTTAGGATTTCCTATACATTGAATTTATTTCATTTTAATTTAAATAATTGAGAGGATGCCTCTGGACGAGTTTGAGCGGGCAGCGCGAATGCACTTTCAGCAGCGAAACGCCTTATTTGATGATATGATAAATTAGTAAATATGCAAATATCAAGAACAAGATACCAGTTCAGTTGATGATATAAATACATCAATGATATCTACATCAATAAAAATATTGATAACCTCCAATCAGAGCATAGGAGTAGCGACCAAAAAACATAAAACTGATCATACGGAGCAGATACCGTTACGAAATACATTTTTGGTGTTAGCGGAATTAGAAGAGAAAGAACAACAAAAATAAGTGAAAAACAGCAACATTTCAAATAGGCAGCGCACAACGAAGGAAACGGTTAAAAAAATGAAAGTACCACCGATAATTGTGCCCAATCTCGAAACGAAAAACTAAGTAATTCACTAGAAAAAGAACCAGGCGGTAAATATACAGTGAAAATCACGAGAAGAAATAAGAAAATAGTGACCTGTGACAATGTGGATAACCACAAAAAAAAATGTTTGAAATTTTAAAAGAAAACGATGTCGCAGCTCATACCTAACTATACTACAGACGACGAAAACACAACCAATATAGTGATGAGAGGAGTGCAACAAACCTTCTCTGATACTGAGATAGAAGAAAAAATCAAAGAAGTTTAACAGCAGTGATAAAAAAGAAACAATGTGTGTGCCTCTATGCGCGATAGAAGTGAAACTTTTTAAGCTGTAAATTTGTAATTACTACAATTTATCGTTCAATGGTCCGGCTGGCTATCAATATTACTGGCATGACCTTAGAAATGAAACCGAAATCCGTTTAAATAGGAACTTTGGTGGTGGATTGCTTATGGTTTGGGGTGGATCTTGCTACAATGGAAAACTTTCATTTGCCTGGATTTCTACAATGGAAAACTTTCACTTGCATGGATTTCTACCAAAATGAAATCGAGAGATTACACGAAAATGCTTTAACTGAGCATGCAAAAGGTTTAATGGGGTCAAATTTTATCTTCCAGCAAGATAATGCAGCAATTCACACGTCAAAGGAGGCGAAAAAATGGTTTAGCGAGAAGAATATTGAGCTGATGGACTGGCCAGCTTGCAGCCCGGACCTAAACTCTATTGAACATTTATGGGGCATCCTTTCTCGAAAATTATGTAAGAATAGGAAACAGTTTCAATCAGTGATTGCATTAAAAAATCGGGTACGGGAAGTATGGATCGAAATCCGAGTAGAAGTCCTCCGGAAATTAGTTTCAAGCATGCCCGATAGGTTATTCGAGGCAATTAAGAATCAAGGTGGACACACAAAGTATTAAACAATAAAAGAAGTCAACAGTCCAGGTTACTTTCTAATAATTCTAATGGCCTTTGAGTTGAGGCTAATTCAATTTCGCACATTTTTTTATGTTTTAATTAAATGAAATTAATACTGTTCGCTATTTTTGACAAAACATATATTTTTTTCTTTTGTAATACTTAAACTAATTGAAATAAATTTAATATATTTTTTTATTTTAAATAATTTGTGATTTTTTTTAAGAAAACGGTATGAGGCTAATTTAATTTCGGTCACTGTACTATAAATCTAGGAGGCGTTGATTCAACTGTTCGTAGATGTTGTTTTTGTATTGCTTGCAAATTCATTCAATTTCGTTTCAATATTCTTTTGTTTTTTTCGAATCATACCCTGCCTAAAAAAATTTCAATTCAAAAATAAAAGAAATACTGTCGCTTTTTTCGTTTCATATCGCTTCTTCATTTTTTGCTTGTAATTTGTGTTTTGTTTCATCGATTTTAAAAATCACCCCGGTACTAAAGAAGTTTCACTTCAAAAACCTGATCA
This sequence comes from Tipula helvola, assembly GCA_963556165.1. Taxonomy (NCBI): domain Eukaryota; kingdom Metazoa; phylum Arthropoda; class Insecta; order Diptera; family Tipulidae; genus Tipula; species Tipula helvola. The sequence goes on along the minus strand of OY744481.1, from coordinate 121,839,660 downwards.
ATTAAAATGGAATAAAATTGAATTGCCATATAGTGTCAGTGAATAATAAAGAACATGTTAAAGTGCTGCCTTATGTTAGGCTCAAGGTGTCATCACAAAACTTCATGGGAGGCTCTACAGAAAACATCAGTAAAGTAGTTAAGATGTCAACGAATTTGGCATGTGGCAAGGAACTGTGCATATCAATATAGATGCATAAAATGTGAAAAAGAATATGAACCGGGATGTTGCCAAAGAACCGGCCAAAAATCAGAACCTTTCTGTGTAAACTGCAAGGAACACGGACATCCAGCCAATTATAGAGGCTAAACAAAAAATAAAATGAAACTCTAGAGAAAACGAAGAAGAGCGGGCTGAAAAACACAAGCAGCACCTATTTGCTATAAAATCGGCACACACGGTGTGCTGGAAACCAATTTTAATGAAAAGTTCTGTCACTAAACAAAATCATAGTGAACTTTGTTGAAGAGAGTGTCCTGAGCTCGGAACAGTTGAAATTAAAATCATTGGAAGTGCCGTTTTTTTTGCGGCAATTTTAAAATTTGAATAAATTTCACAATATGAATGCTTATTTTATACGTCGTTTTTCATTTCGAAGTTTGAGATTTGTCTGTATTATCAATTAATATGATCTTAAAAAATATGATCCAAAAAAAAAACAGTACAAATCCACCCTCCCCCCCTCCCCCCGTAATTTCCCTAAGGGTTTTTAAGATTTTCCGTTTCAAAAACATAAAATGAGAACTTTCCTTAAGCTCCTGGTAGTTTGGTTTCGTGCTGGTAAAAAGTTGCTGAGTAGCAAGTAGCTACGATCAAACTACACAAATTTAATTTTCCCACCTTTTACTTATAATACTAGGTAAGAACGTAATGATTTAGTGAATTACCAAATCTAAACCTCAAGGGAAGCTCTCATTATAATATGTGTATTAAGCCTACACTAATAAAATTTAAGCCGCCCCGGTGGCTCAGTGGTCAGCATTATTGATTTAAGCTGCGGAGGTCCCGGGTTCGATTTCCGGCGGGTGATGAAAAAATCACGGCTGGTTAATGTTGGATCAATGAATTAATCACTCATTATCCGTTAAAAAAATTATTACGAAACTTCATAATGAAGCGGCCAAATCCCTATATGGTATGTGGCGCCAGCGAAAAAAAAAAAAATAAAATTTAAGGCCGGACCAGACGGTGTGGAAATCGACAAATGTCGATCGACCAATGTTGGATCATTTGGTGTGGAAAAATAAACACACTGTTTATGTATGAGGCATATGTACCCTACACACGATACGTCCAATGTTGGTTACGTAAATTTAAGCGAATGTGTGCCAAACTAGGTATTTACAAAAGTTTGAAATAGTGCATTATAAATTTTAAAATTATGTTTCTGTTCATAATTTGAATTTACATAATTGTTTGTTCATACGTTATGGATAAATACAGGAATAAGAATGTACCTTTTAGCATGTTTTCATACTAGAACTTACCTAAATGACAAAATAACCAGCTTAAATTAAATAAATATAGAGGAATAGTTTTCGTATCTCGACAGACATGTAAACCTACAATTGTATTTGAAAACAGTTTTCAAAGTTACAAAACAAGATTAACCTTCATTGCCGTAAAGAAACAATTCAATTAGTCTGCTTAATTATAATTTCATATACCTAATCATATGTTACATTAATAGAACTAAAAAAAAACATGTCACACCATCTGGACCACACCAGTATGTCAACCAATATTGGTGGTCTCCTTTGATGTGGATTTATTTACGGTCTATTTAGCGAACGTATATACCAATGTACCAAATGTCACACTGGTGATATGAAAACTGACCATACTACATATGTATACATATCAGTCGATATCACCAACATTTGTCGATTTTCACATCGTCTGGTCTCGCCTTTAAAAGTTTGAGATTTGTCTGAATTATCAATTACATAATATGATTTTTTCGGCTTTATTTATTTATATAATAAGTGTATGTTGTCGAAAAAATTACAACAACAATTGCATTGGATATAAAGCGCCGCATGAATTAAATAAAGCCAAAAAAAATGTTTTTTTATTTAAATCTTATTACTCGGATATAGGAAAAAGAGTAGGACAACATTTAAATCAAAACTAAAATTGTTTAAATTTTTCTCAACAAAATACCGCTATTATTTTTAATAGTATTTTAGATTTGGTCAATATGATTCGCTAAATTATTACGTTCTTACCTAGTATTAAACATAAAAGTTGGTAACTGTATTTTGTAGTTGGGGAGGGGGGGGGGGGGGGGAGGGGTGGGGATTTTTACTGTTTTTTTTAATCATATTTTTTAAGATCATATTAATTGATAATACAGACAAATCTTAAACTTCTAAATGAAAAACGACGTATAAAATACGCATTCATATTGTGAAATTTATTCAAATTTTAAAATTGCTGCCAAAAAAAAACGGCACTTCCAATGATTTTAATTTCAACTGTTCCGAACTCAGGACACTCCCTTCAACAAGGTTCACTATGATTTTCTTTAGTGACAGAACTTTTCATTAAAATTGGTTTCCAGCACACCGTGCACAACGTGGAGTATCTAAAAATATAAAATTTGCCGACCTCTTCCGCATTACCACACGAAAAACAACCGAAAAACCAGAACAGCAGAGCAGGGCAGAAGTACCGGCGACAACAGAAAAGGTTAATAATTATATTAATATATAGATAATAGTAACAATAGCATAATTTTACCAAATTTATAAATAACTAGAGTCGTAAGCTTTTCGGGTGTAATTTGGGGACGCTCAATAAGAGAGTTAACGATTTTTTGCCACAATACAGGAAATTACAAGCATTTGAAGACAGACAGGCAGCATATATTTCATTCGTTTTAACGACATGTCAGGGTTATATAGACTAAAAATGTACACGTTAAACTACTGTTCTATTGCGAATCACATCAATAGAGCTCAACTTAACGCAGTGGTTACTGGTGCCGCAAGGAAGGCTTCCGCTTCGCAGTAGTCGGAGCTGACAATTTCCGATTTTACATTGAATATTGTTGTTTATTTCTTTTGGTATATTCTATTGTGAATGAGCCTTAGCTCAAAATAGAATTTACTAAGCTGTTTAAATTAATTTGTAAATAAAAGTTAATAAATAAATAAATAAACTCTATCATCTAGTGAGACAAAAACAACCAGATCATTTCCTACTTCAGGAAACAAATCTTCAAGATAGGCACACACTAGTAGTAGATAACTACAAAATATTTAACCACAATAAAATGGATGTATCAAAAGGAACTGCAATTTTAGTAAAGGGAAACCTTAAAACAGACCAGCTATTAATACCGAACATGAATTACATTAACTACTCAGCAATAACTATCACAAGAACAAACCTTAAAAAAATTCTAATATTCCATAAAAATCTATATATCGAATGGTACCAATTTTACACACTTAAACTATTTGGCATACTTAACAATCAAAGCGATAACTATTTAATGACAATAATACGGGGAGACTTTAATGCACGCAATACAGAAAGGGATAGAGCAGACAATATGACAGGTAACGCTCTCCAAAACTGGCTCATTTCTTCATTCCATAACTTAACACAAATCGTAACCAAAAAAGCAACATTTCTCCGATAAGGATCAGTCATAGGTTTCTACCTAGTTACAAACAACATGGTCATCGATAGATCTCTTAGGTATAATTGATTTTTTAAGAATAGAGCCTCCTAGCACTATAACTGTAAAGCTACAAACTGGACATATATTTTAAATGAAATAGACTAAGAACTTCAAAAGGTAGTAATACCAAACGATAGAAACTTTCAGAAGCCGAGATTAATCTATTCAGATACTGACAATGTCTGTGCATGTCAATCAGTATCCGATAAAATTTCGAACTTTATCATCAAAAAGCTCGCAACAACATACATTAACAATTGTCAATCAATAAATAACCAACTGTCTAAATTTTTAATTTATCCTACTTCCCTATAGATTGGAAAATATCTCACATAATTCCTATCCATAAAGTCAAAAACCTAAAAAGAGCAGATGATAGCAGGGATATATGCCTAAACTTAAGCCAAGGTAAACTTCTCGAGAAAATGATATGGAAATCACTCAGGACCTTAGTATACCCAGAAGAAGGTCCACCCAAGATTCCCCCCATTCCAATTTGGTTTCAGACAGGGACATTCAACTACGGATGCCTTTACACTTCTCCACCATAACTTAATTTCAAACCTAAATCGAAAACAAGTCACAGCCATATGACTATAAAATGCCGCGATATATAAAACGCCTTCGATTCTGTCTGGATCAAAGGATTAGTCTTAAAACTCATTAAATTCAACTTTCCGCATAATTTGATTAGAATTATCCACAATTTCCTTCATCAAAGACAGTTCTACGTAGAAGTGATTTCCGCTAAATGACCAAGGGTCAATATTGGGGCCATACTATACAACGGAAATAATCCTTAACGCGGTAAAACACGACGTGAACCCGTAGGTTAATATGGGTTTAATCAGTTGGCTATTCATAATTTCCTTTGTTCGTTGAGGATTGAGGTAAATCTATGCGTTAGCATCGCATAGGCTGCTCTGGCTTTTCCTATGGTTTTTTGACAATGTAGGTTAAAATTGAGCTTGTTTGTGAAGTGTACTCCTATAAGTATTTCACTGAGTCTGTTGTTTCTACTTGTTTTCCATGATTCGAGTACAAAAGTGCCAATTCAAAAGTGCCAGAACAAAAGTGCCAAACTGAAAGTGCCAAAGACCACAAGTGCCAAAAGCATTAAATGCCAAAATTATTAAATGCCAAATTATTTTTTGGCATCGAAATAAACATTTTGGACGACAAAAATAATTAACTGGCAACAAATTTATAAATAAATAAATTAAAAATTAAAAAAATTAAATTAGTTTTAAAATATTCTGGAAAATGGAGATCCCTAATTTAACTTAGGAGCCAGGATAAGCAAACATGTCGCACTGCGTGCTGCACGTAGGAGCGGATTATATAGAATCTATATATGACACTGCAATATTTTATATCGATCCCCCATCAAACATTGGCATTTAATAACTTTGGCATTTAATAATTCTGGCACTTTTATGATTGGCACTTTTGAATTGGCACTTTTGTCACCACACCGTTTTCCATTTATCAAAAGCTTTGCTTTTCGACTATTTGCCACTGCTGTTTTAATGCATCTGCCATAAGGTGGTCTAAAAATTATGAATTTGAGTTAGTCTCATTGATGGAAATGGTCCAGTCTTAATTGTAGTTTTCCAATCATTTTATATGTTTCTGTACCTTTTTGGTTGCGATGTCTGGGCAAAGGGATATCGCGAATATTATTGTGTCATCTGCGTAAAGGATTATTTCCGTTGTATAGTATGGCCCCAATGTTGACCCTTGGGGTACTCCTCGGCTTGAAGTATGGACTGGTGATTTAGCGGAAATCACTTCTACGTAGAACTGTCTTTGATGAAGGAAATTGTGGATAATTCTAAACAAATTATGCGGAAAGTTGAATTTAATGAGATTGAAGGCTAATTCTTTGATCCAGACAGAATCGAAGGCTTGTTTACATTCAACAACAATTTTTCAATTTTCAAGTTTCTCAAGAATTCAATTGATTTTTACAAATCGAAATCAGTTTCAATTTTGGAATTTCACGGCAATCGATATTTTTCCCATTTCCTGATATTCAATTGACTTGAAATTTTGCAGTCACCTTCCTTCGATGACAATACATGAAAAGTGGCGTAGAACGGGCGGCATTAAAATCGTGAGGTGTCGATCCACACAGTAAGCAAAATTATTTATAATTAGAATTAGGAAAATATGTCATCTATATTTGATTCTCCACTTAAAAAAAATGTAAATAAAGCGGCATAAAATTAGCCCTGTTTTTTATGGATCTGTTAGATCTTTTATCCAGATTAAGTCGAAATTAGTTTACCTAAGCGAAGTTAATTAATATGTCTAAAATACGGTCAGATTACCACAAAATATTTGTCAGACAGTTAGAGAAGAAGATTAGCACAAAATATTTGTCAGACTTTAAGTAGGACTCTTAGCATGGATAATCTCTCCAATTGGAGAGTTCCAATACGCTGAGTGGCGTTATGATTTACCTATGAAACACAATCGGTGAAGAGCAACGGAGTGTAAATTATAAAAAAATCTCGTGAGCCTCATCCACACAAGCTCGCGGAGGAAGTGAAACTTCTTTAGTCGCAGTTGTTATTTGTGTATTTGATATTTTTATGTCAAATTTCAAATTTATAAAGCAATTTCCTAAGAATTACCGAAATGCACTAAGTAAATAAAATGCAAAAAAATCGATAATTGGCGGAATTCCGAAACTTTATCGGATGCCTGCAGAATCAATGAAGAGAGCTAAAGATGACATTTTTGAATCAGTTTTTACCATCCTATGTGTGAGTAAATTCGCAATATCTATACTAAATTCATTATTTTGAACCCATAGGATGCATCGTATTCTCGCTGTTTCTATCTCCATGGAATTCAATTTACATAGGCCTCTGTCCCTTAAACTTTGACATCTTAAATTCGCTATATAACGCAATAAGTATCTTGTAATACGAAATATTTTCATAAGATTAGATCTCCTGGCGAATATAGTACCCAACCACTTGTTTTCCTTGATCGCCTGTAGAGTACTCCTCGTAACTAAATAAGTCCAGGCATAATATTTCGCTGCAGGTGTGATAGCCATTTTTACCGTGTATATCAATTTGGCCAATAAATGCACAGCACACAATTCTAATCTAGCACAGCTCTATTCAGCTATCAATAAATTAATGATAATTTCTCCCTTATCGTTAGTGATTCTATACTATAAACTACTGCATAGTAAGCAACTTCACTATCGTCTGCGAAACCATGTATCTGGATGTCCCCATATTGATCAGTGAAACGTGCAATTTTGACTTCTTCAAGTATTTAAATTCTTTTCTTATTTGTTTATACATATACAATTTTGTAACGGTCAGGTAGTGAATCATTCCAATCCATTTTCAAAAACCACATACTTTGAAATAAGATTTTCAGGAGAATAATGGATGGGGATAGAAACCGAACGGATCAAAAATTCTGGAAGCTTCTGACAACTGTTTTCTTTTTGTAATTGGACCTTCACTAACTGACTGACTTTTAAAGTGAATGTGTTATTGAAGGGACGCCAATATAGTCCAAGTACGGTTACTGTTGAATTTATATCACCATAAAATTTTGTGGTATCGCCGTCGTTAAATTCGTTACTTAAACTAGGAATATTCTATGAAGGTTGTTGAGATCTTTTTCTTTAGTTTGGCCGCAGCTTGCACATTTTCGAAACCACACAAAAAGAAATAGACATAAAAATCATTTAAAAAATATTGCAAGATGTTTTCATCACCGCAATCCTGAGCTAGTTGATCGAGAGTGCGAATTGCCAAAAAGGCGGAACATGCAAGACCAAAAGTTACTCTAGTCAATCAATCGGTAATGCCTAATTTGTTGATTTGGATTTTCTCACTGCAGTACTAGCTGATAATTTGTGTGATCGGGAGAAACGCTCATCTGTCTGTACATTTTCTCTACATCAGCGGTTATTGCAATCCTGTTGCTTCTTAATCTTATTAAGGTGACCCAGAGTGTTGGTTCAATACTTGGTCCGACCAAGGACCATTTGTTGTCTTAGATGAACCATTAAAAATCACTCGTACTTTTGTCGTATCGCTGTATGCCTTCATTACTGCATGGTGAGGTAAATAGAAGGTTTTTTGTCGCGTAGATTTAGCTGGTTTTGAGATATTTCTACTATATGTCCCATTTACACATATTCTCTGATTTGTTCGATGTATTTGTTTCACAGTTCTCTATCATTTGACATTTTCTGCTTGAGCGTTAAAAATCTCAAGGAGGCCACCAACGAATTTCCCAGTTTGAACGATGCTCTTCTGAAAGGGAGTTGATCGATATATCTCCCGTCTTCTTGCCTTCTCATTGAAGCATTATAAAAAGTTTTAAATACCGCATCTTCCGGTGAAAGTTATTTTGTTTGAGGTAAGTCTTCGATCTTCGAAAATTGTCGGAGCGTTTTATCTATTATTAAACGTTTAAAAACAATATTTGTTTTTTAAATTGTTAAAACATTTATTTTATGCAAGATAAATAAACAATCTAAATTTTAAACTAATTTTGAGAAGAACTTTCTTGTAGTGATAATTTTTTTATTTTATTATTAAATTTATGGAAAACCTAGTTTCGGAAATTCTTCCTTCATCAGTTCCTTCAACTAAACTGATGGATTTTTGCCATCTTTATAACAAGTCTATCTAAAGATGTATCTGTTCGTTGTCTCTCTGTTAAAAATGTATCTGCAACAATTGATATATCTATAGGAGCTGGTTTGCAGAAGTCAGGATCAGATAATTGCATATTTTCCATTCGTTGAAACTATCCAGCCTTTATGTTGCATCCTGGTATTCTCTGTGGCAGCTTATTTAGGATTAAAGCTTCGATCTATATTTTTAAGTCTGTATTATACAACGATCCCATCACTATTACGCTAGTTCCCGTGGATTGTATTGATCTAGCTGTTATATCCTAGTTACATTGACGTTGGCTATATTCTCTTTCCAAATTTGTCGGTAATAAATACGCTTGCAATTGGTTAAATACCTTGAACTTGATCTTGTGATGTTGGCTGCGTAATGGCGTTGAAATTAATTGATTCAGATTTCTTTTCCTTTAATCTCTGTGTTGGCTTCAGTGTGCAAGGCCACATGCTGTTTCCGTTTACATATCGTGCAATTAAATCTCGTCCTGCACACGACAGCCTAGTCGACGACAAACAATTGAAACCAAGTTCCCCCTCTGATACAATTCGCTTCCGTTCTGTTAATGGAAGTTTTGTATATTTCTCACATTTGCCTAAGATAAAGCTCCTCTGCATATAAATGTTAACATTACTCGTGAGTTCTCAGTCTCAAGAACACGAATCTAAATTTGAAGCACATCGATGGCTAGTTGCAAATAACCAACTATACAGGGATGCAATCATCGATACAGATTCACAGATCAGCGAACAAGACTTGGAAAGAATAGTCGATCACTAAAAACGACAGGAATACAGGAAGAGATTATTAAAAGCATAAAGTGTAATGCAATGTTCATTCAGTAAGAGCTTTTTTAGTTACTTCCAAGGACTTAGCAAAGAAGAAGTATACACAAAATTAGGAAAAAGGCCGAATTACATCAAAAATTATTGGTTTCTTAGAAACATAATTTAAGTAAAAGTTTCAGAGCTTAAAAATATCTTAAGGTTGAGAAATTTGTGTGTACTTGGGAGAAACTTCAAATGACCCGTTCAGGTCAACTTGTAAACCTTAAATGAAAATTCCATTTTTTATTGCAGATTCATATAATATATTTAATATATTCATATATAATCCAAGGAGTACTAAATAAGAAGACGCGCTGAGAAAACAGTTCCGGATATTAAAAAAAAGACACACGATAATTTTGGGGAGACGTGCGGCTCTGCTATCTATGAACCGCTACCAAATAACTCTGTCGGAAATCAATCAAAAAAGAAGGAAATTCCATTTGGTATTGTATTTTAAAATTGACCTTGATGAAATATTGCAAGGTCAATAAAATAACACTATATTATTAATTAATAATTTTTTAAAACCTTGCACTTTCGCCTAACTTACGTTTTTGTGAAACCAATACTTTTCGAGAGGATTCGACTCGACCTTTTTCCCTATTGTGTATACGAACTGCTTAATATTTTACTGCATATTTTAAGCAATCAGATTTATTGAGTGCGTCCTTAAAATAGTCCCTTTTATTACTGAAGTACACAATCATATAAGAAATACTAGAGGCCTGCAGTTAATTTCGAGAAGTGAACCCATACGTTTGTAGCTTTAACGATTTTATTAGATGGAAAGTATTTTTTTACAAAATTTGTTTGTTAACTTTCTTGGTCATGTACATGCTGAAAAAGCAAAACTGTGGTATATAAATACCAAACTTCTTAAAACTCTGACATGAGGATTCATAACTTAAGCTAGGCGAAGGGAGAACTGATAAAGCATTACCGCTCAATATTTAATTGATCTGGCACTAAACCAGATCTATTCTGAATAATTACGGATCTATTCGGAATATTTACTTTCATTTTCAACACCACTTAATTAATGAATGCCTTCAAATTTTTTGAGGTGGTTAAAAGTCTTAAAAACAAAGACACCACAATTAGATTAAATTATTTTAGCCCTGTTAAATCAAAAAGAAGACTAAGTCTACAATGGTAATTAAACCTTACAGGTGGCTAATCGTTATGCTTGCAACAGTCCAATGAACCCGAAAAACTCCGTATATTGGTGTATCTGTGTATGGTTAAAGTAAAGACATCTTCTTTCTAACCCAACAACTAATACAGTCTAGCTTTTATTATGTACGAAAAGAAATAAAGATTACACTACCCTGAGATACATTGTGGTCATCAACAATATGAAGCCAAACCGTAAAATAATACGGAATAATAATAAAATAACCATACCTACCAACTACATATCAGTTTATCAAATTAGATTAAAATTAGATAAAACAAAAAGAAATTGTTGTTGTTATTGGATTGAATACTACGTATGCGACCGTTTGTTAAATTTTTAATTAAAACTCAACACACAACAAACAGTAGATGAAGGTAGCGCAAAAAAAAAAAGAAAACACCTTGTTAAGGTGTGTTCAACTGCTGAATATTGTCTCACTATAATTTTTAATTTTTGCGACATGAATAAAAAATGTTTTCATTACACCCAAATGGAACGATATTTGATATGATGGTCTTTCTCTATATTATACATAACATATATGTACATACTCTATATTATACATAACATAATTTAATTAAAATTAAAATAGAACATAAAAAAAAAAATTTGCATGAAAATGAATTCCTAATTTAAACTAAAATTTATTCTAATTTTGCATTTTTATTTCTATTTTAATCGAATTTAAATTTAAACGAATGAATTTTGAAGGGTACAAATCCCCACTATGTTTACTTTATTTAGTTGTACAACAAAAAAAATTGTTAAATTACACAGAATTACTACGGGTACACGCCGATAAATTTAATCGCAGAATAATTATTATGTACATAATCGTAGTAATCATAGAATGCTGTTAACCGGGGTGGCTAACCAATCAAAATGAATTGTAATTTTGATAACGTTTTTTGTGTTTGAATATTAATCAATCAATTTTTTTTGGTTCATTTAATTTATTGTCGCCTATTTGATTAAATATACATTTTTAATCTTAATATTTATTTTAAAATTAAATTTACATTTTTTTTTTTGGAACAGATAAAACAATTTAACTGAGAAATCCTCAAATACAACAAAAATTACGTTAATTGCTTTACATATTTGTCGTTAAAATTCTTATTTTATATTCTGATGCTGAAAACTTATTAGATTAAGATCACATTGAATTATCTGCTGTAAAAGATTTGCATTTTGAAAATATTGATTCAGAATTGTGTTATGAATGCGTTCAAGCCTCATAAATTTCCTTTCCTTAAGGATACAAAAACGTAAGCACAACATTAATCCACCTAAAAAAAAAATGTTTCTCGCTGAATAAACAACACGGTTCTCACAGGTAAGATTTTTAGGATATTTGTTCAAATTGCATGCTTATGGAATGAATAACTAAGGAGAACGATTGTTAATAAATGTACATAATAGGTTTGGTCGAGTAAAATACTACTGTTCTGTTTCAAAAAACTAAAAAGGCTAAAAGTTCGGAATTTTTTCCATAAAGACGGATCGGATTGCGGTTTTTTGCATTCGCTTCCAAAAATTATTTGTAAAAAATGTACCTACTTTGTAAATTGCATTGCTGCAGCCAAAAATGCATTTTTTTGAGACGCCTTTTAGAAGATTTCAAAACTTTGTAAATAAGAGTCAGAAGTGGCCCAAATCGGGTACTCGGAGGTTTTCGAGGTCGCTGATCATGATTATGATGTTCAAATTGACCCCCCGAACATTTGGAGTTCAGGAACGCCGACTCTCCCACAAATCACGCGGGGAAGGAGAGAAACTCAGCGCCCGGCGGTTTCTTGGGTCGCTGAATTCAAATGTGACATCGACGAACAACCCACCTGGTGCGCCCGAATCTGGACGTGAACGTCATCCCCGAGAATTTTCCTAACAAGATCGCCAAAAACAAGCCAAAAATCATTATAGGGCTGTTTTTTGGGCCGCTTAATCCAAATTTCACATTGAAAACGATCCCCTGAACACATATAGTGCACCGTAACCTGGCTGAACGTCGTCTCCGAGGGGTTTCCTCACACAATCGAAGAAGACGAACCCAAAATCGTTATGGGGGGTTTTTTGGGGCGCTGAATCCGGATTTCACGTCGAAAAGTACCCTCCTAACACCTGGTGCACCCGAACTTTTATCTTGACATCGATGTCATTCCCATGAATGTCAACCAAACCTGATGTCTTAGAGACCGACATCAATACTGCAACAGCTGTGTGGAATTGTTGATTCTAGTTCATGGAGCAACAAAATATTATGCGCAACTACTGCCATATGAGACAACCTAAGTGAAGAATATACTTCTTCGGGTTTATTGAGCCTTGGAAGTTTCTGTAGAAATATTTCATTATCTGCCGGGCAGACTGCGGTCAATATTACGGCAACGTCTATATCTTCGGCGACTATGACTACCTTTTTTGCAACGTCCGTGAATTCTTCCAGAGCTGTCGTTACAATCATACGATCAGGGTCCGCTGCATATTGGTCTGAAACTATCCCGACTGTGGTCAGTTTAGCCCGGAGCATTTCAATAATCTTATTTTTATTATTTTTATTTTGTAAGAATTTATCCTGTTGTATTTGTAACGCCATATTCTCGCTAAAACCGGACGTCTGCTGAACTTCCCCGATTAGCGCGACGGTGTCTTTCAGATACTAAGGTACTAAGGGTTTGGTAACCATCAAAAATAATTATCGCACATCGGCCGTAATGGTTCAAAATATACTTTATGTAATTTTCCATAATCGTCGAGAATGTTTGTCCGATTGTCCATTTGATTTTGTGAATCAGTAATCCTCCATCCAGAACAAAAAATGTCCTTTCAGGATCACGAATATTCGTAGGAGTTTTTCTGAACAATGAATACAAGTATGCCTGAGGGAATGGAGACAACTTCCACTTGAGGTAGTCTATCATTTCTTCATCACTTTTTATTAATGCCCATATTCTCTGAAAGAGGACGTCGGGGTCAATTTCTATCACTTTATTGCCGACTTTTATTTTGTTTTAATGATTTTTGATCGTGATAATTTTAAATCCTTGAAATTTGATCCCGAAAAATCTTGACACCTTCGAAAGCATTGTGGCAATTGCTTTCGGGACTTCCACTCATTCCAGTAGCTATGTTTATGAGGCATTCTTTGGATTCACGGAATGGATCGTATTGCTGAAAGAAGTTCTCAATCAGTTTCAAAAATTTCAAATCTGCCTTGATCCTGGAATCTGTTGAATCCTTATGTTGGTAATTTTTAGCAAATGCACATTTCAAGAAATCCTCCATGCCCTCGATAAGATCTTTGGTGAACAAGAAAGTTTTGATCCATTGGTGCGCAACACTTTCAGTTACACCTTTACACCTCTACGAAATAAGCCTCCTTCAAACTTCATTATCCTCATAAGTGTTTGCTCAATAGTTTGGTCAGAGTTTGCTTCAGAGACTGATTGATTTATCGCTGTGTATAGTGTATTGTATTCACTTGGATAAGCACGTATGAAAGGCAGACAATTTATCACTGACAATTTGTACTGGCGATTTTTTGTCAAATCTTCTATGTATCCATTCAAACCTTTGTCGAAACTGGGCCTAACATACTTGTGAAACTTTAAAAAGCAATTAATTTTTGAAGAGTCTGTAAGTTTCAAACTTAAGCGTGCATTCGGTTGTGGAAAATTGAAAAATTGCATGCCATTCATTGCGAGGTATGGGTAAACTATAAGTGGGTTTTACTTTCTGCAGTGATTTCTTGTTCAGTTACACGTTTAAGGCGGGTCAGAGGTTTTTAGCTATGAAATGTCCGTTTTCCATCCAAAGTCTCTACGTTTCAAACCGCGTTATCGTGAACAAATTGAATGAAAGCATTTTCTTTGACATTAATTTCTCCCGGCATAGTAGCTGACATCTCATAATTACGCACTTCGGCATAAGAGCAACTGAATCCCATTGCGTTGCACATCTCCACTAACTCTCTAGAACCAAACTTCCGATATAAAGTCACCCCGAAAGCGACCTGGAGTGGTGACAATATTTTGCAGGGCAATGTCGCGCACATTATGGCATGAGCAATTGAAATAATTTCTGACTCGTGGTTTTCAAGTGTTTTTCTATACTGATTGAGAAAAAGCTTTTGTAAGAAAAATTTAAGTTTCTCTGGAATTATTTTAGCTTTTTGTAACATGCAATCACTTGCAGGATACGAATCCCAATTCGACTGATATTCGCGAATGTCCTCTAAAAGAATTTTCGCAACTTTATCAAGAAGTTCGAAATCTTTACATGAGAGTCATCTTTGCATTGCTTATATATTTTTGCTGCAAAACGTTAAACGCCTGATCTTTTAAGCAGCAGTATGACCCTGACCCTCGTTTACTTTCATGAACAAGATTTTCTTGATAGTGATTTTTTCTCCGTTGGTACGAGCATATCTTTTTCTTGGAAAAGCTTACGAAAATCACCAATGTGGAAATCCTTCTTTAGATTTTCGTCAATGTAATTGTATATCTGCTCCATAGACTGTCGAATTTTTTCACCATAGTCCCCTTCATATGTCTTTGGCTTACGTAACTTGGCACAACAAGATCTGTGGTATTTTATCTCTTCAGGATCATCCGGGTTCGAGAGCTTATCTATTTTTGTTCTTGTAGATATAGTTATTTAACAACCCGTGATGGGCCTGTTTCCAGGCTACCCACATATTTTAATATTAATGCTCCGCATGGGCATGATCATAATTATTAACATCAACCAAATTCACAATATCAAAATTTGTTTCAGACACAACAGCATGCAATGCATTACCGGCAAGCTACCAAATTCCAAAAACTTTACGATCTTTTCCAAATTTAGCACCTATACCTAGCTAGTTCCCATCAACTTTCCAAATGGAAAGTTGATTTTGATGGACCAACCGGAGGAATTTCAGTTGAACGGTTCCTATTCCGAGTTGAACATCTCGCTCGAACGTATCAAGTTACAAAAAATAACTTACGTAATGAATTTAGTGTTCTTTTGAAATTAGTTGCTTCCAACTGGTATTGGTGTTATATCGAACGGAATTCCTCGTGTAATTGGTTCCAACTGAAAGCAGCTCTTGTTGAAAGGTTTCAGGATCGGCGTACAGATGATGATATTCGCCGATTGATCGATTCAAGTAAACAGAAGCTGAATGAAACCTTTATCGAATATTACAATGAAATGCTAGCATTAATCTTACAATTTTGTTCTCCCATATCGGATGCAGATATGCTACGTATTTTGAAATGCAATATGCGCACAGATCCCCAGAACCATTTGGCTGACCAAGGATACACCAGTAAGGCGATGTGTGGCATTAGAGGACACATGGAAACGAAATCACCGAATTTCTGATCCTATGGCCAGAGAGGACACATGGAGGACTTCTGCTCTTAATTCTAATGTTCGAAATGTTCCGAGTGATGCTAATAATGATAAAAATCTGTATCAACGGTAAAATAATCCAGAATTTCGGTCAGACGTTAATGTCAGTCAAAATTATCAAAACTCGCTTCATCAAATTGATACATATTCGAGTAAACCTAATCAAAATTTAAATTGTAAACAGGATTATAATTTCGGTATTTGTTAGAATTGTTCCGATATGGGACATAAGTTCTATCAAAGTGGTAAACTACTTCGGGTGTTTTGTTTTGGTGTGGGTGTGGTGCAAAGGGCGTCTCAAAATTTAACTGCTGCATGCCAAATTCCCCGGGCTCAGGAGCAGCAATTACGACACCCACAGAATACTCCGAATATGGCCAGAAATAACCACTACCCAGGTCAATTCATCAGGAAACCTACCCAATAGATTCACCATCAATTGTACATAATTCTCACAGTCCTGATAATTCATCTAATGATCGTTCGTCTTTTTCAATGGCAAAGGAGAGAAAAAAAGTCTCTTTCCGCAGTTCTGCGTACTATGCAGTATTGGGAGAAGGGTAAATTTCGGAAAATGGAAATATCCGAAACATTTTTGTCGGATGAAATAGATTGAAGAGTGAAGACCATTTGCAAAAGTAAGCATTAACAGGTTAGCTTATACCGGATTGATGGATATTGAAGCATCTCTAACCGCTTTAGGTCATGGATGTGAACCATTTCTCAACAATCCGGATTTCAAAATTTTCAGTATATCGTCCAAAGTTAAAACAGCGAGTGGGTACTCTGAACGTATTTTCGGATATTTATGGCCAAAAATTAAATTTAATGGAATTGAAAAATCGATGCATTTATTTGGTGCCCGGATTAAAACAGGCGTTATACCTCGGAATTGATTTTTGGAAGCTTTATTCAAATTTTCATATACTATCTTTCCACCGTTGAACATTTTCGGTCGTTTAATAAATACGGTTTAAGAAAAACTTCCCTAATATCTCATCACATAGATGTACAAGGAGCCACACCGGTCAAACAACGATATTATCCGATGTCTCCCGTCAAACAAGCGGCTATGGATGCTGAATTGGACAGAATGTGGTCGCTGGGGGTGATTGAAGAGTCAGAGAGTTCATGTAGTTCACTTGTGACATTAGTCCAGAGACCAAATGGTAAGGCGCGTCTGTGTTTAGATGCCAGACGCGTGAATGAAGTAATAAGAGAGCCGCGTATCCGCTGCCTATTATCGACGGACTGCTAAGCCGACTAGAAGATACCAAATGTATTACTAGTTTAGACCTAAAAGATTCTTGACGGTTATTCAGCCAGCCTTAAATGGTTTTGAAATTACATGGTTTTAACTTTACCATAGAGCACCGTAGTGGTTTGCAAATGGTAGTACCGGACGCACTGTCCAGAGGGTTTATGGAAGAACTCGTTCTTCATGAGTGTGGGTTTAATTTAAATTTAGATTCTATTTTATTCCAATCTTCTTATTATTTACATTTGATTATCAAAATTCAAAATAATTCGGTGAAATTCTCTTAATTTTTTATTACGGATGGCAAAATTCTGGTGATTACCACAAATCAAAAATTAACAATTTCTTCAACGGATCTGCCTATAAGTGGAAATTGTATTTACCTCAACCGTTAGTTTTAAATATTCTAAATTAAGCCTCCAACGTCTGCACATTTTGGTTCTAGTAAAATGCTCGAAAGAACTCAACGTGCCAAAGATGGCATGGGACGTGAAGGAATTCGTAAGTAACAGTAAAACTTGTAAAGAAGTTGAACCGGTTAACTACATAACTCGAACGGAAATGGGTGAAAAGAGGCTGGTTGTGCGGCCCATGCAACACTGGATCATTATTCAAAATTTATATTCCTCAAACCGTTTCGAAACGCTATTGCCATACGGATGTAATTAAATTTTTGGAGAATGACGTCTTCTTACCTTTTTCGGTCCCAGAATACATTGTGTCTGATAATGGGGCATAATTTACTTTCAAATTATTTAAAAAATTATTGGCTAAATTTAACATAAAACATTCATTATTATCTCGGCACTTTGAGGACAGCCAATGCTTCAGAACGTGTCAATCGGTTGGTTCTTGGTACCATCAGAGCATATATTACGGATTTTCATTTAACGTGTGGTATGTCCCCACGAATGTTACAATATGGATATCACAGCAACACAGCATATGATGAATGAACAACCGTATTTTGATTGTTTGGAAAGCATCGATGATGTGAATATTGCAGCAAAGAAAAATCAAAGTATTGTGGCGAAACAGCAAGGTAATATTGCTATTAAGACGTTTCACGAATAACGAATAGAGAACGTTTTACTTGTGAAAGTCTTGCAATTTAACCTGATGTCAATTCGAGGTTTAACCAAAAAGGGTTATGTCATTATGTTTGATGGAGATTACGCATATGGTGAAACTCAATTTATGGCGCACACCAATGAAACGCTATATGAAGTGGTGCTGAATGTTGTTCGAAATGTTTATGCCGGTGTTTCAGGTGAGAAGAACTTGAACAAACACTCACAAAGTTTATGGCATTTCAGACTGGGACATTTGAATATGTTTGACAGGAAAAAGATGATTGGTCAACAAATGTTCGATGGATTGGAGCGAGTAAACGTGGACACTGACTCGAAGTTTTGTGAATCATATATTTTTGGGAAACGTTTCCAAAGTATAAAAATATAAAGGGCTGAAACCTCACAAGGTGATCAGAACTTCGGCCTTTGGTTTTTTCAATGAGGATTGCATTCACCTGTCACGTGTATCATAAAGTTGGTGTGACAGTTTTGACAGTACTGATTTCTATTTTAACTAACATATATTTACTTATACATGCAACAACAGCCAAACAGGTCAAAAGCTTTAGTAACAGGAGTACAGGCATCCAATATAACACGAAAAATCGTATTTTAAAACTTTATACCGAAAGTAGTACACAAAATTATACTGATATTTCTAACCGTGTAACTGACAATATTCTAGAACTTTAACCAAAAATCATTTTAGAATCCCATTTACAACGCACATGTCAAATTTCATCATAATCGGGTAAGGAATAACCAAGTACCATCCTACTTGGCCATATTCCAGAATTTCATCCAAAACTCATTTTAGAATCCCATTTCTAATACACATATCGAACATCAAAATCGGTTGAGGAATATGCCAGTTTCATCATACTTGAACTTATTCCAGAACTTCATCCAAAAGACGTGTTAGAATCCCATTTCCAATACACATGTCGAGTTTCATCAAAATCGGTTGAGAAATGGGCAAGTGCCACCTACTTGGCCATATTCCAGAACTTCATCCAAACAACATTTTAGAATCCCATTTTCAACGCACTTGTCGAATTTCATCATAATCGGTTGAGAAATGGGCAAGTTCCAGCATACTTGGCCATATTCTAGAACTTCATCCAAAATTCGTTTCAGAACCCCATTTCTGACACACATGTCAAATTTCATCATAATCGGTTGAGAAATGAGCTAGTTCCATCATACTTGGCCATACTCAAGAACTTCATCCAAAACTCGTTTCAGAATCACATTTCCAACACACATATCAAATTTCATCAAAATCGGTTGAGAAATGGGCAAGTGCCACCTGCTTGGCCATATTCCAGAACTTCATTCAAAATTCATTTTAAAATCCCATTTTCACCGCACATGCCGAATTTCATTATAATCGGTTGAGGAATTGGCAAGTTCCATTATACTTGGCCATATTCCAAAACTTCATCCAAAAAACATTTTAGAATCCCATTTCCAATGCACATGTCGAATTTCATCGTAATCGGTTGAGAAATAGCCAAGTTCCATCATATTTGGCCATATTCCAGAACTTCATCCAAAACAATTTTAGAATCCCATTTTCAACGCACATGTGATGAGAAATAGTCAAGTTCCATCATGCTTGGCCATATTCCTAAACTTCATCCAAAAATCATTTTAGAATCACATTTCCAACGCACGTATCGAATTTCATCTTGATCGGTTGAAAAATAGGCAACTTCCATCATACTTGGCCATATTCCAGAACTTTATCCAGAAATCATTTTAGATTCCCATTTCCGACACACATGTCAAATTTCATAATAATCGGTTGATAAATAGGCAAGCGCAAGTTCCACAATATAAAAAATTTGTTAACTACTCACTACATCCTAATGCAACCCCAACTCAACTCCAACTCAACTTCAACTCAATCCTCAAATTTACCCCTAACTCAACCTTCAAATCAATTCCCAATTCAATGCCCAATTCAATAATAATCAAACCAACATACATAAAAAAATCGTAAATATTTATAAAACCAGGTATTTTGGGTCAATTCATATGGCAGGTACCCCACCCTCTTGACGTACAGTCTCCAAAAGCTTTTCAAATCTCCGCCTTGACCATAGAAACAGATTGGCGAAAAAAAATTCAAAATCGGACAAGCCGTTCTCGAGATACCATGGGTCCAGACACAAAGACATCCAGACATCCAGACATCCAGACAGACGGACGGACATTTTTTTTTTTTTTGCATTTTCAGATTCAGAGACTTTCAAAACGTCGAGAAAAGTGGTTTTGGACCAACCAAATTTTTCGTCATTTTTGACAGGATTTCAATACTTTGGTCTTTTTAGACCGAAGTAAATACTTGTTCGTCACGAATATTGTAATTGATTCACAGTGACGTATGTGGCCCGATGTCAAAGACATCGTTCGATGGTTCAAGATATTTAGTCTCATTCATGGATGATTATTCGAGAGCTTCAATTATTTATTTCATGCAAAGGAAAAGTGAAGTGCTGGATATTATTATTACTTGAGGGCCATGTGGGGGCTCAAGCCACCCCGCACTGCGACCTAAAAGATCTTTTGTGCATTAGCCCTACTTGATTATCCGTCCAGTCAATATTCAGGCTCTTAATGAACCTGATAATACTGCCTAACGGTACGTGATACATACTATCTGGGCTCATTGCTCTCCCTCCTAGATGTTTTAATTATCCGTCCAGCCAATATTCAGGCTCTTAATGAACCTGATAATACTGCCGTCCGGTACGTGATACATACTATCTGGGCTCATTGCTCTCCCTCCTAGATGTAATAACATTTACTTCTGCTAGAAGAGCGGTAGCATTGGGACTCAAGGACTTCGAGAGGGCAGACCCACTCCCGTATATTCCTATCCGTGCCTCGTCTACCGTTTTGATTTTACTCTTGCGAGTTGCTGGGACATACTATCTGGGCTCATTGCTCTCCCTCCTAGATGTTTACTGTTGGAAGTACTTCTACACGTGATACATACTATCTGGGCTCATTGCTCTCCCTCCTAGATGTCTACTGTAGGAAATACTTCTACACGCGTTACATACTATCTGGGCTCATTGCTCTCCCTACTAGATGTAATAACATTTACTTCTGCTAGAAAAGCGGTAGCATTGGGACTCAAGGACTTTGAGAGGGCAGACCCACTCCCGTGTATTCCTTCCCGTGCCTCGTCTACCGTTTTGATTTGACTCTTGCGAGTTGCTGGGAATAAAAAAGTCGCCTGTAGGTCACCCAGGTTTACTACAGGAAGGCTAAATAAAACTGGAGGGTGCCTGGTATCCAGAGTCCGCATATATAGACTAATTAACCTATCAGCCATTCATCCATCGGCATATGCTGTTCCACCTTAGATTAGGGATTTTTTGTCAAGGTTTTCTCCTTTAG
Source organism: Tipula helvola (assembly GCA_963556165.1). NCBI lineage: Eukaryota > Metazoa > Arthropoda > Insecta > Diptera > Tipulidae > Tipula > Tipula helvola. The sequence continues at coordinate 121,818,144 of OY744481.1, read as the reverse complement.
CGCCGTACTTTAGCCTGTCACAAAAGTCTATATTCAGCCTAATGGTTACAGTTACCGGTGGTTGCCACGAGGAGGCAGTACGTACACTTGCGCCTACTGGAAGGATACGGAGCCCCTTCCAATAGACGCCAAACCACCGAAGTGCTGGATAAATTCAGGGTTTCTAGGCGAGTGCTGAATCATTGATAATTTATCTCATCTACGTGTGTTTGGTTCGGAATGTTACAATCAAAACATCGATCGAAGTTTAAAGCGAAACCAACAATGTATTTGATGCTTGGATATGGGTCGTCCATTGGTACGTATCGCCTTTGGGATACGGAGAAGAACAAATCAGTAATGGGACGGTATGTGACATTCAACGATTCCTGTTTCAGCTGATGATGGAGAAAATATCCATGACACCGAATTGGATGGTGCCGGTAGCCGCAATGTTAAACCACGGTGCAAAAACGGATCACACCGGTGACAACAGAGATAATTTCAACAGTGCTAATATGGATTGCATTGGTAACAACAACCAAGAACGAGATATTCCACGAAAAAGTGAGCGTACCGGATCAATAGTGTCGTATACCAGATAAATATGGTGATTGGTCAACGTTGACGGAAACGGCTCAGTTTTCATTGTCAGCTGAACAAGTTGTCGACGATGATCCAATGACTATCGTTGAAGCAAAGAGTCGTGATGATTTTAAAAATTGTAATGAAGCCATACAATGTGAATACAAGTCTCTTATCAAAAATGGAACTTGGACTGGTTGTAATTTACCAAAGGGATGTCGAGCGAACACAAATAAGTCCTCAAGCTAAAACGGCAAGCTGACGGTCAAATCGATAAGTACGAGGCTCGATTGGTTACACGTGGTTTCACGCAGAAATTTGAATTCGACTTCAATGAAACTTACGCTCCGATGGCAATGTTGGTGACATTGAAGATTTTACTAGCAGTAGCGAATCAAAAGCATATGCACATTCATCAGATGGATGTAAAAAGTGCATTTTTCAATGAAGAGCTAACCGAAGACATTTACATGGAGCTGCCGGATGGTTTTAAACAAGTCAATAAGGTGTGCAAACTTAATAAGGCACTTTATGGTTTAAAACAAACATCACGTGGATGGAACGAGAAGTTCAATGAATTCATGACTCGAATGGGACTCAAACAGTGTTAGTCAGATGCGTGTTTGTACGCGAACGTGCAGAATGGAATGTAAATCTACATTTTGCTGTGTGTCGACGACATTTTGATAATTTGCAGCGAAATAAAGATGATCAATACTGTAAAGCAATTGTTGTCCAAAGAATTTGAAACGAGTGATATGGGTAAAGCTAGCACATTCTTGGGAATGCGCATCGAACAAAATATTGAAAAAGGAACAATTGTTTTGAGTCAGTCGAAATATTTGGAAAGGTTTTGTAAAACTTCAATACGCAAGACTGCAAACCAAAGTCAACGCTATTCAGTGGGGACAAAAATGATGGAAAGTCGACATCGGGTTATGTGTTCAAATTGTTTGGGACCACGGTAATTTGGGCTTCACGAAAACAACCAATTGTTACTTTGTGTTGTAAAATTATATTTAACCAGAAATTATCTTCAACTATTCTGAATAACGGAAAGGGAAATACGACAAAGAAGTTCTTTAGCAACGGAGAATTTAAAATATGGTATTTCGTGGCAAACCGAAGGAAGGCACGACAAGATTTTTCAAAATAAAACATTTTTCTAAAATTTACTTTTAGACATATTTAAAGTTTTCAGATTTTAAAGTACAGCTTTACCGCTTACATTTTGCTGTACTGTACAATACATGATGTTGTTGAAAATGATAGCAATGAAATCGTTATATACAAACTAAACCACAAGAAAATTATCATGGCTTTACGAAATTTGATAGGACAATGAAAAAATAAAATGAAAACAGCAACAATGTAGCTTAATTGAAAAATAATTGAGTCAACAGATAGAATCTGAAAAACTCGTCAGTAGACCAAATTGTATCTATTAAAAGTGGATACATTTTATTTCATGAACTTTTCATATTTACGCGGTTTAAACCATTTCTTACATTATTAATTAATTATTTTTGTACAAAAGTTTTATGCTTTGAAATTACGCTTGAGTGCAAAAAATTCGCACATTGATAAATTTTCATTCACCAAAATTTCAAAATTATCAAAAAAATCCAATGTTTGTTTAATTTTCTTAAATGCATATTCAAAGTATAATCACATGTAACTTCCACGAAAGTAAAATGTATACAGTAGGACGCATAATGGGTATAACAATTAACCTCTAAAAATACTACAATAAAAACAATACAATAGCATACCACGAATTCGGTCATTCGGACGCTTATAGTCTGAACGGGCTTTCATCGATTACGTCTTCATCCGAAACAAGACAATGAATACCACACCAGAGGTAGCCGCTCAAGTAGTTGCACTAATTGATGCGTGGCAGAACCAAAGTGAAATGGCTCGACAACTAAATTTGAGCCGATTCTCCGTTCGTCGAGTGTGGCAGTGATATCAAGAAACTGGCGGCTTCAGACGGCGACAAGGACCTGGCCGACCGCGTGCTACAACACAGCGTGGTGGCCACTTTCTCGTGACTACTTCGTTGCGAAATCGTCGTTTGAATGCAGTTCAACTGGATCCAAGAAGTTCGTGAATCCAAAGTCAATCGGTGGACAGTTAGAAGACGATTTCAAGAAGGTAATCTGACTGCACACAGCCCAGAAAACGGGCCGAAATTGACCCCAGCCCACCGGCGAGCCCGCCTTCAGTTCGCTCGAGAGCATTTGTATTGGACAGAAGAAAGAACAGTCGTGTTCTCTGACGAGTACAGGAGGTGTTTACATGGCAACGATGGGCGAGGAAGAATGTTTAGAATACCAGGAGAGCAATTTGCACAATGTTGCATTAAAGAACGAGTCTCATATGGCGGTGGATCGTGCATATTCTGGGAAGGCATGCCATTGGAGGCGAAAACATATCTTGTGTTCATCCCCGGAGCGAATACTAGCCGTCGATCAAGAGGATTTACTTCTCAACAGCAATTAGGATATGCCTTAGCTATTTTTAACCGATTATGATGAATTTTGATGTTTCCAACGAACATAAGGAAATATGACACAACAACTATTTTTGGATGAGGTTATGACGAATATGTCAATATGGCTTTTTTATTGTTGTCTGAATGGAATTGGTTAAGTAATAGCCAAGTTCCACCCTAATGGCCATAATCACAATCAAAACATTAGAATCCCACTTCCAGTGTATCTATCGAATTTCATCATAATCGGTTAAGAAATTGGCAAGTCCCTTCATACTTGGCCATATTAAAAAACTGCATCCAAAAATCATTTTAGAATCATATTAATCATAAAATCCGTTTAATTTGAAGTGTAAAACCTGTATATATGCAAGATGCACACGCCTTGACCGATTTTAACCAAACTTTACACAAATATTGTTTTTGGAGGTTGAGTTGAAGATGTTCAGTTATTGGTAGATTTGCGAGTTGAATTAATTTTGAAGACCGAAGTTCTGATCACCTCATTAGGGTTCAGCCCTTTATATTTTTCCTTTGAAATTATTGTCGATTGTAAAAGTAGCGCCCCTCTAGGCAAAAATTGAAAATGATGCTACTGATAAACTGACATTTGCGTCGGCGAAAGAAAATTTAGCTGTCTGATAGGTATTGTTTTTCTATATATAGAATCTAACACAAAATTCTATTAACTAAAGCAATATCTCCCGCAAGAATGTTTTTAGTAATGAAAAATAGTTTTTATCAACAATCTTAAACGTGAAGTTATCAGAAAGCTAAGTTTAACATATTTCCGCTAGGTGTAATCCATGGTACTCCAACTGTCAACTGTACCGTTGAGAATTGTGCCGACCGACCCACAACTATGTACACAAAATTAATTAGCCCGCAAATCTCTACTACGAAATATTCCATTTTTAATCCCCAACAGTTTCATCTTATTCAGCGCGATCCAGCAAAATGGCCCATTTCTTTTGATGGCACACCAACTGGTACTCCCGTAAAAAAATTTATCCGCATGTTAGAACATCAATCTGTGACCAATTGCATTCATCCACAACAACTCGCGAACGACATGAGTTATTTTCTGAGAGGTATCGCTGCAGATTGGTACTGGAATTTTATACAAAGACATGGTAACGTAGAATGGCACATACTTAAAAATGAGAATGAAAAGATTTGCTGATCCACGGACGGATCTAGAAATAAGGCGAGTTCTCGAATCAAGAAAACAACGACCGAATGAGAAATTTGTAGATTTTTATAATGCTGTTTTGTCGATTTCATTACAAATGGAAAATCCGATGCCAGATAACGAACTAGTTTTTGTAATAACCCAAAATATGCGCCCAGGATTGCAAGACCGATTAGCAGTCACACAGTTTACAACACTCGATGAATTGGTAAGACAGTTTGCTGCGTATGAGGACACCTGGACACGGAATAGGATCATTCCAGAAATATTTTATGAAGCACGTAGACATGTCCATGAGCTACAAGTTGTAGAAGATCGCAATAGTTCGATAAACTTACATAATAATCAAACAATACCATCTAGTTACAGCTTAAATTTAGCCACTCCTCAAAATATGCTACAGTACAATAACCAGCCGTCAAATTTAAATTATCCCGCATTACAATATAACTACCCCACTTCTTATTCACAAATCAATCAACCCACGGATTATTCTAATCAACCTGTTGGCCCGCATAATTCAAACAGCCTCTTCGAGTGGAACTCACATAAAGCATTGTTGGAATTGCCACCAAACAGGTCACTATTTTAAAAATTGCAACCACAGGATTTTACACATATTTTGCTTCGGATATGGTACTCCAGAAGTTATTAAGAAATTCTGTCCTAACTGTTGTTCGATTTGGGGAAACTCGAAGGGGCGAGTGAACGTTCCGAGGACGCTTACTCCCATTACACAGACACCTCAAACAAATCAGAAAAGGAACGGAGAGTATCATTCGACCCTAGAATAATATCCAATGAAAAATACAGTCTTCCAAAATTTTCTCAAATAAAAACCAATTATCCACCTTATTCCCAAATTATTGAGTCCCTTATCGCTGATACCACGGATGGAAGACCTTACGCTAACGTCGAAGTCCTAGGTAAAAGAATAAGAGGGCTATTGGATAGCGGGGCAAATGTATCTATTCTGGGTAAAAATTGCAAGGACATTTTGAAGGATCATACAGTTAATTTCCGCCACCTTCCTTCAACCATTAAGACCGCAAACGGACACACGAAGCAAATAATTGGTCATATCAAAATACCAATAACTTTCGCTGGTCAAACAAATTTTATCACCTTACATCTAGCTCCAAATTTAAAACAAGAATTATATCTTGGTATCGATTTCTGGCGAGTATTTAACTTAAAAATATCATGGCCCTGCTCTTTATGATTTTTCTACTAAATTCATAAATTATTCTTCTTCATGTGAGTTGTCGCAGTCGGCTAATTGTGACAATAAACCTACTCTCCATCAGTTAACCACTTCTCAGCAACAGCAGTTGGAGACAGTTAACCTAAAATTTCCATCTTCCGCTAAGCTTGGTTTGGGTCGAACACAGTTAGTAAAACACGTCATTGACGTTGGCGATGCAAAACTCATTAAGCAGCGATATTATGCTGTGTCTCCCGCTGTTGAAGCTGAGATGAGCAAGGAGCTTGATCGAATGATCTCCATAGGCTTATTACAAGAAAGTTGTAGCTCGTGGAGCTCGCCGATTGCTGTGGTACACAAAGCTGATGTCAGAGTCCGATTGTGCTTAGATGCAAGAAAATTAAACTCGGTGACTGTGAAGAATGCTTATCCTTTACCTCTCATAGAGGGTTTGCTAGGACGGCTGAATAATACCAAATTCATTTCCAGCCTTGATCTTAAAGACGCCTTCTGGCAAATACCTCTGAATGAGGGGTCAAGGAATAAGACAGCTTTCACTGTCCCAGGAAGGCCTTTGTACGAGTTAACCGTCATGCCTTTCGGATTCTGCAACGCGCCACAGACTATGTGTCGGCTCATGCATCGAGTTATACCCCACGAGTTGCACACACAAGTGTTCGTATACCTCGATGACCTTCTGATAGCCGCTGAGACATTCGACGAACATATTTTACTGTTGAGTCGAGTTGCCGAATTGTTCAGTCGAGCCGGTTTAACTATAAACTTGGAGAAAAGTAAGTTTTTACTCAAAGAAATTCGCTACCTTGGTTACATAGTCGGGGATGGGTACTCAAAGTAGATTCCTCCAAAGTTTGTGCTATCAGTTCTTATCCAACTCCTAAAACTGTGCGCGACAATTAAGAAGATTCCTGGGTATGGCAGGTTTATTCACCGATTCGCAGACCTCGCAATACCGCTTACCAATCTTCTAAAGAAAAACCGCAAGTTTGAATGGAATAATCTCGCACAGGAATCTTTTGAGAAGTTGAAACAAGCTCTTTCCTCCTCGCCTGTTCTTTGTAATCCTGATTGAAGGCAACCCTTTTTTATTCAGTGCGATGCTTCTATGACTGGCGTGGGAGCAGTCTTGTTTCAAAGGTCACCCAGCGATGAGCATCCTATTGCTTTTATTTTTCAAAATCTTAATCCAGTGCAGTGTAACTACAGCATCACCGAGCTGGAATGTTACGCCGCTGTGTTGAGTGTTGAGAAGTTTAAGCAATACGCAGAGGGCTACTCTTTTACCATTATCACCGATCACCCAAGTCTGAAGCGGTTAATGGGACAAAGGGATTTCTCTGGACGTCTCGCTCGCTGGAGCCTTAAACTGCAAGCATTCAATTTTACAATTGAATATAGGAAAGGAAACAATAATATCGTGCCGGATGCTCTCTCCCATCAGGCTGAAGCATTGACTCTTGGTGAACGTATTAACGACAATCATCTATTATCGGTATATCGTGATTCCTTCCATTTTCAAGATCCAGAATATCTTAACCGGATTATACTTCCCCAAAGTCAGTCTCTCATAAAATGTAATCTTCGCATTGATAATGGAAAAATTCTAATACGTGATAAACCTGATTCAGACTTATCCACTGATATCCCGCCTTGGAAGATCGTTGTCCCGAATTCGCTTATTGCTAATCTATTAGAATTAGAAAGAGCACACTCACCACCTAGTGCGGCGCATTTAGGAGTACGTAAGACGTTGGAAGTTTTGCGGCGATATTATCATTGGCCAAAAATGGCTATTGACGTTCATGATTTTGTATCCAATTGCCAAATATGTAAGGCTAACAAGGCAACAAATACTGTAACTCGTCCACCAATGGGACAGTTCACGGAGGTTTCACAAAATTTTCAACGCCTATATATATATACTTTATGGGACCCTACCCGCGCTCCAAGTTAGGAAATACTTATCTGTTCGTCGTGTTGGATCACTTTAGTCGATTCGTTTTGCTTGATCCTATGAGGGATGTCACGAGTAAAAATGTCGTAAAGTTCCTCGAAAATCTAATGTTCAATGTTTACTCCGTACCCGAGCAAATTGTAAGCAATAATAGAAAACAATTTACCTCGAAAATATTTAACGATTTTTTACGAAAATTTAACATTAGACAAATAATCACCCCAAAGTACTCACCTCAAGCTAATGCGTCAGAGCGGGTAAATAGAAGCATACTTTCAGCCATTCGTTCTTATATTAAAGAAGATCATACGACACGGGATGTTCATATCCATGCAATCGCATCTGCATTACGTAATGTAACTTATGAAAGCACTGATCGATCCCCTTATTTTACGGTATTTGGACAGCATTTTATTCCTGATGGATCTCACTACGATATGCTTCGTCAAATTAATAGTCTGGAATATAGTGAAACTCAGCTATCAAATATGGATAAATTAACTCTGGCCAAGAAAACTGTGTTAAAAAATTTACGTAAAGCCCATGCAAGAAACACAACCACTTATAACTTGAGAAGATGGAATCGAAAGTTTTTTTCTGGTCAACAAGTATTAGTTCGTAATTTTTGTCAAAGTGCTGCAGCTCACAAGTTTTCGGCAAAGCTCGCTCCAAAATTCAACTTGGCATACGTTAAAGAACCTTTTGGTAATGTTGCTTTCAAGCTAGTAGATAAAAATGGTAAACCATATTAAGGACATAAAAACTTAAAATTCAGACGGTATGGCGTCCTATTAAATCATACTAATTATTAAAGTAATTGTAGACAGTGAAATTATATTTTTTTTTGTTTTCACGGCAAAGTGTATATTAATTCAATGCCCGGCTTAGAGACATCTCTCCTGGGATGTGGGACGGCTCCACGATTTGTGCCGACCGACCCACAAATATGTACAAAAATTAATTAGCCCGCAAATCTCTACACAAATTTATTTTGCTACCTGACCATCAAAGGGTTAAATAGAACGCTCTTTTCGTGATATAATTTTGGTTTTTGGAGGGAATGCTGAGTGCTTACGAGGCTTCTTCTTGAAAATAAAATTGGAAAAATTGATTGTGGGAACTGTGTACATAGGTACATGTATTGTGAAACCCTAAAATAAATAATAATTTTAAAAATAAATTTACAAATCGAACCATCAATAAGATGTATTGTGACTAATCATAAAAGTGATAATTATTACTGTTTTGGAGGAGATTTTCTAATAGAGTTATAGAAATTAGTTTAATAAATAAAAAATTGCTAATCAAACAACTTAATTAAATTCATTAAATTCTCGTTTCTTATCTCCAAAAACTAAAAATGTGGTATAGGTTCTAATTATTCGATTATTTATTATCACAAAATCAATTAACAAAACAATTTTAAATAACTCTTCTACCACAAATTTTTCACATTCTAACCACCATAATTTTCTAATCTCCAAAAAGAGTTAATTGTTCTACGCGTTTTTAATCTCGAGAAAGTGATAAAGTTTAATTTATTCGCCTAAATTTGTTCAGTTTTTATTGGGACATATTCGAGTAAGGAGCTTTATAGTAAATTTAGTGTTAGCTTTAATAAATAATGACCAGTGTTCCACGTGTACGAATATTAGTAAGTACGATCGACGAAAATCTATCAGAATATCCGCGACAGACCACAATCCATGGCGTTAAATACCTAGCCGATCGTTCACGTTCACTAGCCGAACGTATATTTTGGATTATTGCGTTTACAGTGTCGATTTTATTTTTTGGCCATTTTGTTTATAAAATCGGAAGAATATGGATACAAAATGAAGTTATACAAATTGAACAGAATATACCGACATATATTTTTGAAATTCCATTTCCGGCCGTTACAATTTGCCCGCAAATCAAATTCACAAAGGAGAAATTCAATTTGTCGAAATATGCGGAACGTTATGCCAACGTTTCGATTATGGATGGCCGTAATTTGGATAGCGATTATGGACCAAAGCTTTTCATGGCCTCACAAATATGTAAACCAGATTTTCTTTTTCAAACTAAACCGAAGCTGGTGCGTAAATTTCGTGAAGAACATAAGATTAATTGGATCGATACACTGATGGATGTAATGGTAATTGAAATATTTTAAATTGCCGCTAATTGTGTTTAATTTTATTTTAGATGTCGCCTAGCTTTAAAGAAATTGGCTATGTATGTCTATTGAAGCCATTTGAAGATATTCGCTATTCATGTGATGACGTATTTTCTACAATTATAACGAACGAAGGAGCCTGCTTTACGTTTAATACAATTCACGATATATTACGGGAGGATTCATTGCAAATGGAGCTTAAGTATCACAATATTACAATGGAACGCGATGGATGGCATCCCGAAACAGGATACACTAAAGGTAATGCTCACCCTCTTAAAGGGTTGCTTGAAGGGTCAGCTAGTGGAGATGGATTATCAATTTTATTAAAAGCGAATCTAGCGGATAAAATGCAATATTGTGATCCTTCAACCGTCGGCTATAAAATCGCATTACATTCACCGTCCGCTTATCCACAAATGTACGATAATTTTATTCAACTTGATTATGGTCAACGATTCAAAATAACAGTATTACCAAAAACTATAGAAACCTCTGAAGATTTGAGATCAGTTTTGCCCGATGAGCGGCAGTGCTATTTTAATGATGAACGCAAATTACAATTTTACACGTTTTATAATCAACAGAATTGCCACCTTGAATGTTATGCAAATTTTACTAAACTTCAGCATGGTGGTGTTCCATTTTCATCGCCACATGATTTAAATACCACTATTTATGGCCTAAGATATAAAAATGATGGTTGGGGGTTACTAAAAAATTTTAAATTTTTGCACGAGCACTTTAAAATATACGGTAAACCAGAAAATTCGGTATATAAGCTCTTGCCTAATTGTAATTGTTTGCCGGAATGCAATGGAATTTATTATGACCACAAAATTACGATATTGGGAGATGCAATGGAGATTAATTATCAAAAAGATATAATTAATACGGAAATAGATATAATATTTAGTGAACCAACTTTTAATGGTCTGATTCGGGTGCCCGCGTATACGTTCGAAACAATGTTATCTGACTTTGGAGGATTACTGGGCCTATTCATGGGTGGTTCGGTGTTGAGTTTATTTGAATTGTTTTATTTTGTGGCAATACGCAGTTTTTTTAAATCAATCGTGACAGAAAATCAAAGTTAACTATAATAAATGGATTAAGATTTCAGCCAGTTTTGTTTTATTGTAGTTATGTATAAAAGTAAATTTACCTATTATTAGGATCAAACACCGAGAGAATAAATTCGGTTGTCACAATCTTAAAAGTGCCCAACCGTCACATGTCGGTTGTCATTGTGTTTGTTAAATTCGATTTTGACAACTTAATGAATTAATAAGGTACGTAGTAAACGATATCAAGTTGTAGCAACTATTCATCAGTTGATAACACCAAACAAAAAAAGATTGAACCAACCTGATTTAGTTTCTGTTAAACTATAAATAAGTTACAGCAACCCATTAATCTGTTACCTCAAATATGAAAAAGATTGTGATGATCACTAATTTGATTTGATTTACTAACTGACAATTGTAGCGATCGGATAATTTGGTATCATAGCTGTCCGTTCAGTTGGCACAACGCAATAAAAGGGTTGCTTTAACAAGAAACATTGTTATCATGAATGTAAATACGATTGATCCGATCGAGTGGTAATAATTAAAATTTTAAGGGAATCGCTATTTCAGTCTATAAAATCGAGTGAAAAAATCAATCGTTTGTCGTGCCTGATGTGTTCGGTTGTCAGAATCGTTTTATTCAAGTTATTACAGTTGTCAGAAATTCCTATTCGGTTAGTTTGACTTAAGAAACATTTATAATTTTATTTAATTATTTATTTTGTTTTTTTAATAATCCCAAATTACAAATTTTTGATTTGTTGCATTTTTTCATATATAAGAATTGTAATTACATACAACACTTTTTAAATCTTTTACAATATTTAAATCAAATACTTCTACTTCAAAAGCAAAAAATGTTTATTAAAAAATAAAGTGTTAATTAATCGTAAACTTAAAAACACGTTTTTTTCACATATTATTATTGCTAATATAAGTGCCAAAATAGGTTCATCATTAATGTTTGAGCCAATACATATAACTATATCTTTTTTTAGTAGTGTACCGTAAAAATTTACCCAAGGTATTTCTGAAAAATTTAATTTTTCGATGTCACTAAGTTGAAAGCCTAGTTCTATCAAACTTTTATTATCTATCTTCTTATTTGCGATTGGATGGTAGACGGGTCTATCACAAATTTCTTTGTAGTTCAAGATTATATTTGCAATTTGGAATTGATTTTTTATGTGTAATGTTTTCAAAATATGTAACGTGCCACACACTATAGCGGTAGTTGGTAGACAAAATTAAAGAAAACACGAATTGGGCGCCAGTCTACCGGCACGTAAATTTTCCCGGACTGAGCTCGATGAGCAGGTGGACTCGGGAGGGGTTACTTGCTGTGAAAAAAAAAACTACCGCTTAGAATAACCACGCTTTATTTAGGTTGGGTGAGAAAACGAAACGGAAAAAAAAGAGGAGCAAAATGGCGAACACAATCGAAAAATAATTTTGTAATAATAATAAAAGGAAAAGAAATGATGGATGACTCACCGTTTTCCGCTTGGCTCTTCTAGATATTTCGTTCTATCAATTTGCCCTGCAAATCACCACGGCCCCATCAACTCGTTCTTCTCACGGCTCCTTTTGTTTTTTTTTTTTTATATAAAATCGTCTTTACACTGCACTATTTAGTTTTTTATTTGTTTTTTTTTTGTTTCACACCAATGGCCGTTTTATAAATTTTACACTTATTGGGAGCCAACAATTACGCTGCGCACAAACAAGCAAATGAACACAAAGTCTAACGGATCATGTGAAAAACCCGAAATGACAGGCTAAGGTTCAGCGAACCAACCCAATTAATAACACAACACCAATTAATGATCTTTCACACAAAGCAATGTATTTTTCCTTTTAAGATTTTTAAGATTTTAATTACAATACAACTTTTTTTTTGTAACAATTAATGTTTATAAAACTAGCCAAGAAAACATGTGAGGCAAACAAACATAAAACGTATTTTTTTTTACAATTTAATTTATGATTTCATTTGGCAAATAAAAAAAACAATTCACAACAGGTATGGCCAATACACTTAACGCCATTACCCGTCTATTTTACCAAACACAAAACAAAACAAATAGCAATAAATTATTTTTTTTGGTCTTTTTCTTATTGACCTCACTACTTGGCTGTCCAAACTTTTCTCCCCTCGTCGTCGTTTTCTGCTTGCCATCTCAATCAAATTGCCCTCACGATCTTCTTCTCTGCCATTGCCGCCCTCTTCAATAAATGTTGCTTGCAAATTTGTGTTTTTTTGTTTTATTCGGCTATCTGGTGGACAGTAGCCTATCTTGCCCTCAAGTGTGTCAGTACATGCAAAAATAACAAAATTAAGGCGCATTACCAATTTGCTTTCTATGTTTTGTAAACATCCTTTTTTTTTATAACAATTTATTGAAACAATAACAACGACGACTCTTAATATTAAACGGTGAGTCGAATGGAGGGAACAAATGAATTTAAAAGTGAAACGGTTATGGAAATTTATAGGTAAGGGCTGAAATAATAAAACTTCTCACCCAACCTAAACACGCGCCGATCATATCCCCGCCGTCAGCTTCGCCCACGCTGCTATTATTCTCGTGCACTACCGTATGGAACGCTACACTACATCCCAAGTGAAACAACGAAATTTTTTTTTAAAACCTGAAAGGTTTTAACAAAAATTTTCGTTAAATATGGTAACTTATCCGGAGTGTAAAACAATTTCCATTTATCACTCGCGTGAGTCGTTTTGACCTCGGTAGAACAAAAAAAAACACACGAATATTCTTTTCGATTCCTAAACTCTGTTGAATCGACGAAACGACACTAAATAAATAAAATACAATCAATCCAATCTCCTTTCACTATAAAATTTTCTTAAATTTTTCGCATGAAATTTGCCCACTTTACGGCCATTCATGTCTTCTAGTTCATATGTGCTATTACCAATTCTTTTAGTGATCCGGCATTTTTCGTACAAAGAATCAAACTTCGAGTTATAGCCGTCTATTGCTTTGGACTGCTTAAAGTTCTTCTTCAACACAGTTTCGCCAACCTGAAATTGTATAGGACGTGTGCATAGATTATATCTTTGGATGTTCTGTTCGTACGCTTTATTCAAATTAAGTTTGACAGCATCATGTATTCTAGCTAAATTTTGTGCATGTTCTTCACGATTTTTACACGGCCCTTTTTCATTTATGTTGGTGATCCGCGTGCCAGACACCTCCATATTTCTTCCAAAATTCGTAAAAAAAGGCGTGTATCGCGAAGACTCATGCACTGCTGTCCTCAGTGCACACGCTATCTGGTTTATGTTTTCGTCCCATACCCGTTGGTCTTTCTCTATGTAACTACGTATCGCTGATAAAACGCTTCTGTTTACTCTCTCTGCCGGATTCGCCTGCGGGTGGTAATAAGCATTCAGCCAATGTTGAACCTTATATTTTTGCAAAAAGTCCTTGAACTTCCTCGAAGTGAACTGGCCGCCATTATCCGATATTAGAGTGGACGGAACACCAAACACCAAGAAAATACTTTCCTCCAAGTATTTCATTAACGATACCGTCTCAGCCCTTCTAACAGGTTTAAGCATAACAAATTTACTGAAGACGTCAATTACTACCAACAAGTATCTGTTTCCGACTTTAGATCGAGGGTACGGCCCCATATAGTCGATGGCAATCATTTCCCATGGACGAGTTGGAACGCGTGGCTCACCCATGGGTACCCTCGAGATCTCATACTTTGGTTTGTTCAGCTGACATTTTTCACAAACCTTGACATAATTCCGCACATCACTAGCCATCTTCGGCCAATAATACTTCTCCTGAAGTCTCCGGAGCGTTTTGAAAAAGCCAAGGTGTGAAGCTAAAGCGCTGTCGTGGTTGTCATATAAGATCTTCATTCTACTCGACTTTGGAACATATAGCTTCAACTCCCAGCTATCGGCACAATCGTCTCCAATCGTCTGGCAATATTTATACAACTTCCCATCATAAATACGAAAATCGGGATACTTATTGGGAAAATATAATACATCTTTGCTGACCTTCTGATATGCTGGGTCTTCCTGCACGTCGGTATCGACTTGAACACACTCAACAGCACGCGACAATGCATCAGGAACAACATTTAACTTTCCCTTTCTGTGTTGGAGTTCGAAGTCATACCCCTGGAGACGCATTGACCAACGAACCAACCTCGATGCAGGATCCTTCAGGTTCCTCAGCCATACCAGAGAAGCACAGTCGGTCACCACTTTAAATTTTACACCATCGATATAAGGCCTAAACTTCTCGATGGCTAACACCACTGCCAAACATTCACGCTCTGTGGCCGGATATTTTCTTTGAGTAGATGTGAGTTTCTCACTCATATACGCTATCACTCTCTCACCGTCATCTACTTCTTGTGTCAAGACAGCACCTATGCCTGTATCAGATGCATCGGTCTGAATAGTAAATATTTTCCCAAAGTCTGGATTCACGAGTATTGGAGCGGACACCAATAAAGTCTTTAAGTGAGTGAAAGCGATTTGAGCGGCGGCGGTCCATTCGAACTTCTTACAGGCAGTTTTTCTCAAGAGGTTGGTGATAGGTGCTATTACTGTAGAAAAATCTGGGATAAACCGCCGATACCAACCAGCCATCCCAATGAGCCTTCGGGTGTCTTTCACAGATTTCGGTGTTGCGAAGTTCAGGATTCCGGTAATCTTCTCAGGATCGATTCTTAATCCCTGCTCGTCGAGGATGTATCCCAGGTATCTGATTTCCTTGAGACAAAACCGCGATTTTTCTAAACTAATCGTGAGATTAGTCTTCCGCAAACGCTTGGCTACCTCTTTCAGTAGTTTCATGTGCTCTTCAAACGTTTGCGACATCACGATTATGTCATCAAGATAAACAAACACCCTTGGTTCCAAATCTACTCCGAGAACCTTGTCCATCAACCGGCAAAGAGTTTGGCTAGTATTGCACAGCCCAAACGGCATCCGCTTGTACTGGAAGAGTCCTCTTCCAGGCACAATAAAAGCCGTTTTAGGTCGACTGATAGCATTTAACTCAATTTGCCAGAAGGCATCACTCAAATCTAAACTGGACAAGTACCTTGTACCGGATAACTGTCCTAAAATTCTATTAATATATGGCAAAGGATAACTATCTTTAACTGTTACTTCATTAAGTTTGCGTGCATCTAAACAAAATCTAATTTTCCCTGAAGGCTTCGGCACGCAAACAATAGGGTGTGCCCATTCAGTTGGACCGGCCTCTTCCACCACTCCCAACCTTAACATACGGTCCAATTCCGTGTTCATGTCTTTCTGGACGTATGGGGATATAGGTCGAGCCCTCATTTTAACCGGCTTAGCATCGCCAGTGTCAATGTTGTGTTCCGTCAGATTCGTACAACCAAGTTTATCGAGTTGGGTGACTATAGAAAGGATTTCATCACTTGGTTCAGTGTCACTTTCTGTAGATCATCCAATTGATGTTGATCAGCCTTATCAGTATTTGGCACAACATTAACACAGTCAATACTAAGCATATCTTTGGTTCCAACTGACGGCCAGATGCGGAAAGCTTCCCAAAAATCGATACCGCAGATCAGATCCCTGGGAATTGATGGGACCACCAGAGACCTAATCACTTTACATCTTTTTTCGACAATAAACGGAATGTCCACGGAATGCTTGACGAGATGAACTGTTCCATCTGCCGTTTTAATGCGGGAATTAACTTGAATTAGTTCTAAGCCAAGTTGTTCCAATCGCACATAGATATCGTCATTGCCTAATATAGTGCAACTGGCTCCTGAATCCAACAAACCAGTTACAGTATATCCGAAAACGTCCACCTCTATGTGGGATCGGTTATCGCCTTCAATGTTAATTACGCATTCAATTGTCTGTGGAATTCCAAGTAATTCGCTGTTATCTTTAATAAATTTGTCTTTATTCACATCACGACAATTTTCTTCTTCGCTAACTTCCCTGAATTTTCTAAATTTATTTTTTTTAACAGTTGGTTTATTGTTTACTAAGTAGTTCGCAATGGTTCTATCATTATTAAACAGTGTCGTTGGTGGTCGCATATCAACACTATCACAATCGTCTAAATCATAAGGGAGATGATATTCACTGGCTGTGTCTTCATCATCGGAAAATGTTTCAGTCTGTACTCCTCGAGATATATATAATGGGATCGTTTGCGTTGTTGCTGGGATAAGACGATCCCTTACTGTCCCAGATTGCTGTTTTCCGCTGGATTTGTTGTTGCTTTATTGTTTTGTGTTGGCCTCTCCAAGCATGAAAATAAAGCTCCACCTCGATGATTTCTAGGGCATTGGTCCGCCCGAAATCCATCCGTGCCACAGCACCAACAATAGATCCTCTCTCTAGGTTTCTTGCAATCAAAATGTCTGTGTCCAATCTGCAGACAATTCCAACACTACCATTTCGGTTTGATTGATTTTTACGGGTAAATCGGCTTTGTGTGTTTACAATTTTTACGATACCGCTAAGGTTTTTGTACAACATTGTAACAAAAAAAAAACATTTTGAAAAAAAAAACGTTATGCCGCCCGCGTGAAACACTATAATTATACCTTTTAGTAACACGAAAAATATTTATTTTTTTAGGGTTTTTCTTATTAAGTTAAAAATTATGAACAAATGTAGCAATTATTTTAAAAACTTAATTTACACTTAATATGCGTATTATAAAAGTAAATAAACATACCTTGTCCAATATTGGCGTCTAAATGATTTGCTAAATAAATTTTATTGTCAAAATCGAATTCGTATTTGTGGTTTCTTGCTCTCTATTTGCTCTCTCCGTAACTAACTATTCGATTGTGGTAACTGATTCTCATTTTTATTTGGTTTCATTAACAGAGAGAATTTTGTTTCAACAGTATAGATGGTTGTTGCAACCGAACGTAACTTTATTCAGTTACCATAGTCGACATTGAAATATAGAAATTTTAATAACAGGAACACATTTTGTAGAATCGCTAACTCGATCGCAACAACCGAGTATTACTTAATATTCAGTTGAGATGATTAATATTGAAATCAAAATGCTTGGTTATCAGAATTATGGTCATTCTAATCACAGCGGCGATTACCTCAACCGAATATAACTTTATGTTGAGAATATATTAGTACAACTGCCATAATCAGTCATGCTAAATGTGATATGTCAATCGTTGCAACTGTATCAAAAAAACGTTCGTTAAGAAGAACCGGAAAGTTAAAAATTATATGTACAACTGAATAAATATATTACTGATATTCCAACAAGCTCGTAATTAGTCATGTCACCTGACATTTAATGGTTATAACCGCCATGCATTTTCAACATATAGTAGTACTGTTTTTTTAATTGTATTTTGGTTTCTTCAACCTTTACTCGTTTATCGCAACCGTAGTCCGCAATTCCATTTCTCTCGGTGAAGCTTTCATGTCGAGTCACTGTTAATAGTCTTAATCGATTTTGAACTGGTGTTGCAGCATCAATGTTATGGGGAGGAATTAAATAACCAATTACGCATATCGCTAGCAAATTCCGTAAAACTACTTTGATATTTGTAATATTTATTAGTTCACCGAGAAAAATAATTGTATACAATTAAGAAATCCTTGCATTAGCGGAAAGTAATATTCTTACGTATTTATTTCATGAATAATTCATTAATGGAACGTAAGCAACTTACTAAAGCATAAAAAAAAAATTCGGGGTAGGCTGTGTCTTCTACACGGCTGTAGGTGTTTTCCGTGATAACGTTTACAAGAGGTGCGAGAAATGGCACGATGAATGGGTTTGTTAAAATAAATTTCTTTATTATTAGCATCATGAAATGAGAGTACAGTGATGGTTTGCAAACGATTAAGTACTGGGCGATGGTATAAGAAGTACGATATGAAGTGCAGAGTCTCAGCGGAGATGTGCCTGATGAATGTGAGTTCCGCAGACAAGTGCCTCCCAAAGTCGCCGAGGCTAGTGTGGTGCATACGCAGTCTAGGTCAAATATATATGTATCAGAGTCCACACTGACATATGACCCATCAGATCAGGCATTCCCCCTTTATAGTGCTCTCTAGCATTGTAAATCGCCGCTTTGTAGATCTAAATTTTAATTAAAATTTATGTGAAAATTAATTATTTTAATTTACAATAAATTATCAGCCACAGTTTCTTTAGGCACAAATTGACACCAAAATTACTCCGGCCAGAAAAGTGATTCTCATGGTTGGTTGTAAATCGCTGTTTTGTACTGTGTAATTTTAATTAAAATTAATGTGGAGATTAATTATTTTAATTTAAAATAAATTATTTGCCACAGTATTATTAAGCACAAATTAATAACCGAATTGCTCCGATCTGATGAGGCATTATATTGCTATAGTGCTCTCAGTCTCTACAAATCACTATTTTCTAGTTTGAATTTTTAATTAAAATTTTTGTGGAGATTAATTAATTTAATTTTAAATTAATTAACCACCACTGGTTTTTTACTCAAAAATTGACACCATCTGATCTCCGATCGGATGGCCCCTTCTCTCGCTACCCTGGTTCAAACATTTAAATCGGTCGAAATCAGAGGTTCGCGGCGCGGGTTCCTTTGCCGCCGGATGACGTCATTGCAATAATATTATGCGTGACGCATAAAGCCGAAGGACCAATCTAAGCAATCATATCTTTAAATTAAATGTAATGCTTATAGTTGATGAGTAATTGCCCCCGACCAAGGGCTAAATTTCGGGTCAGTTTTCTGAATATGCGGTGTAAAACGTTATCACGTCAAAATGTTAAAGAAACGAATTATGTTACATTACAAAATGATGGGTGTGAAGTTTCTCCCAAAAATCCCAATTTTTATATGTGTTAGTTTCACACTGTTAAATTGAATTCAAATTGAAAAAAATCTGGATTCCTATTGAAATATTTAGTACTAAAAATGTAATTTTATTACAAAATCGGGACATATTCTTAGCTTTATGGATGGGGAATTTAATCAGCTGTTTCTTGAATTATCACAACTTGAGTCCAAATCTCTGGCAATATCCGTTAATGGCCCTTAATCAAATTCCTGCAAAACCGCACTTTGAAGTTTAGAATTCGTACCATATTTATTTCTCTGGTTAGGGAATACTTTCAATGGATGAGGAATTTAATCAGCTATTTCGTGAACTATCACAACTTAGAATTCTTATTGGCACAAATTTATAATTTGTACTAGAACAGTTTGACGTTTATTTAATTTTTCGGAACTTTGGTTTTAAATTTAGTACACTTATATTTATTTGATCGAAATAACTCGATAGGTACTAACAAAGTAAAATCTATATAAAAATGAATTCCTGTTTGTTTGTTTGTTTGTTTGTCTGTTCCGAATGGGCGTCTCAGCCGCTCAACCGATCGCCATGAAATTTTTACCATGTACAAGTTGCATATCCAGAACCAACCTTACGATATTTTGGAAGGGGCTGGACCCCGGGGTCTAGGGGCTGCGGTACAAATTTTTTCGAAAATTTTAATTTTCTTTAAATTTTTCCACAAAAATAAGTTTATGGGGCTGGTTATATGAAATTACTGACATGTTCGACCAGGAGTTCGGGGACCAGCCCTGGATCAAAAATTAATTTTTACACAAATATTTGATTATTTCAAAATTACTTCTCAGTCGCTCAACCGATCGCCATGAAATGTTTACCATGCAAATGTTGTATGTTCAGGACCAATCTTACGATATTGTGAAAGGGGCTGGACCCCGGGGTCTAGGGGTCATGGTACAAATTTTTTCAACAATTTAAATTTTTTTACGAGAATGAGTTTTGGAAAGGGGTTATATGAAATAAGAGACATGTTCGAATTCGGGGGGGTCCGCCCCTGGATCAAAAATTCATTTAAAGATACAATTATTTGATTGTTCTGAAATAACGCCTTAGCCGCTTTACCCATCGAAATGAAATTTTTACCATGTATATGTTGCATGTTCAGGACCAAGCACACGATACTTTTGAAGGGGCTGGACCCCGGGGTCTAGGGGCTGTGGTACAAATTTAACTCAAATTTCTATTTTTTTAAGATTTTTTTGACGGGAATGACTTTAGGAAAGGGGTTATATGAAATTAGTGCCATGCTCCAATCCGGAAGTCTGCCCTGGATCAAGAATTCAATTTTACATGTATAGATACAATTATTTAAATGTTCCGAAATAGCGCCTTAGCCGCAAATTTATACACCAAAAAGGATATCTAGCGTGCGATTGTTATACACAAATCATACCTCTACTATAATTGATTTAATTATTCAAATTAATTTTATTAATTTAAATTTAAGACAATCTTTCATCACTTTAACTGAAGACAAATCTATGAACACTTATATTATCCATACTAATAATCCATTTTTACTGGTTTGACATGTACTGTTTAATGATATCCTATTTATTATATCCTGTTTTGAAATGTACCATAGTCAGCGAGTTCTAATTTCCACGTAACTTCAGAAATAATTAACATTTCTATTTCCATTCTATCCACTATTGCAACCGGCGGCTTTTAATGAAAATAGTAGTTTCATACTAAACGCCAATAGTTTATTACTTTATTTAGTTTATTACTTAAATAAATCAATGATTGTTTCATAAAATCAATTCTAGGAAAGGTACTAAAAAATATTGTACGTATAAACTGATTTACTTTGAAAAGAACTAGCGTTTTATATTTGAAAATAGCATCTTCTACAAGAAACATCCTTGGATTCAAATTATTGTACGTGTAAAATTGCCTTAGTTTGAAAAAACTTTTTTTGTTTTTCGAAATGTCATTTTCAGCCACATTTCGCGGTAAAACGTATCGAAGTGGACGTAGTTTTAATCGTTTTGAATAAATTAATATTAATTTGTATTTCGGATCCCGTTGTTCTCGATTAGTTAGCTATATTGCAATAAAATAATTGTTGGTGATTATTTTCCAGGTATTAAATATTATTTCAAGTGAATATACATTCTTATTAGATTTAAGTTTTCAGTTTATAAACGTGTTAATCTATGATTACTTTTTGATTGTAGATAACATTTGATTTTGCTTAAAAAAAATTCCGTAAAGACATTTTCAAACACAGTTCGCGGTGAAACGTATCGAAGGGAACATTAAAATCGTTTTGATAAATTAATACTAATTTCTGTTTTGAATGCCCGTCATTCCTGATTAATTAGCTACACGTTTCATTTTTGCTTAAAAATGCCACCGAAAAAAAGATCAATTGGGCAGGTAACTGCAAAGTCGAAGAAGATTAGAGCCGCAAGGGTGGCTGAATCAAGCGAACAGCGTGAAGCACGACTTGAAAATGATCGAAGCAGTACGTCTTCTTCAAGAGTTGATGAAACAACTGAACAGCGTGAAACACGACTTGAAAATGTACGAAGCATGATGTCTTCTTCAAGAGCTGATGAAACAACTGAACAGCGTGAAACACGACTTGAAAATGTACGAAGCAGGATGTCTTATTCAAGAGCTGATGAAACAACTGAACAGCGTGAAACACGACTTGAAAATGTACGAAGCAGGATGTCTTCTTCAAGAGCTGATGAAACAACTGAACAGCGTGAAACACGACTTGAAAATGTACGAAGCAGGATGTCTTCTTCAAGATCTGATGAAACAACTGAGAAGCGTGAAACACGACTTGAAAATGTACGAAGCAGGATGTCTTCTTCAAGAGCTGATGAAACAACTGAACAGCGTGAAACACGACTTGAAAATGTACGAAGCAGGATATCTTCTTCAAGAGCTGATGAAACAACTGAACAGCGTGAAACACGACTTGAAAATGTACGAAGCAGGATGTCTTCTTCAAGAGCTGATGAAACAACTGAAAAGCGTTAAACACGACTTGAAAATGTACGAAGCAGGATGTCTTCTTCTAGAGCTACTGAAACCATTGAACATCGTGAGGCCCGGCTGGAAGTCGATCGGTTACGATATGAACGATTAATAGAAACTTTTAGAGGTGATTTAAAGTTAGCAGCATTCAATTACGAGAAAGACTATGATTACAATGTTTCAATTGGGCAAATGGAAAACATTTGTTTGTATTGTCATGCTTTAAAGTTTCACAATGAATCGCCTGGAATGTGTTGTTCAAATGGAAAAGTGAATTTGCCTCCTCTGGATGATCTACCTGAACCTCTTCTAGCTTCTTACGTCTCCGAAACTACTGAGTTATCCAGACATTTTCTACAAAATACTCGAAAATACAACTCATGCTTTCAAATGACATCTTTTGGAGCAACCCAAATTGTTAAGGATGGAGGTTTTATGCCCACGTTTAAAGTACAAGGACAAATTTATCATAAAATTGGATCACTTCTTCCTCTCTCTAACAACGACTCCAAGTTTTTACAAATTTACTTCATGGGCAACGAGGAGGCGCAGACTTATCAACGTTGTGCTATTAGTCCCGGAACAAAACGTGAAATAATATCAAGTTTACAGATTTTATTCCATGAACGCAATCATCTGGTAAATTTATTCAAAACTGCATTGGAGCAAATGCCATCAGATGACCACAGAGTAGTTATTCGAGCAGATAAAACACCGTCTGGTCAACATGAAAGACGATTCAATGCTCCAACAATCAACGAAGTTGCTATTGTTATGGTCGGAATGGATTTCAACCAACGTGATATTATTATCCATAGACAAAATGAAAGCCTACAGCGTGTTACTGAAACACACAGATCGTATGATGCTCTTCAGTATCCAATACTGTTTTGGCAAGTAGAAGATGGGTACCATTTCAACGTGATGTAAACTAACCCAACAACAAGTGCTGCGATGACGAAAAGGGTTTCCTGCATGAATTTTTATGCGTATCGTATTATGATTAGAGCACAACAATCAAACCACATCCTGAAGTGCCGTCAACTTTTTCACCAATTCATTGTTGATATGTATGCTAAAATCGAAAGTGAATGACTTCTTTTCATTCGCTTAAATCAGAAAAAACTTCGTTCCGAGGAATATATTCACTTGCGCGATGCAATTGCAAATGATGGAAACGTTGCTGACATTGGGAAATTGGTCATATTACCAGATACGTATACGGGAAGTCCAAGGCATATGCACGAATACGTTCAGGATGCCATGACATATGTCCAAAGATTTGGACGTCCTGATCTATTTATAACGTTTACGTGTAATCCAACATGGACTGAGATTATAGATTTACTTCTAATTGGGCAATCATCGACCCATCGGCATGATCTGATAGCTAGAGTTTTCAAACAGAAACTCATAAATCTCATGAACCTCATAACTAAAAATCATATTTATGGAGAAACTCGCTGCTGGATGTATTCTATAGAATGGCAGAAAAGAGGCCTACCACATGCTCACATTTTGATTTGGTTAAAGGACAAGATTACTCCGACTCAAATTGATAGTGTTATATCAGCTGAATTACCCAATCCCCAAGAAGATCCGATACTTTTTGAAATCGTTAGCAAAAACATGATACATGGGCCATGTGGAGCCGTGAATCCCAATTCACCTTGCATGAAAGACGGAAAGTGTTCGAAAAAATATCCCCGAAAGATGTGTCAGGAAACACAAACTGGTGACGATGGATATCCACAATACCGGAGACGAAAACCTGATGGCGGAGGACACACAGCCACTATCAAAGTAAACAATGTGCATCATGAGGTAGATAATAGCTGGATTGTTCCTTACACTCCGTTACTGTCGAAAATATTTAAAGCCCATATTAACGTTGAGTACTGCAACTCGGTTAAGTCAATTAAATATATATGTAAATACGTCAACAAAGGCAGTGATATGGCAATTTTTGGACTTTCGAATACAAATTCACCATTCGATGAAGTCACGAAATTTCAAATAGGACGTTACATCAGCAGTAATGAAGCTGTCTGGCGAATTCTGAGTTTTAATATTCACGAGCGTTATCCAACAGTTGTACATCTTAGTGTACACTTAGAAAATGGACAACGAGTTTACTTTACGGAAGAAAATCTGTTACAGAGAGCTGCGCAACCAACGAATACGACATTAACAGCCTTTTTTCAATTGTGCGGAACAGATTCATTCGTAAAAACGTTGCTGTATCATGAAGTTCCAAAATATTATACATGGAACACGTCAAAGAAGCAGTTTTTCAGAAGAAAGCAAGGCACAATTATTCGGGAGTACCCTGGAATACGTGGTTCTGATGCTTTGGGTCGAGTTTATAATGTTCATCCTAACAATACGGAGTGTTATTTTCTGAGAATGCTGCTTCATGAAGTAAGAGGACCAACGTCTTTTCAAGCACTGAGAACTGTAAATGGCGAAGTATGTCAAACCTACAGAGAGGCATGTCTTAAACGGGGCTTACTTGAAAATGATGAACACTGGGATAGAACACTAACCGAAGCATGTCTTATGTGTCGTCCAACACAAATACGCAAGCTCTTTGCAATCATATTAACAACATGTACACCTTCCGATCCTAAAGGTCTTTGGGTAAAGCACAAAGAAAGCCTTAGTGAAGATATACTTTGGCAAGCACATAGAACAAATCCCGATATGGAAATACAGTTTTCAGCAGACATATTTAATGAAGGACTTATATTACTCGAGGATGCATGCTTATACATTAATAACAAAGTCATTTCCCAACTTGGGTTGCCAGCACCGACACGCCATGGAAACATTGTTCGTGATAGAGATCTATTACGAGAACAAAATTACGACGTTGGTCAGTTACGAGTTTTCGCTGAGACTCAAAAAAGTCTCTTAGTGGATGATCAAAGACAGGCATACACTAAAGTGATGCAATACATAGCAAACGGTAACGGAGGAATTATTTTTCTTGATGCACCCGGAGGCACTGGAAAAACATTCCTCCTTAATTTGATACTTGCCGAAGTAAGACAGCAGAATACAATCGGCCTCGCTGTTGCATCATCTGGAATTGCCTCCACTTTACTCGATGGAGGACGCACAGCACATTCAACGTTTAAACTACCATTGAATTTGAATCAAGCGGATAATTTTTCTTGCAATATAACACGAAATTCGGGAATTGCCACGTTATTAAAAACATGTAAAATCATTATTTGGGATGAATGTACCATGGCACACAAAAAAGCATTTGAAGCGGTTGATCGTACTTTGCGCGATTTGCGACAAAATAACCGACCAATGGGAGGAGCTCTAACACTACTAGCAGGTGATTTTCGTCAAATTTTGCCAGTCATTCCACGATCAATACCCGCTGATGAACTTAATGCCTGCCTGAAGGCGTCTCATCTTTGGAAACACGTTACGAAAATCACACTATCTACAAACATGCGTGTGAATTTACATCACGATGGTATAGCTAAAACATTTGCCAGGCAGCTTTTGGACATGGGTAACGGGAAATTGCCAAATGACCCTGTAACATGTGAGATATCGTTCCCGCCTAATTTTTGTCAAATACTGCCATCAATACAGGACGTGCCAAATAACTTCAAAAATCATGATTGGCTGTGCGAACGTGCACTCCTAGCTCCCAAAAATGACGGCGTTAATAAATTAAATAATGACATTCAATCGCAACTACCCGGGCCACTAATGAAATACAAATCTATCGACACGGTTACTGATGTGGATCAATCCGTCAATTATCCAATAGAGTTTCTTAACTCTTTGGAGCCACCTGGTATTCCACCACACATACTATTTTTAAAAGAGGGTTCACCAATAATACTGCTCCGAAATTTAGATCCACCGAAATTGTGCAACGGAACACGGCTTTGTGTGAAGAAATTGATGCCGAATGTGATTGAAGCAACGATTATTACCGGTAAAAGTAAAGGAGAAGATGTGCTAATTCCGCGCATTCCTATAATTCCCACCGATTTGCCGTTTGAATTCAAGCGACTACAATTCCCATTACGCCTTGCTTTTGCAATGACAATCAACAAAGCCCAGGGGCAATCATTGAAAATAGCTGGTGTTATTTTGGAAAATTCATGCTTTTCACATGGCCAACTGTATGTTGCTTGCTCCAGAGTGGGAACGCCAAAAAATTTATTTATTTACACACCAAATGGAAAAACCATAAATATTGTTTATCAAAAGGCTTTATAATAAAAATTATTAACTAAAATATCTTTATATTTATTATTCACTTTGATCTGGTTGAAGGTTTGTAAAAGTGGAGTATAATTATTTGGCAATTGGTAACAAATACCAAACCAAAATTAATTAACTATCCTCACAAACAGGATGTCCAATAATATCATTACAAAATTTCGCCTGGATGCATTGACGGAGGCACCCGTTTCTGAATACAGCTACTTATAATTTTCTTTTCATATGTGATTGCAACTACAAGGTATTTGAATTATATACCTCCCGTGAAACGCCGGGTAACTCAGCTAGTACATATATAAAAATGAATGTTTGGCTGTATGTCCTTTATAGAATCGTAAACTATGCATTTGATCATGTGATGATCTTTAGCAAAGTTGTTGTGCATGAGCCCACGAAGGGGAGTTTTTGAGTTGGTACGAACAATTTTCGACAGGTGGCGCCACTGTCATTTTAATGAATTTCATATATTGCCGTGACGGTGACAGTTCATGCTGATTTGAATTGAAACGAATACAGCGAACGAATGATGACGTTTTGAGTTGTGTGTGACATAAAAATTTATGTAAATTGTGAAATTCATGTCCGGCTCACAATATTGTGCGTATTTTTATATTTGGGAGCGTTTTTCGAATAGTTTTGTGCAGTTCATTGTGAGTTAAATTAATAATTTAGATAAATAATTTAATCGAATTGAATTTTCTTAGTTTCCGTGAGCTGATTTTATTCATTCTCTACAGTGAATTCACGAAGATTATCGAATGTGTATGTGAATGATCTGACTGCTGATTGACGTTCCGAACGCATTTGCTGTGCAGTTTTTTTTCGGATATCATCGTGAGTGGAATTAAAATCGATTTCAACAATTATCGAATGCTGATTTTTTTCACTTCAAATTTCCCTCAGCGAGTTGGTGATCACCGTCAATATTAACATTTCCATCCGTGTGTGAACAGCCGGTTCAATTGGATTGGATACATTGTGAGATTCTGATTGCTGATTGGCATCTAATAAATTCAAACGCATAATATAATAATAAGGCCTCCAAAGCGACAAGCAATTGGCCGATCTACACCTCAAGCACGGAAGAAAAGCGCATTACGAGCCTCAGAATCAGACGAGCAACGAGCATTAACCTTCATCCGTCCCTCGCTTCATTTTTGACCAAAATCTAATTTTATTTTTGAAATATCTTATTAAATTACTGCGTTATCTTTCGTTTTAATAAATAAAATTAAAAATAAAAGTGAATTTTGTATTTGCTTAGCGTAAATTTACTGATGAATTTATTTTAGTAATTTTTGCACAAAGGAATTTTACTGTTACTTTTTTAAGGGACGGATGAAGGTTAAGGGTGGAAAATCGACGAGAAGTGAGGTTAGAAACTAATCGAATACGTACCTACTACTCAGGCCCGTTCGTCTGAGACAACTGAACAACGGGAAAGAAGGCTGCAAAATGTTCGAATAAGCACCGTTCGATCAAGACGAACACTGTACGCTGATTTATATCTTGGTGCATTCCATTATGACAGTAATAATGATTACAGTCTTCATCCAAGTGTCATCATTGGAAAAATGGATAAAATTTGTATGTATTGTAGCGCCCTCAAATTTAAGAACGAAACGCCAGGAATGTGCTGCGCCAATGGAAAAGTTAAACTGCCAGAATTACATCCAACACCCGAACCACCATCAACGTTGCTATCAGGTGTTACACGTGAGTCAAAGCATTTCTTGGATAACATCCGCAAATACAATTCATGTTTTCAAATGACATCGTTCGGTGCAACGAACATCGTGCGCGAAAATTACATGCCAACATTCAGAGTCCAAGGAAGTTGGAGTCCAATTTACGAGACGCAATCGTTAATGATGGTAACGTGAATCCAAACGAATTGGGAAGAATGGTCATATTACCGTCTACATTCACGGGGAGTCCACGGCACATGCATGAATACGCACAAGATTCGATGACATACGTTCGCGCATATGGTCGTCCAGATTTTTTCATCACATTTCCATGCAATCCAACATGGGATCAAATTAAAGAACTTCTGTTAGCTGGACAATCATCTTCGGACCGCCATTTAAACAAAAATTGAAATCTTTGATGGATTTTATTATCATAAGCATCACGTTTTTGGAGAGACACGCTGCTGGATGTATTCCATTGATAGGCAGAAAAGAAGATTGCCACATGCACATATTTTGGTTTGGTTAATCAACAAAATTACGCCAGATCAAATTAACCAAATCATCTCAGCAGAAATACCAGATAAGGACATTGATCCAGACTTATTCGACGTCGTTACCAAAAATATGATTCATGGTGCATGTGGCGAATTCAACAACAATTCACCATGCCTGTCTGATAGGAAATGCACGAAACGATACCCAACAAACTTGGTTTCTGATACCATCACTGGCAATGACGGATACCCACTGTATCGTCGACGATCAGTTGAGGATGGCGGCAAATCCATCGTATTGCAATTCAGTGAAGTCGATCAAATACATTTGCAAATATGTCAACAAAGGAAGGACATCCCAATTTGTATTCCAGTGACGCATTGGATCGTCTGTACATTGTTCACCCGAACAATACAGAATGCTTCTATCTGCGATTGCTGTTAATCAATGTACGTGGACCGACATCTTTCCAAGATTTAATAACAGTGAACGGTCAGCTGTGCGCTACTTATCGCCAAGCTTGCCAGGAACTAAATCTTCTTGAAAGTGATGAACATTGGGACACTGTACTCGCTGATGCATCGAATACTGCTCGACCACAGCAAATACGCACGTTATTTGCCATAATATTGACAACCTGCTTCCCATCTAATCCAAAAGATCTTTGGGAAAAATACAAGGACTACATGAGTGAAGATATTCTACATCGTTTGCGCGCTGCGAATCAAAATCCAGACTTTCAATTCACACCAAACGTGTATACACGGTGTGCGGGAAGCCGAAAAAAGTTGGTCTAAAATGCCGAAAAAAACTAGCGTCATATATAAATACAGCATACTCTACAGTGTCATAATCCATTAAACAGAAAATCGTACCTGATCATTTAACAAAGAAATCACGAAAAATCGCGATTTTTTTAATTTTAATTGAAAATATCATTTCAGCGGCCAATTTAGAAAGGAAGAAATTAAAGATGATACAATTTTTTATAATTTTTTCTTAATCTGTATTCTTTTATCTACAAAATGAACCCTATATCCATATTTTGCGATAACTAGTTTTTGTTTTACAACCAAAAATACACTAACGTACAATGCCGAACATCAAAATACTCCGCCTACTTTGCTTCAAACAATACTAACTCGAGGTCACTGTGTACGGAAAGGTGAAAGAAATTTGCCTAAAATTTTTTGATTTGGTAACGTGGAGGAGAACTTCCTACAAACTGTTTTTGGAGGAATCGATGGAAAATCGCGAATCTTCGGAATTATATGCATGGTGCATTGTGGAAACCAAACCACGTATATCGATGCAAACAGAGAGTGAATTATTTTCAATTGATTTGAAAAAATTCGTAAAATGACGAAGACGATATTTTGTGAAGTCATCTTTTTTGGCAAGAAAAAATCGTAACCAGCTATGGGCACCCTTCGAAAATACACTGTAAATGAGAATAGTTTAAGGAAAACGCACCTAATTTGAAAAAATTTCGTGGTTTATTAATTTTAAAGACCTTCAGTGGCAAACATAACAAGAAAAGGCTTTTTAAAAAATTATTCAACGTCAGTCAACTTCAATTTCAGAAGCTTCAAACAGATGATGTAAAGTTGATATAATCATCAGATGATGGAGAGTTCTTTTTTTTGTTATGTCGGCATAAACGATGATATCTGAAAGTTTTCCACTCATTCAGACACTTTAAATGAAAAAAAAGGTGCCTTCAACCAGTTACATTTACGTGCCCACAACCGGAAATCACGCGACCATTCTCGGAATAACCAATTAAATTGTGATGCGTCATGATTTTGAAATAAATCGATGTGGCATCCAAAATCACTACGAAAATACTGTAGAAATACAAATATCGATAACACTCACCTGTTTGAGATTATTCACTTTGATTTATCGCACTTTTAAAACATTAAAAAATTACAATTGCGTTAATTTATTTTTACGAACTTTTTTTAATGTGATCGCAACAAATGAACAAACTCGTCCATTCACTTCGATATTAGCTAGAAAACTGCGTACTGTCAAAATACAAGTACGACAACAATCAGATCAGCCATATTTGCATTGTGTCAAAAGTTATGCAGGGGTGCCGACAATCGGAGAGTGCCCACAACCAGAGACTCACCCTTATATGTCCAGCTCTTCTAACCTGTCTAATTTCGGTCCTTTTTTGATTCTGTGTAAAATGGTTAAATTTTTATTGAATTCAGTATACCTAATTGGCATGATAAACAAATTTAAGTAGGTATGATCAAGCGCATGTATTGCTATCTCTTTCACTAAAAAATTCTGTCATTCGGTGCTTTTTTCTTGATAAACTTTTTTTAATAAACACTAGTTTATAGCAAACAAAAACAAATCGAATTCGTTTGCGGTGATAGTTTTTGTGAAAATTTTGTGAAAACAACGAAGCCTTGTGATTTTATCGCACCGAATGACGATATGCGCAAGAAAAGACGAATTTGAAACAGCTGTCAATCACACCTATTCAATTGGTTTATCATGCCTAATTGGCAAATTTCTTTCACCTTTCCGTACACAGTGACCTCGAGTTAGTATTGTTTGAAGCAAAGTAGGCGGAGTATTTTGATGTTCGGCATTGTACGTTAGTGTATTTTTGGTTGTAAAACAAAAACTAGTTATCGCAAAATATGGATATAGGGTTCATTTTGTAGATAAAAGAATACAGATTAAGAAAAAATTATAAAAAATTGTATCATCTTTAATTTCTTCCTTTCTAAATTGGCCGCTGAAATGATATTTTCAATTAAAATTAAAAAAATCGCGATTTTTCGTGATTTCTTTGTTAAATGATCAGGTACGATTTTCTGTTTAATGGATTATGACACTGTAGAGTATGCTGTATTTATATATGACGCTAGTTTTTTTCGGCATTTTAGACCAACTTTTTTCGGCTTCCCGCACGCACACCGTGTATAATGAGGCATTGATTTTGATTGAAGACATATGTTTGGCAATCGCTAACAAGGCACTGGTGCAACTGGGAATGCCTGCTCCGAACCGACCAGCAAACGACCTTTTCGATCGTAATTTGCAACGAGAAACACACTTTGATTCTGACGAAATTTGTTCAGACAAATTTTCTGCAGTTGGTTCCAGAACAACGCATTGCGTATGACAGAATTATGCGTGCAATCACAGAACAAAGCGGTGGACTGTTTTTCATAGATGCGTCCGTTGGTACAGGCAAGACTTTTCTTCTTTCATTCATTTTGGCAACCATACGATCACAATATAATGTTGCACTGGCCATTGCATCATCTGGAATTGCGGCAACTCTTTTGGATGGTGGCCGAACAGCGCATTCAGCATTGGAACTGCCGTTGAATTTACAAAACACTGAGGCACCAACATGCAACATCAGCAAAAACTCTGGTATGGGCAAAGTACTCCAAACGTGTCAAATTATCATATGGGACGAATGTACAATGTCTCACAAGAAAGCATTGGAAGCGCTTGATCGTACACTGCGAGATTTGAGAGGAAACGCACGGATCTTCGGTGGCGCACTCATTTTATTGTTTTGGAATTGTTGGTTGTTCCCAGGTCGTTGGCATCTAGATTACCTGCTAGCCACTTCCATGCAGTACCCAATGTAGCCCACCTTTTTCTCCTGAACCTTTTCATTGGATTTATTTGAAAAAGATTGTTATGCAATTTTTTACATTTTTGCTTAATAATAATTATGTAGTTCTAATTTGTCATCTACTTTACTAACAATAAATTTATCAATTGACTCTACTGTATACTCTAAATTTGTTAAATTTATAGGATGAATTATCTTTATTGTTCCTGTTTGAATTTTACATTTATTTGTTATTGTTAAAAGTATTGGATCTTTATGTAAGTTTCTAATTTCTGATTTTTACAATATTGAATTGAGGTGATCAAAATTAAAAGTCTTAGTGTTATAAACATTATTCTGAAACGAGATATGAAAAGATTATTAGATTTTATATTTCCTTTATCCTTTTTATCTTATTTTTATTCCTCTTTACATTTCTGTTAGTTTTAAATGTTTTAAAATTGACGTCTTTTATTTGTGTTTTAACCCCTCTATGTTGAATTTTAGTTCTTATGTTTGATTTTACAAAAACTTTTTGATTATCTACTAATTTTAGGGGTTCCTCTTTCTCATTTTGTTTCTCTATTTTCTTTTTAGCCAATTCTAGATTATTAGTTACTGTGCTGAAAATATTATTTGCTTGAGTTTGGATTTCTTCGGGATTCGTGAGGTTATTTTGGTTAAAAATTATCTCATTTGGTACGAACCCAGTGGATGAGTGTAACATACAGTATTATTATAAAGGGCAAATGATAATTCTATAGCAGTTGTAAAGTTAGAATTAGGAAATTTATCTTTATTTGTATTTAATATTTCAATTAATGTTGCGTGTTTCTTCTCAATCTGTCCATTAGATTCAGAAGATGATGCATAATCTAGTTTAATATTTAATTTATTTAAATATTCCTTGAACTGTACAGATTGGAATGTGGTTTCATGATCTGAAACGACTTGTTCAGGAATCTCGAAAAGTGAAAAATATTTAGTCAGAGCATCGGTAGTGTCTATTAAATTTTTGGAATTGATTGGTATCATTTGTAGATGTTTTGAAAATGAAACGATAATAGATAGGAAATTGTTTTTATTAATGATAAAAATATCAATATGTACTCTTTCTAGAGATTTTTGTGTAATTGGTCTGTGAGAAATTTTGATGTTATAAGGTTTGCGATCGTATTTGTTCATGTTGCAATTATTGCATGCATTGACATGGACCTTAATTTTACGTAACATTTTTGGGAAAAAGTACGATCGTTTCAATTGACTTTCTATCTCTTTGATTCCCCGATGAGCTCTCTCATGTTCTTTTACAATGATAACATTTTACCGGTCTTGATTCGTGACGTCCTCGACCATTTTTGTAACGAAAACAAAATGATCGTTTTGGGAGAAATTTTCCCGAAATGATTCTTGAAGCTTTTGATATAATATTTCGGGTGCTAAGATAGCAGATTGTTTCCCATTGTGAAACTTCTTTAAATATTTTGTAATTTTGTCCTTTTCAAAAGAATTTTTAGAAATTATAATCCTTTTGAAATTGGGGAATACATCCTCCAGAATTATTGTATCGAGATTTGAAATTTTGAAGATGATCTGATTTCTATAATAATTTATGGGTCGATCTGAAAAGTGGATGTAGTAATCATCTGATGTATTTGCTAAATGAACAGTATCTAGATCACTATCATCAATATTTGGAATTTCTTCGATTATTTCAGATTCACGTGAAGTGTTATCTGTTGTTTCGTTAACATTTATTTCCTTGATTGCAGACCTTCTACTAAGAGCGTCCGCAACTACATTTGTTTTTCCTTCTTTGTAAATGACTTCGTAGTCATAATTTTGAAGTTCTAATCTCCATCTTAGAATTTTGGAATTTTTTTCTGATGATCTAATAAATGTTAACGGTTTGTGGTCGGTCACTAGTGTAAATTTGTTGCCATATAAATAAGGCTGGTATTTCTTTACTGCCCATATAATTGCTAGTGCTTCTTTTTCGTTTGTTGCGTAATTAACTTCTGTGCTATTCAACGTTCGTGAAGCAAAAGCGATTGGTCTCTCGATTTTATTTTGTATCTGTGAAAGAACTGCACCTAAAGCGAAGTCTGAGGCATCCGTCGTTAATATAAAAGGTTGTGAAAAATCGTGAGGATTTGACCCGTAGAGAGGATCTTTTTTAGTGTTTTAAAAGACTGAATGTAATCAGGATCCTTAATGTTAACTGATTCGTCTTTTTTTAAATATTTGGTCATAGGCTTGGTTATTTTCGAATAGTCTTTGATAAACCTTCGATAATACCCAGACAATCCAAGAAATTGTTTTATTTTTTTTGGATTTGTTGGTAATGGCCAATCTAATATTTTTTGAATTTTGTCTGAATTTTGTCTGAATGGATTTAAACATCTTGAGTTATGACATGCCCTAAGATTCAGTTTCTCGTTTTATGAACTCACATTTATCAATTGAATCTTTAAGTTAAATTGGGAAAGTCTTTTAAGTACCTTGCCAAGATTATCTATGTGGTTTTCAAGATTATTTCCTACGATGATAATGTCATCTAGATAAACATGGCATATTTTTCCTATCATGCCGTGTAAGACATAATTCATTGCCCTTTGGAAAGTTGCTGGGCCGTTTTTCGGAATCTGATGGAAATCAGATTTTAAATCGAGTGTCGAAAAGCAGACTGATTTGCCTAGGTTGTCTAATATTTCGTCTATTTGTGGTATCGGAAATTTATCATTTATCGTCTTTTCATTCAATTTACGATAGTCAATAACCACTCTTACTTTTCGCATTCCCGAAGCATCCAATTTTTTGGGTACTACCCAAATTGGTGATGAATATGGGCTATTTGAGTGATGAATAATTCCACTGTCTAGCATTTCTTGTATTTGATCTTCTATATCTTTTTTAAAATGATGAGGATACCAATAAGTTTTTGCGTATACAGGAATTTCGTCCGTAGTATTTATTGTGTTTTTAATAATGGTTGTTGCTGACAGTTTTTGATCCTGTTTCAACAACACTTGCTGGTATTCGTAAATTGTGTTTATGAGTTCCATTTTTTCTTTTTCAACTAAATGGTCCATTCGGATAAGCTCTTTTATAGTTTCTTTGCTTATTTTTGAATCACCATAAATAGGGATTGGGTTTAATACTTCGAAATTGTTTACTTTAAGTTTCAATTTCGGTAGTTTTTCCGGTGGATTTGGTTCATTTGTCAGAATATTCACCGTTGTTTCTAAATTATTTGCTGTATATAAACCCAGTTGTATCGTTATGTCTTTATTTAGTTTTTGATAATCTGCTACTACCCAATCGCCACTCTGTTGAGTTTTGAAGGAAATAGTGTGATTATAAAAATTTTCCATTGGATAGTGTTTACGCTTAAAAATCTAAACATTGTTAATTTTAAAAAAAAACATAAATTAAATAATTAAAATTTACAATTTTACATAAAAAATTTATCATTGCACTCTGCAATGTTATTATTACCATAAATGTACCTGTCAAACCAAATGATTACGATAATTCTACATTATCGACAAAATATTGATATTGGTGTTTCCACTGTAGCGATCAAGGTTTGCTCAATAACATTATTGGCACTATTTCAATTTTCGCGCGTTAGACTGGAAATTAGTTTTCTTGCGCGTCAGAAAACCAAAATTCATTCTCTTCTTTTCGAGTCATCTGAACGGGTAACATCAACTTTGGAGATTGCTGGTAAAACCACTTATTATATTTATATTTATTTAAAATTAAGCCATTTTGTTTTTGTATCACAAAATTTTGAAATTATATACATATACAAAATACAATTAAACAAAATAAATTTCTTTCATTAATCTTTTTATTATATATTTTATTATTAATGAATTTTTAAATAAAAACAAACAATTGCGTTTAAAACATTTTTTTTTTGTGAGTGAAAAGTGATTCATAAAGTGGACAATAAATATTTAAGTGTTGTGCAAATTTATAACTTTTTTTTTAATTCCGTTTGTTTGCTACAACATTTTGGTGCCGAAACCCGGGAATAATTTATATTCCATACAAGTGTAACTTTAATTATTTTGCGAAGTGTTACATATTCCATTAAATCACACGTTTGCGTAATTTCGATTCATAAATCGCTATTTATTACGTCTTCTACGTGTGTTTATTCATTTGAGCAGATTTGGTATTATTGCTGCACCATTATCTCAAATAAATAAATCATCTCAAACTATCGATATAATTTAATAAAATGTCTGAATTACAAGCTCTAATTAAAAAACGTGGTATCATAAAAGCTACCTTGACTAACATAAAAAAGTTCACCGATAAATTTGGTTGGGATGCTACTCAGGCTGTCAACGTGGAACAATTAGAAACCAGGATTGACAAATTAAATGAGGCTTGGAAGGAATTTCATGACGTTGAGTTTCAAATTTTGCTTCTTGATGATCAAGCATCCGAAGTCGATGAATTTGAAGAAAGATTTTATGATATCAAGGCATTACTAAAGCGTCTACTCAATACTCGCGCTCCTAGCATTGGTGTCGCTGCAAATAATTCGCAAGACAAATCCATGATAGAAAATTCGTGTGACCGGTCATTGCATCAAACGTCAGAACTTCGTTTACCACGTGTGTTGATAGAGCAGTTTAGTGGAGACTATGCCAAGTGGCAGTCCTTCCAAGACCAATTTGAAACTTCTATACATTCAAAAGAAAATTTATCAAATATCCATAAGTTTCAATATCTCAAGAGCTTATTGAGAAACGAGGCAGCTTCTTTGATTAGGCACATGTCATTAACAGATGCAAACTACACACTAGCTTGGGAAAAATTAAAGAAACGGTATAGCAAAAAGAAATACTCAGTAAGAGAATTAATTGAATTGTTTCTGAATCAACCTACTGTGAGTGCCGATGGTTTCAAACAATTGAGAGCAATCTGTGATACGTCCGATGAAGTATTAAGAGGTCTCCAGGCTCTTGGACCAGATTGGCAATCGCGAGATCCGTGGTTAATCCATATTTTAATGAAGAAACTTGATCTGGAGACACAACAAGCTTGGGCAAAACATTCAAATGACAATGAGGTTCCTACAATAACCTGTTTATTGGATTTTCTGACGGAGCGCTGTGACGCAT
The DNA here is from genome assembly GCA_963556165.1 of Tipula helvola. Lineage (NCBI taxonomy): Eukaryota > Metazoa > Arthropoda > Insecta > Diptera > Tipulidae > Tipula > Tipula helvola. The sequence continues at coordinate 121,780,406 of OY744481.1, read as the reverse complement.
TAGAGGCATGCACATTGTTAAGGCGCCCCACTTCAACTCGACAGAACACACACACTAGAGTCCATGCAGCTACAACAAATTTCGTGAATTGTGTAATGTGCAATTCAAATAGTCATCCGCTGTTCAAGTGTTTCAGGTTCAAAAAACTAAATTCATCAGAAAGAACGCAATTCACAGAAACTAACAAATTATGCCAGAACTGTTTAAGTTCAAGTCATGATATTAACACTTGCGAAAGCTTATATCGATGTTTCACTTGTGCAAACAAACATCACACCTTACTTCACCCAAGCAATACCCAGAGCAATAATCAACCGCCTAAATCAAAGCAAAATCAAACATCATCCAATTATTTTACAGCCTGTGTTGACTCTACAATCAACGAAAATAGTAATCTCTCTCCAATCAACAAAAACATCAAGTCATCAATCAACCATGCAACTTCAATCAACAAAACAACATTACCAGCAACATCAACAACCCAAGATTTAAAGACTAGTCCAGCAATTTCCAATCCACAAAACTTGAGTAATTATCATTCTTCTACAATCAACTCGAGTTCGAAAAACACGGCTTCTACTGGCAATACGATCAATACATTACTGCCCACCGTGGTAATTCACATTAAAGATAATTTTGGAATAGTACACACGGCTAGAAGGCTGCTTGATTCAGGGTCTCAAACCACCTTAATTAGTGATAGCTGTGTCAAACGAATTGGACTTCATAGAATGCGATCATACGTTACCATCAACGGACTAGCTTCGCAAAAGGCTGGGATAACGAAAGGAGAAGTTAGATTAAAAATAGTATCGAGATTGAACCCCGAAAATCACGTTAGCGTACGTGCAGTCATACTCAGCCATTTAACTTCCAAGTTACCCAACAACAATTTGAACGACTCCAATTGGCCTATTGTAAAAAATCTGAATTTAGCTGATCCATCGTATAACATTCCAGGAATCATTGACGTTATACTAGGCAATGATGTATTTTTTGAAATTTTACTACCGCAGAAAATCACAGTTGCGGATCATTTATTTGCTCAATCAACTATTTTTGATTGGGTACTTGGTGGTCAGATTATCAACTCGAGCACAAATTCATCAAATTTCCACACAACAGCCTCGTACAATGGAAACGAAAATGATTTAATTCAGCGGTTTTGGGAAATTGAGGAGATGAATGTGAAGAACATTATCGTCAAAACACTACAAGAGATGAAGATGGGAGATATGTAGTAAGACTTCCATTTAAGGTGCAACCAGCAGAATTGGGTTCCTCTTATATTCAGGCAAATAGAAGATTTCTTGCACTAGAAAGAAAGTTCACCAATCATCCTCAAATACAAGCCGAGTATAAGGAATTCATGAAGGAGTATGAGACGCTTGGCCACATGGAGAAAATAGCAGAGAACTCTATAAATCAGATTTTGCAGAGCTACCATCTGCCTCACCATTGTGTAATAAAAGAAACCAGCAGTACTACCAAGTTGAGAGTTGTTTTCGACGGTTCATGCAAATCGACAACTGGCCATTCTCTGAACGAGATACTTTTAATTGGACCGAAAATTCAAGATGACCTCATGACGATATTGCTGCGATTCCGCACACACAAAATTGCCATTGCGGCGGACATAGAAAAAAATGTATCGCCAAATTGTAATTCACCCTGCTGATCGTGATTTTCAACGTATCCTCTGGCGTGATTCACCTAGCCAGCACATTCAGCAATTCCGTCTAACTACAGTAACATACGGAACTTCTAGCGCTCCTTTTTTGGCTTGCCGCACGTTACATAAATTGGCTAATGATTATCACGAGACGTACCCAGATGCTGCTAATCGGTTGAAATCCGATTTCTATGTTGATGACATGTTAACAGGTTGTGATGATGTAAACACGGCGAGTACTATATATCAAGATATGACATCTCTACTAAAACACGGCGGATTTAAATTACGGAAATGGATGTCAAATGATCCAACCTTTATCAAGCACTTACAATTATCCGATGAAATTTCTAGTTTTTTGGAATTCGAAGATGTTACCATGGTAAAAACTCTTGGCTTGCTATGGAATCCACAAGATGACAATTTTATGTTCAGAGTTATGATAGAAGATAACGAAAAATTATCAAAAAGGACCTTATTATCGGAAGCATCGCGAATTTTTGATCCTCTTGGTTGGTTGTCACCCAGCACAGTACTAATTAAAATTCTATTTCAACAGCTCTGGCTGCGTAAGCTTAACTGGGATGATGAACTGCCAGCGGATGTTAAAGAAAAATGGAGCAAAATGAGAACATCACTACACCATCTACAAAATATTGAAATTCCGCGATTTATACGTACATACAAGCATCAAGACATGAACATACAACTCCATGGGTTTTCAGACGCGTCAGAGCTTGCCTATGGTGCAGCAGTATATTTACGTGTTCAAGACAATGAAGAAAACATATTTGTCAATCTACTAGCCGCAAAAACAAAGGTCGCACCAATTAAACAAATTTCCATACCACGTCTCGAGCTATGTGCTGCTGTACTTCTTTGCCGCTTACTAAAATATGTGCAAGAATCAATTAAGTTGGATGTAAACTCAATATACGCATGGACTGATTCACAAATTGTGCTAACTTGGTTATAGGATATACCAAGAAAATGGAACTGCTTTGTGGGGAATAGGACGTCGTACATTTTAGAACGAATTACGAGAGATAAATGGATGTACGTACCATCGAAACAAAACCCAGCCGATTCAGCATCCAGAGGATTGACGCCACAGTCCCTTGTCACAAACAAACTTTGGTGGAATGGACCTGAGTGGCTAGCTCAGGATATCAAACACTGGCCCAAAAGTTTAATGTTTAAGGTTCACGATCCAACCAATGCAACTAATGAACTCGAAGTCCGAAAGAAATTTATCAATAGTTATCACGTCACAGTCACAGTAAATCTTGACCATACTTGTCAACAACTTTTCACGAAATTTTCTTCATTGAACAAAATCCATAGAATACTAAGCTATATTTTCAGATTTTCTTTAAAAACGAGACGACTGTATGGAGAATTACAAGGATCGACTAAAATTTGTATCCTGCCGCCTACAGTCGATGAATTCATACTAGCTGAAAACTGTTGCATCAAATGGGTACAAGCAGAAGCATTTCCAGACGACATGCAACACATCATACGGTATGGTGAAATTAAACAAGGAAGCAAGCTATCGTCATTAACGCCATTCCTTGATGGCAAAGGAATAATGCGAGTAGGAGGAAGAATTTCCAATGCAAGTTGCAGTTTCGATACGAAGCACCCAATTATTTTGCCACAAAACCATAATTACACGAAGCTTTTAATAGAAAAATATCATCGAGAAAACTTCCATCCAGGACCAACACTATACTTACCAGTATTATCCGTCAAAGGTTTTGGATAATTGGATGCCGTAAAGTCACAAGATGGTACGTCCAAAAATGCATCTTGTGTTTCATGAGAAGAAAAATCAAGAACCAGCAGCTTATGGCTGACTTACCGAAAGAACGCGTTAGTACTGGACGACCATTCCTAAATACTGGTGTCGACTATGCGGGTCCTTTATACTTAAGAGATCGGCAAGGAAGAGGCAAATTTAGAACCACCAAAGCATACATAGCATTGTTCATTTGCTTGTCTGTAAAAGCTGTGCATATAGAAGTCGTAACTGACATGACGACAGAAGCATTTATTGCCGCTCTGAAGCGGTTTATATCACGCCGTGGAGTACCTTGCCAAATACACTGTGACAATGGTAGTAATTTCGCTGGAGCTAGCAATGAATTACATGTCCTCTATGAGTTATTCAAATCTGATAATCACACAAAACTATCATAATATCCGAATTTTTTATCTCCACAGAAAATACGATTTAAATTCAACCCTCCAAACGCGCCACACTTTGGAGGATTATGGGAGTCAAATATAAAGTCAATCAAGTCCCATTTTTACAGAGTAGCCGGATCGACATCATTCACATACGAAGAAGCAAATACTCTACTAATCCAAATAGAAGCAGTATTGAATTCAAGGCCACTCTGCGCATTATCCAATGACGTTACTTCGTTTGATGTACTAACACCGGCACATTTCTTGATTGGAGAACCGTTGACTATCAAAATGGCAGAATATTCAAAACAGGGTTCAATCATTCTGGAGATCGTGGTCGAGAGATTATTTAAGCACACTCAATCAGCGTCAAAAATGGCAAAACAAAACCAAAAATCTAAGCACTGATCAGTTGGTGGTAGTACGAGATGATAATATTCCACAATCACATTGGATTATTGGGAGAATTCAACACATTCACTACGGTAAAGATGGCCAAGTTCGAGTTGCAACAGTCAAAACAGCTAGAGGTGTTATGAAAAGGCCATCTGTAAATTTAATCCCATTGCCAATAGACGATCAAAACTGTAGCACGGTTCCAGATAAATCATCGTAAAATGTTCCAGTAAGAAAAAAAACACAATTGAGTTTTTTTTTATTTCTTATTTGAATTATATCACATATTATTTTTAATTTTTTACTTGGATTTTTCTAAAAAAAAAAAAATATTGAATTATAAATTATTATTATTTAGTTTCTCAATGTAAACAAAGTTGTTCTTACCCACATAATAGCAATCAGAAATATCGAATATTTTGATCATTCGCGGTAGTTGAAATCATTTAATTTATTATTTTTTTGGGGGGCAGTTATGTGTTTACGCTTAAAAATCTAAACATTGTTAATTTAAAAAAAAAACATAAATTAAATAATTCAAATTTACAATTTTACATAAAAAATTTATCATTGCACTCTGCAATGTTATTATTACCATAAATGTACCTGTCAAACCAAATGATTACGATAATTCTACATTATCGACAAAATATTGATATTGGGTTTCCACTGTAGCGATCAAGGTTTGCTCAATAACATTATTGGCACTATTTCAATTTTCGCGCGTTAGACTGGAAATTAGTTTTCTTGCGCGTCAGAAAACCAAAATTCATTCTCTTCTTTTCGAGTCATCTGAACGGGTAACATCAACTTTGGAGATTGCTGGTAAAACCACTTATTATATTTATATTTATTTAAAATTAAGCCATTTTGTTTTTGTATCACAAAATTTTGAAATTATATACATATACAAAATACAATTAAACAAAATAAATTTCTTTCATTAATCTTTTTATTATATATTTTATTATTAATGAATTTTTAAATAAAAACAAACAATTGCGTTTAAAACATTTTTTTTTGTGAGTGAAAAGTGATTCATAAAGTGGACAATAAATATTTAAGTGTTGTGCAAATTTATAACTTTTTTTTTAATTCCGTTTGTTTGCCACAACAGATAGTATCGGGAAAACTTTTTGATTATTTAACAAAATTGAATTTGATTTGTAGTCAATTTTTGCATTTGTTTTGGCCATATATTCAGATCCTAGAATGCCATCAAAAAACTTGTGAAATTCTAATTCATAATAGATCTGATCAGGCATATCTTCTCCTAAAAGGTTTATTTTAGTTCTGTAATTTACCTTGTGCGTACCGAGAATATTTCGCACAGATATTTCTTTAGGTTGTAAAAGATCTTTTGGTATGATACCAGGCCTAATGATATTTTTATTGGCTCCGGTATCAATTAATCGTTTTATAGTTTTATTTATTTGTTTATTTTGGCATATCAGATAAGGCAGGAAGTTTAGTCTTCCGTATCCGAACTGTCTGCCTGTTGAAAATTTGCGATTTCTAATTCTGAATCTTCTTCAAGATTGTTGAGATCGTGACTTTTAATGGTGGGTAAAATTTCGTGGTTATTTATTTTCCTTCTATAATGAAAGTGTTCTTTGACCTTAGTGAAGGGTCTACTTCCATAGGAATCGGTGTTGAAACATGCTGTTTGTTTGAACTAGAGGTTTGTTAGATTTTTCTACTTGATGACCTCTTTGATTATTCGTTTGATGTATTTTTTGTTTTTGTATAGCAAATCCAATATTTTCATTAACTTTTTTTGAATGATTTGCTATAATTTCGTTTGAATTAAATTTGCATAGAAATACATAAGCTTCTTCTATGCTTTTTGGTTTTGCGGCCTGTGCATACCCAAAATAGAGTTTTCTGAAACCGGATAGGAATGCAGCTAATGCGTCTTCTTCAATAAAGATATTTATCGCATGCCAAGACGTATTATATAATTCATTTTGTTTTGCTAACGCCTTGATATTTTGAGTTATTTCTTTAATTTTATTGAAATAATTATGAACGGTTGTGGACTCACCTTGTTTAGTTGCCCATAACTGTGATTTATAATAGGACAGTTCTTGCCTGTCCCCCAAGGATTCTAGCAAAATCTCCTTTATTTCTTGGAAAGTGTTTTTATTATTAATTGCCTGTAAGTACAATGTGTACTGTTGCGGCGTGACTAGTGGTGCGAATACGTTTAATGTATCCTCAGCCGTTTTTAGCCATAAATTTAATTGTTTGCGATTACCATCAAATATTGGAATCGACTTTTTAGGGTTGGGTACTCGGAAAATATCTACCGTTAATTTACTCGTTTTATTTGTTTCAACTTCTTTAGTTGATTTTTCAATTTGCGCATTGAGATACGCCATTTTCTGGTCGTGATCTTCTTGCTTTTTATTTAACATGGTTAATTGTTGCACAATTGCGGAGAGTTGTTTATTTAACTCTTCTATTTTGAGTGCTAACTTTGATAGTAGTTAAAAAAAAAAAAATAGTAGAAAATTTGTTTGTTTCTATCTGAGCGCACAGATCTATAAATTTTTGAAAACTTTTTTTTTTATTTTTTTTTCGAGCCTATCTGGTAGTACACGAAAAGCGTTTTTTGTCGTCTCTATCTTGTAGTGGACGATTTGGCAGGTATGCGTCTATCTGGTAGTGCGCACTTTTGCCAATTTATATAACACTTTTATTATTTCCCTCTTATGAGGTAGGGGAAATAAAACAAAGAAAAATAATAATAAAAATTCTTACCTTTGCAATCGTTTGAGCTGGTTCGGGTTGATTTGTAGCGTTACGCGGCGTGATTCTCAAATCCTCTAGGCAGTTCAACCTTCAGCCCGAGATGTTACGGTTTCTAAAACTAGTATCTTCTGGTGTTATTTTGATAATATTAGCACAGAGCGAGTATATTCTACTCCCTTAAAAAAAAGGATTCTCTGAGTACACAATTCTTACTGAACACAAAAGATATTATTTCTTAAATCCGTATAACGGAATCACTGTGAACTAGTTTTTATTTGATAATTCTTGCACTGTTTGAACGTTACACTAAACTTATTAACTCCACTTTGCGGCTGCGCCAATTATGAGTTGTGCGATATAACGAATATAAAAAAAATTTAATTTTAACTTTTATTTATTCTTCACTTTAATATTTTACATTTTAAAACTAATTAACTACCTTTTTAAAATTTTCAAAAATGCTAATAAATCATTTCTTAATTAAACTAAAAATTGCATATTGGTTTTTAGGTAGGCTCAAATTACCAACTGGGTTCAATAATAATTATTTGTCGGATGTTGACTTTATTAAGTTGCGCGTGTAAGCGGCATGTGTTCAATTATTTGTAGATATGGCACTTTATGATGTTATAACTCTTATATGTTATATGGATACAATTCTTTCCTTTTTTTTATGTTCGTCAAGAGAAAACATGTTAATAATTTCAATTTTGATTAACATCTAATAAATTGTTTAAAAACATTAAGTTTTTTTTAATGATGATGATATTGAGCTGGGGAAGTTCACATGAGTTTCGAATGCTGTATGGGTTTTGTGTTTTATTATTTTTCAACACGTAAAGATTTGTGCGATCTATAGGAGTTTACTTGGCGGCAAAGAACCCCCACGCGGCTGTAGTTTATTCCAATAAAGAAACGTGTTAGCCGCCAAAATATCGGTTACAAACCATTTATTTTCTTTGTGTTTCAGTGTTAGACGAAAATGAGAAACACTAGTATATGAACCATAAATGTAATTTGTCTAAACATAAGATTGACCAAAACAACCTGCTTACGGCAAAAAAATATTTCAGAATTATAAGCTAAAGTTCATTTATCCGTAAAATGATTGATTTTAGTCTGACCATTATATATTTATGTTTGTCTATAGTTATTTCTAAATTAAATAGCCGTTGGTCTGTAAATAATTCGTCACTACAAATGTGTATGCGTTTGATAAAGAGAGACGTTAAAAAATTATATGCCGCAAACCATTTCGTTTGGCTATATGTGTTATTATATCAAATTAATGATATTGAAGATGTACGTATAGCTACTTGAGATAGGAATTAGATAGACATGTCATCAATAATCCTTTGCCATTCTCAGAAATAATCCTCCTCTATAGATATACAACATAATTAGTCAGTGTTTTTGTTTCTCTCCCACAACATTGGATATTATTAATTAACCAAAACAACCCATAAAAAATGAGCATAAGAATAAAAGTATTTTATCAAATCTTAAGAATGTTTACTTGTCTTGTCATTACAATAACCAATAAAGTATATGTATTTGGGGATGGATAATAACCACTTTACAGGCACTATAAATTAATTCAATTAAAACACAAACATTTTGTTCGTTCGGTATTCTCGGTATATTATGTATGTACATACATATATTGTAATAGATAACTGGTTGAGGTTCAATCTTCTATTCATATATGTATGTACAAACATACATAGCCTTGTTTGGTTTCATTTCCTAAAAAAAATCGTTTTTATTATATGGAAAATCTTATATACAAGAGAAAAAGGATTTCATCTGTCAACTTCATGAAAATATAATAAATCTTTTTAACTTTTCTTATTTTCAGTGAAATGGAAAAAAACAAAAAAAAAACGAAAAAGAAAATCAATATAAATTGAATTTGAATTAAGGATTCATTTAGTTAGTATCTTCCTATTGCCATTATTAAAATTATTTTGGATTTAATGTTTTGTTTTTAGGTTAAAAGTAGGATGAATCAAATATTCTCCACGGTGATATTATTCAAACATTTAATATTTCGTGGGTAGCGTTTTTCTTATGAGAAAGGCGGCATGATCTATAAATGTTTGGGCGTACACTAAATAGTAAAATAATGAAATATCAATATATTGGTTAAAATTAATCCTTGAAATATAGAAAGAAGATATATTTGTAATGGTAACTGTATCTAAATTATTAAATTTTCCAACTTCGCAGTCCTAAGTTGGCCATACATTCAAATGCCTTAATTTCTTAATTATTGACTTACCTTTGTAGAGTGTTTTAAATTTCTAACCGTTGTGAAACTTGCAGTCGCTGATAGCTACCGGAAACCGATCGAACACAAAACATTACAATCGGCGGTAAGAATGTTTGATTTGGCTGGCGTAATTCGGATTTGGACATTTTGAAGAAACTATCCATTAAATAAGTGATGGGCATTGACTTAACTGTGACACAGCTTAAATTGGACGAAATGTTTTATCATCTTCTATGTTGTTTCGAAAATCAAACTTTTAAATAATTCATAAGTGAGTTTAAAGCCACGATAGTGGATATAGGTAATTTGGTACTTAGCTCATCTAAAGCCAGTTCCTATAGTCACGAAATGCATTATTGTTTGGTTTCGATCGCTATATCATAATGTAGTGGACTGCATAAGTTCGCTTTACAATCGCAAAAGCCGGTTGAAAAGTCAATTCCAAAATGTTTTTGTAGCAGTATCAAATCATTGTCTGGGCGGTGTACGTGGTGTCTCTCTAAGATTAATTTCTCTGTTAATATGTTTTGCGGGTACTACTATAGGGTGCTTGTTGTCGTAATCACAGAGCGCATTCGAAAGCCGACCTATTGCCCCCTCTGAGTACACCATCCGCATCTACGAATGGTGCTAGAGATATCAACTTATAGAACTGTTTTTCACTGTTTTATCATGAGGTAGATAAACCTACTTCATGATAAAACTTGTACTCCAAAAATTCTTTCGCTTTGACCCATTTTACTCATTCAACTCTACCATCTTCAACTTCTTGAGTCGTAATTTCATCAGTCTAAAGTTCACTGTCATCATTCGCTTCATCATTGGGGCTAATAGTGTATAGTAGTTTTCCCCTTTGATTTCACCGAATGAGCTGTCACCCCAATAATATTTTATTCGCCTTTTGCCATTGTAATCGTAACCGCTGTACATATGCCTCAGCCACAAAAGAGGATGTCGATTCTGAATCCAGTGAAATCCGACATCTATGTACGTTTCCATTTTAATATTTAACCAGTTGCATTGCGTTCTTCTGACATAGGATACAAGGTTGGTTTGGTTGATGTGTCGTTGACAAACAACCTAACAATTAACATTAACAGCTTTCTCTCCAAGTACCTTTAAACCCCTGATAACTACATCTGATATGTCAGTTACATAACAAAGCGTTTTTGAGCAACTTTGTTTCATGCTGGGTTGTAACACAAACTATTTTATTAATGTATGAACCACATGTTTCCGTTTATTATATCTATTGGTTTCACCTTGTCCAAAGCTTTATCGTAATGAGTTTCAGTCATCGTGTTGTGGCTGCTCAATTTATAGGCGTCTCCTGTGAGAAGCCCCTTTACGTATTGTTATTTATGTGTATTCGAGATGCTATTATTGTTATACCTATATTGATGCTTCAGAAAGGTCGCCAAATAAAGGAAATTCGGAATAATTGCCGTTAAAACTGGTATATTAACACGAAGCAACCGCACATCACTTTCTCTTTTACTTAAACTAGAAATAATAATTTGAATAACTTTTGCTTTAATTCAAAATAAGTAGATAACATTTTATCACTCGTCTGCTAATATGACAAGTCAGTCTTATTCAAGTACCGTCTATGAGTTGACATTTAAGTTTTAATGGCTTCTAAGCCAGTGTTCGCAAGTAGTTGGTTATTGGCGGGCCAATTCAATTATTTCTTTAAAACTTGTTTTTTTTGCGTGCCAAACTAATCCTGTAAAATATTTTTTTTTTGATGTGAGAACATTTCTGCTAATCGCATTTCTCTAGTATTTTGTTTAGAACTTATGGTTCAACGCTTCTTCAATAAATTAATATGAAAATTCAAATGAATAAATTTACTTCATTTTAGAGTAGTGACAATTACGAGTGCTGGAGGTGGCAAAAATTGACCGCATTGGCTGTGTATGGAAAACCAAAATTGCCAAATCTAATTTTTAGTTTATGGTATCGATATCGACCCTAACACAATTAGTATGAGTAATGTTCCAAAATATTTTTTGGCATTTTGCTATGTTTTAATTTATAAATTCTGATCTCAGCCCAACTTTAGGGTCGAAAAAATCTTTCAGGCCATGTAATAATATGTTTTCTATTTGGAACTATTTTTAATAACAACAAAATATTTCAAACATAAAATTTCAGTAAAATCCGTCAACAAATGAGCTTGTTTCATTTGATGGTAGTTAAGAAAATAGTCTGATTTGGCTCAGTACGTAAAAATAAATTTGGCAAATATAATTTTTGATTTAAGATATCGACTATCGGATATGGCCGAACTAATTCTTCAGAGCCGCAATTTTTTTAATTTTATATTAAGAACTACTTAAAGAATCGGCTTTACATATTATGAAATCTCAAATGTAAAATTTTATTAAAATACACCCACAAACTTGCCATCTAGTTTGGTCCTAGATTGGTTGCACATGTAAAAAAAATATTGGTGAAATAATTTTTGATTAATGGTACCACAATATCAGTAGAGGTGTTCCGCAATATTTCTTCAATTTGGCTCTTATTTTATCTAAGAAATCCGACCCCAACTGATATAACACCAGAAATTCTTTAGAGCGTGAATATTTCGATTTTATATTAGGAACTACTTGCAGAATCGGCTTAATAACGTAGATATAAAATTTCACTAAAATTTATTGACAAACGTGCGTATTCCATTTGGCGCTGGAAGTGTAGAAAAATTTCTCTTAGCAAATTTTTTATCTTTTATTTATGTCTTGTATTTATGTACCAAAGTATTATTAGCAATGTGTTGGAATATTTGGTGAATTCTGGCCATATTTCATTTAAGAAACTCCATTCCTGCCCTAAACGGATTTACAATTGTGCACCAGCTCCATTGTAATTTGGTATCTGGCATAACCAACAAATTTGATGATAAATGAATTGGTTTCAGCACATCCAAATGATGAATCGAGGTGGCAGCTTTTGAAACTTTTGTAGAACTATAAATCTGTTCTCTGACCAGTGGATGGTCGTCGCCACCAAACCAATTTTTTTTATCAAATACATAACAAAATTCGAGACTAACTGTCCTGGTTTTTTTAAGTGGAAATTTTCGATTTTTTCAAATTTGTTCAGATTTCGTTCAAGTTTAGTTGTTTTTGGCCTGATCATCCTAGTGACAACTTCCGTTGGCTATGCTTTTCTTTTAACTAATACCAGCGCATACCCAGAACTTAAACTACATAAGTCAATAAAGAAATATTAATAAAAATGTATCGGAATAAAAATTTGCAACGGTTTAATGTGGCTGCTCGGTTTGAAACATTTCGGTATCTAAAAAAAATAATTTCAAATGGGGTCTCACTGAAAGCTTCATAAAGACGCAAAACTAAAAAAGCTCGTCAAGAGCATGAGTTCTTAGGTCGTTCGATTAATAAGGAGCACTTCCAGGAAGCTATACGCTGTTTGCGTGAAGCGATCCGAACGAAACGTCTAGATTTGTGGGGAAACAACTCATGGCCATTGTATACCTCGATAATACATCTGCTCACACTTCTCTGCTTTTTAGTAAATTTTTGGCCAAAATCGACACTGTTATGATACAGAGCACCCCAAAACTGTGTAATATTGCTCAAAATGCTAAGAAACGGCAGGGATTGTGTACCAACACAACCAAAAAGCAATTGTAGCAATTGGAATTAAACAACGTCAAAAATATTTGATATTCATTCCAAAGGTGGTTATATAACCAAATTGCTTTCACGGATTCCCATTTCCCAGCATTTTAATACATATTTTGTTTTATCAAAATTCTAGAAACGTCTTTTCCATATTTGAAATGCAACTTCTTTAGCGACGTATCTGTTTCAAAGTTTTGAAATGAAAAGTGTAACTCAAATCAAAGTAGCATTTAGTACATTTACTGCTTGCTTAAACAATTTTAGTACCGAAAATCGTGTTTTACTGCGGTTAATGTATAATAAAATCCACACATATTGAAGGCAGATTTATAGTTGCCTATGGATTGCCTATGGTTGCTTTGGGTCTGAATTTTTTATTAATCAATCGTATTCATTGAAAATAACGTTATTTTTCGTTCCTGTTACTAATGTAACCCTACTACACCAAATCCAAATATTGACCCATGAATGCAAATATTGACTCATGAATCCAAATATTGACCCATGAATTTAAATCACTAAGTGCAATTTTGATATGAGCCGTAGGGCTCTTGCAATTATTTTTGGTAATTAACAAATTGACGAATTACACACATTATGGGCATATTTAAGTTTACTCTTCGCTTTCCGGCCTTCGCACAATCATTCATGCAGTTTAATTAATAATTAAAAACGTCCTTGTTGAAAATCCCTCACATTTCGAAATTTTATATGTTTACTTACAGTGGTTAACAGATACATATAGGAATAAGGCATTTGTTTATATGGACCAATCATTATTGTTTTTTCTTAAGTTTGGCGACGATATGCATGATTGTTGATTAGAAAAATTCAAAAAACAGTTAAAGTATTTTTGATAATTTGCGCTACGATAAACCTGGATGATTACATTGTTTTTTAACATTTAGAATAAATACCCATATGTGGATTGACTTCAATGCTTTTTGACTTTCTGGCGAAAGCTACATATTTTGATAAATCGTCATATCGACCCCATATTTTGTCATTGCGTTCACAATAGCTGATAAAATGGGCTCAAACTGTTCATCGCTAATAATTCCTGATAAATTGTAAACATTATTATTAAGAACCAGGGTCGATTCGACATGATCAATAGTAAGTCTCGGGCAATTTTTTGAGGGGTATTCGGTGTATACATGCAGAAACAATCTGATTAAATCTTTTATTTTGAGGATTCATTGTGCTTAGACATATTGGATAGTTCTGGAATGGAACTTCTTCTGTACACTGACTAATATTCACAGGAGGTATAATTGCGCTCTTCTTCAACTATTTTTTCACATTTTTGTCATTTTAGCTGGGCGGTTAGACTAGGAGGGCTTTTGAGCGGATATGTGCTCAAAATCAAAATATCTGTTATGCTACGTCCTGAATATTGCATTCACAGTTTTCTTGCACGCCGAAGATCTTAATCAACACTTCTTTTCTCATACTATAAGCCATTTTTAATTCATTTTTTAAAATACTTTGTATAATTGTTTTGATTCTTCCCTCTACAATATAGTAATGTTGTTTATCCCAAAACTGTTAATTGCTGCTTCGTCAAAAGCATAAGTGTTTGAATAGTAGTCACAAGTCACAGGTTGAGTCGCCTTTTTCTTCATTTTAAGTGGCCGTTTTCGTGTGCTGAATTCATTCTCGATTTTCGAGTTGCGGCTTAAAATCTTTAAAGTAGTGATGCTCGCTCTGATGGCGATTGTGTCCTCATTTCTCTAATTTTATGCAAATTAAGACGATGTTGAATTATTTTTTGAGGTTATTACGTCTTTATTTTGGCGTTTCCACACGGATTGACTTAATTGTGTGTCATGAATGGATGGTGTGGTGTTACACAACTTTATTCTATTGTCAGGTTTTTGGGACATAATAAATTTTATTGACTTCTTGGGTATGCCTGCTAGTGTTTGTCTGCGAATTACTACATTCCGTTCGTGGTTATTTCTAATAAATTTCCTAATTTGGTTGGTAATTTACCAATATTGCTCGAAGTTTTAAATCTTCGTTTTACAATAGCGAAATAGTTTTCCACGTAACTGTTGCTTTGTCTAACACCTTCGTTCAAAATACAAATAGGTCATGTATTTCTTTAAGGTTAGGTTCAAAAAAATTGATTTGTACAAACTATTCAAACCACCAACTTTAGAAGAATTTTCGCCTTCTAACCCCACTTCATCCATAATTTTTTTCAAATCTTGAAAATATGGGCTCTGTAAATAAATAGGCTTTGCTATATCTCTATGTTCGTCGAATATTTTATTATGTTTGGTACGGGTACATCAAAATTTATATTACTTGCAGTAATCAAACTTGCTATAGAATCTAATGGTTGCCGCACTTTTTCTATGATATTATTTCGAACTTAATTTTACTACTAAATATGGTGGTTTGGCGTCTATTGGAAGGGGCTCCGTAAACTTCCAGTAGGCGCAGGTGTACGTACTGCCTCCTCGTGGCAACCACCGGTAACTGTAACCATTAGGCTGAATGTGGCCTTTGGTGACAGGCTAAAGTACGACGCTAAAGGAGAAAACCTTGACAAAAAATCCCTAATCTAAGGTGGAACAGCATATGCCGATGGATGAATGGCTGATAGGTTAATCAGTCTATATATGCGGACTCTGGATACCAGGCACCCTCCAGTTTTATTTAGCCTTCGTGTAGTAAACCTGGGTGACCTACAGGCGACTTTTTTATTCCCAGCAACTCGCAAGAGTTAAATCAAAACGGTAGACGAGGCACGGAAAGGAATACACGGGAGTGGGTCTGCCCTCTCAAAGTCCTTGAGTCCCAATGCTACCGCTTTTCTAGCAGAAGTAAATGTTATTACATCTAGGAGGGAGAGCAATGAGCCCAGATAGTATGTAACGCGTGTAGAAGTACTTCCTACAGTAAACATTTAGGAGGGAGAGCAATGAGCCCAGATAATATGTATCGCGTGTAGAAGTACTTCCAACAGTAAACATCTAGGAGGGAGAGCAATGAGCCCAGATAGTATGTCCCAGCAACTCGCAAGAGTAAAATCAAAACGGTAGACGAGGCATGGATAGGAATATACGGGAGTGGGTCTGCCCTCTCGATGTCCTTGAGTCCCAATGCTACCGCTCTTCTAGCAGAAGTAAATGTTATTACATCTAGGAGGGAGAGCAATGAGCCCAGATAGTATGTATCACACACCGGTCGGCAGTATTATCAGGTTCTTTAAGAGCCTGAATATTGGCTGGACGGATAATTAAAACATCTAGGAGGGAGAGCAATGAGCCCAGATAGTATGTATCACGTACCGTTAGGCAGTATTATCAGGTTCATTAAGAGCTTGAATATTGACTGGACGGATAATTAAGTAGGGCTTAATGCACAAAAGATCTTTTAGGTCGCAGTGCGGGGTGGCTTGAGCCCCCACATGGCCCTCAAGTAATAATAATAATACTACTAAATATTTCCATATGAGCCGTTTATTTTGAAAGTGGCCTAAGTCCATTTTTCAAAAAAATCAAGTTAATGATAACAATAGATAAATAACGGTAAAATCTTTCTAACGATAAATAATTTATTGTCAAAACAAAAAAAATTAATGACTAACACCTGTGCAAAAAATAAGAAAATTCAAAATCCCATATGTTTTTTCATTTATTGTTTTTCTATTCTTTCACTATCTCGTTTCAACAAAATATGGACTTAAGCCACTTTCAAAATAAACGGCTCATATATCTTTCACGGTCTCATAACTTTGTGTCATGAATATTGATGCAAAGATTTTACAATTAGTTGGACATTTAGGGTAATTTTAACCTACAACTTGTGCCATTGCATGTATTAAATGACAACAAAATAAACAAACTTTAACAGCAGATTCCTTGGATTTATAACACAGGCCATTATGAATCCATTTATGAGTTCCAGTTAAATATTCGATAATGTCCATATCGTTAAATGCACTTAATATAGAATTAAATTCAGCAAAAGAAAATCTATTACCACAGAATTAAACACAGGCCACTTTTTAAAATTTGCCTTCACATCCTAAACGCTATTTGCCTTCGATCCTAAACGATTTAAGCCACCATCCAATAGAATCAATTGTGTGGCTCGAACTAACCATATCAGTTAATGGAAATGATGTTGAAACATCGGAGTTATTAGTTCTGGCCGCTATTACTACAGCGTAATACAAGATGTTGTTTTGCTCAACTTTCTTTCATTCTTCATCAATATCCATGAAATCATCAGCAATATTGTCGTTTGCTTGTAACACCTCTTTGACCTTATTATAGGGATTTTGCTTTTTGTATAGTGTTAGTATTTTGCACAAAATCAATGTCTTCTTCTTGAATTAAGTTTTCAGTTACTTTCTCCACGGATTGCTCTAATAACATTTTTTCATAAATAGCTCGGTTGTAGCTACAATTTTTTGAAGGATGCATGATTGGGTCATTTGTAGTATACACGTCGAATATTCCATGGAATAAATTACAATTAACCAATTTATATTTCCGACCAGTTTTGTTTAAATTACTGGTCGGAATGGAAAAAAATTTGTTTCCAAAGATTATCTGAAATATTTAAGGTAAAGATATTTTCTTTCACAATTTTTAAGCTTTTCGGCATTCTTTTCACTGGAATTAAATCAGTTCTCTTACAAATATTAAGAGTTTCAATATCTCTTCGATCACATTCAAGCAAATTAAGAGTCACAGGATTTTCAATTAAAATCGGTGTCTCACTGCTCAAAGATATCTCACCTAACCCAAAGTTTGCAGAATGTTCACTAACGTCAATACCAAAACATAAATCAGGTTTAGGTTCAATTAGCATGTTTACTGCAGAATCGTCAATATGCGTTTCCATGAAATTTCTATTAATTTCTTCTGTAAGGGGATATACAACATTAACGGCTTCGGATGTTATTTGTATTACATCCTCGCTACCTTCTTTATAGTTTAAAGCAGTGTTACTTTTAATATGTCTGCGATAAACAGAACATAACTGAACTCGATTAGAAAAAATGTTCACGACGTTAATTAATTTGCATAATCGAGACATTTCCTCACTTTTAGAAGTGGTGAAATTAATATTCGAAAACTGCAGTTATTCCAAAGCATTACCACATACCGAAATTCTTCTCTTCTTTTTATAATTATAATTCGACGATTAGTTCTAATTTTATTTTCCATTTTAAAAATAGAATTAATAAATAAATTGTAAATAAGGGTTGCCCTAAAGAAAGCGGTGGTCAAATTTTATATTATACGGAAAACGTAGCAAAATTAATCAATTAATTTAATGGTGATAAAGAATGTCCTAATTTGAAAGCAGAGGTCGAAAATAAATCAGCACAATAATAAATCAGAAAAAAAACGTCCGGAATCAAGCAAAAGGTCAATAATTTAGGATTTAGAAAAACTGTTCTATTATACATATATTGAATACCAAACAAAACGCAAACTCTGCTAATACTCGAGCCACCTCTGTGAATAACGGTAAAAAATTACCAAAATACTGTTTTTCAGGAGTTATAAGATTACGTTAGGGGTTGACTAATTTGTTGTATCTTGCAATGTTTGTGAATAACAGTACTCTGGAAGTATTTCAGTATATCAGCGTTTTTCCGAGTTGTCTGATCATCGCAAAGAGATTCATCCTGTACCCAGTCCTATACTGCACAGAATTAGGCACCAACTATAAGAAGGCAAGATTCTTCTCAGGGCGTGCATCTATAAATAGCTTGTCTTTAAGCATGCAGCGAGTTACACGCATGAAGCGTGTTGTATGTATACATCTCATCAAATAGCATCCTCATGGCAACGTGCAATACTTTTTGTGGTGCGATACCGCGTCTGTTCTGGCGTCGAATCTCACTAGCAGCTATCATGTACTTGTGTAGTGGTCGTAAGTGATGTTAAATGGCGTGAGTTTGTGCCTTAGAGCGATATCTAGGCAGTCATATTAAATCAACTTTCATATTGTAAAGGCGATACAGAGTCGATTTCTGTAATACATCTAGCTTTGCGCATATCGTTTACTTCTTTATAAAACCGCTGTGGTAAATGGATTCGTGTGCAGATTATGCATGATGTTAACATTGATTGTGTGCTCTGCGTATAAATTACGCGGAAGGCATTTCACTAAGCTTGCCACAACCACTAGCACGTTGATAATCTGCCCAACGATACCGTAAGATAAGTTGTTTCACAAGTCACACATTTGAATGAAGGGGAAGCAATAAGCATGGTGAAATCATGGGGATCTAAAGCTGTTAAATCAGACGGCGATTTATCTAGATATTCAAACCCATTGACTTTTGTAAGGGAAGCCATCCTACCTGTAGATAACGATCGTTTGCAACTACTAAATATTGTGATTTTACAGTCTTTATTTCATCAGCAGACAAGTCGCCGCTGTTCATGTTGTGCCTTTTAACGATGCTCTGAACATGTTTAGCCGTTAACGAAGATCCGCCGAGAACTTCGGTCTAGATTAATTCAACTTCCAAATCAATCCCGGAATAAACCTCTTAAGTCAATCTTCAGCTCAACGTCCAACTCAATTTACAACTCAACCTCCATCTCAATCGCAACACAATCCAAAACTAAATCACCAAATTAACCGCCAAACCAACCCTCAACTCAATCACCAGATCAACCCCAAATCAACCCTTAACCTAACTCCAAATCAAACCTTAAATAATCCCCCAACCGAGCAACACTTTTTCATTTCAACTCAACTTAGCGCGAACGAAAACTCAACTCTCTAATTTCGGCATATACGTACCCTGGTACCATCATAACTTTAAACAATCATTCCACCGAATCTTTATTCCATAATATCTTATCATTATGAGATTATACCATTAAACCAAATACACCCATACCATCGTACCATAGAAAATTTGCACCATCATAACATGATGTATATCTTACCATCAATCCACCATACCGTCATACCATCACACCATCATATTACCACGACATCGTACCATGCTACTCTTATGCCATCGTACCATCATACCATAATATTCACACCAACGTACCATCGTACAGTCACATAATGATACCATCATATTTCAGAACTTTATCCAAAAATCTTTAGAATTCCATGTCCATCGCAGACGTCAAATTTCACTAAAATCCGTTAAGAAATAGACAAATTCCGTTCTTACTGTCCATATTCCAAATCTTCATCTCAATATCATTTTAGAACCCCATTTACAACGCACATGTCAAATTTCATCATAATCGGTTAAGAAATAGCCAAGTTTCGACCTTATTGACTATATTCCAAAATTTTTCCTAAAACTCATTTCATAATTCTGATTTTCATCATAATCGGTTGAGAAATAGGTAGGTTCCAGAACTTTATTCAAAAATCAAAGGCCATAAAAATTACAGAGCTATACAAAAATCACTTTAGAATCCTATGTCCATCGCAGATGTCAAATTTCACAAAAAAGCGTTAAGAAATAGAAAACTTTTGTATTAATTAGCCCTATTCCAGAACTTCATCTAAAAATCATTTTAGATTCCCCTTACCAATAAACTTGTCAAATTTTATTATATTCGGTTAAGGAATATCCAAGTTCCATCCCACTTCGCCATATTTCAGAACTTCGTGTAAAAATCATTTAGAATCCCATTTCCCCCCTCAGCTAATCGACAACTCACTACAACGGACAACTGTTTTGGCCTCGTCGATTTCCATTGTAGTGAGGTTTCGCTACATATAGATTGCTCAAGTAGTGCTCAAGTGCTCACTAACCCCTATTCCCATCCTAACTTAACCCTAACGAAAACGGAACCTAACCCAACCCTCAATACATGTTAAATTTCATCAAAATCGGTTAACGAATAGTCAAGTTCCCTCTACTGAGCCATATTCTAGAACTTTACCTAAAAATCATTTTAGAATCTCGTTTCCAACGCGAATGTCAAATTTTATAATAAATTGTTGAGAAATAGCCAAGTTACATCCTACTTGGCCATATTCCAGAACCTCATCTAAAAATAATTTGAGAATCCCATTTCCATTGGAAATACTGAATTTCCTCAAAATCGGATAAGATTCCGACCCAATTCAATTTTTATAAAAAGAATCACAAATCAAGTTTACCTGCTCACTAAACCTTAATCCAACCCCAACTCAGTCCTAATTCAACCCGCAAACGGAACCCAACTCAACCCTTAACTCAACCGCAAACTCTACGCCAAACTCAATCCTCAAACCAGCATATATAAAACATTGGTTAACTGCTAACTAAATCATAATCCAACTCAGACTCAACCCCAACTCAACTTTAACACCACCCGCAAATTGGCCTCTAACCTTCAAATCAACTCCAATTTCAATGGCCAATTCAATAATCAAACCTGCATATACACAAAAATGGTAAATATTTTTATAACCAGGTGTTTTGGGTTTATTTGCATGGCAGGTACCCCACCCTTTGACGTGTAGTCTCCAAAAGCTTTTCAAATCTCCGCCTTGACCATTAGAAATAGATTGGCGAAACAAATTTCTAGCCGGACAAGCCTTTCTAGAGATACTATGGGTACAGACATCCAGACAGGCGAACGGACATTTTTTTTTGTGTTGCTTTTTCAGACTCAGGGACTTTCAAAACGTCGAGAGAAGTGATTTAAATATATTAAAGTATTGAAATCCTGTCAAAAAATTACGAAAAATTAGGCTGGTCCAAAAAAACTTTTCACACGTTTTGAAAGTCCCTGAGTCTGAAAAAGCAAAAAAAAAAAATGTCCGTTCGTCTGTCTGGATGTCTGTACCTATCTCTAGAAAGGCTTGTTCGATTTGAAATTTTGTTTGCCAATCTGTTTCTATGGTCAAGGCGGAGATTTAAAAAGCTCTTGGAGACTACACGTCAAGAGGAGGGGTACCTGCCATACAAATTGACCCAAAACACTTGGTTATAAAATTATTTACCATTTTTTTATACATATACATATGCAGGTTTGATTATTGAATTGGCCATTGAATTTGGAATTGATTTGAAAGTTAAGTTAGGGGTTGCGTTGAAGTTGAGTTGGAGTTGAGTTGGGGTTGGATTAGGTTGTAGTGAGTAGTTAACAAATTTTTTATATTGTGGATCTTGCCTATTTATCAACCGATTATGATGAAATTTGATATGTGCGTTGGAAATGGGATTCTAAAATGAGTTTTGGATGAAATTCTAGAATATGGCCAAGTAGGATGGAACTTGGCTATTTCTTAACCTGGTATCATCAAATTTGACAGGTATGTTGGGAATGAAATTCTAAAATAATTTTTGGTTAAAGTTCTGGAATATGGTCAGTTACACGGTTAGAAATATCAGTATAATTTTGTATACTAGTTTCAGTATAAAGTTCTAGAATACGATTTGTACGCATGCTACTGAAGCTTTTGACCTGTTTGGCTGTTGTTGTATAAGTAAATAAATGTTGGTTAAAATAGAAATCAATACTGTCAAAACTGTCACATCAACTTTATGACACTGGTGAATGCTATCCCCATTGCAGACACTAAAGACCGAAGTTCTGATCACCTGGTAAGGTTTCATCCCTTTATATTTTGGGCCAACCAAATTTTTCGTCATTTTTGAGAGGCTTTCATAGCTTTGGTCTTTTTAGACCGAAGTAATTGATAAAAAAAATATTCACTAATGTGAATTTTGTCACTAGTAGAACGATTGTTAATTTGCAATACATGTTTTGTTCGTATTTTGCCATTAAAATCTAACTTTAAAAACAATTTGCGCTTTCTCCACTCGCTTTCCTCCGGTGGTGTGAGTAATTTAAAACGTGTTGTAAACTTACCATACTTTTATATGAAACTGTTAAACTTTTAAAATTTAGTTTTATTTTACATATTGATAGGTTTATGCCTAAGGTTATTATATAGCTTTCCAAACATTCGAAACATTTACGATAAAAAACTTAAATATTTAAAGCTCAAGTAAAAATCGAAAATATTTACTTAAAGCTGATGGAGTGAAATAGTAAGGGGTATAAAATGCCTATATACTTATAATGACCTACTTTATGTAGTTATGGAGGAACGAATCTACTAAATTTCAATACACAATTAAATAATTTGCAATACGTAAAACTTATGGCACATCCTAAATTTATTTCAAGAACGTAAAGTTTTTTTTTAAAGTATTTATTTGTTTATCTTTCTTCTTATTTTAAATACAAACTAAAGTAAATAAAACGACTTTTTTCTGTGTTGTGCTTTTTTGTTGTGTTATATTTTGTTTTGCTTTGGGAAATTAACCCTTTTGCTTTAATTTAATTACATGAAAATTATGCTCTCAAACCATAACCGTTTTTTATGTTTTATGTGTCATTAGGTTCCCTCCTATATTATACACTAGCTATATATACTTTGAGTACAGTATATTACAATTTATAAATACGGGAATACGAAATATATTATTTTAAGTTCATTAAAATTTAATTTATTTTTATTTAATGTTTTTTTATGAATATTAAAGTTTTTATTGTATAATTTGGAAAAAAAGTTAAGGTGAATATTTGATTGATGTCTTAAGGCATACGAATTAAGGAAAATACATTAAAATGTACATAAAAATGAATAAAACAAAACTGAAAAACAATATGTGAGTGTATTTATATGTTTTAAGTGCGGTTTATTTGATAATTTGTCATAATACATAATAGCATGCTCAAAAGCTTTTTAATTAACAAAAATATAAAAATATGAATAAAAAAAATTAAAATGATGGTTTTTATAGGTTTAACATTAGTTTAGTGAAAATACATTTTGTTTTTTGTTAAAAAGTTTTTGCTGATAATGTTAGATTTATGACTCATCTTTGTATAGCTTTTAACAAATTGTTTAAGTATTTTTACATTAAAACCATAATTAAACGATTTTTATTGTGCAAAGTGCGCTTTTCTATATAAACGGGTAATGATATGACTTTCGATTTTACTGATGAAAGAAGAGATTCTGTAAAATGTTTTGGAATTTATGGAATGAAATTTCATTGACGAAAATATCATCACCTGTCAATGAAAATGTGTCAGATATTTTTCAAAATATTTTATTAATATTTCCAAATTTCTCCGCTAAATTCCTAAATTGTAGAAGTTTTGCGTTTGAATTGAAATAATTAAGGAGAGGAATTTTTTTTTATCTGGAAAAAGTTTAAATTTTATAAAAACAAATTTAAAATTTAAACGAATTCCGTTAAAAAAACATGGACATTTCGGTTTCCAAATGTGTATGCTCTTAAACAACATTTTTAAGACAATTTTCTCTGCATTTGACCTTCTTAATTGTATTAAGGGTCAATTTGCTGTTATTTTGCTCGTTGAATCATCTTGACCGATAAATCTCTAGAAGGTAAAATTACTTCGATTTTCGTAGTTTGGCACTGCTCAAAATTTCATCTTTTATTATTCAAATTCGAAACTATTGATACGTCAACTCTAGTGTTACAGACTTCCTTTTGTCATATCTAAGGTTTTCAAGAGACTTTCAAAATCGGCGAAAATATCGAGAGGTGTGAAACGTGTGGCAAGCTACTCGGTTTTGTCAATTATCTCTCAGAATACTGTCTCTCAGAAAGTAGATGTTAAAATGGAAAGGAGTTGGTGTGTTACTGTTACAAAATGTTGTCTTAGTTTTGCTACTTTATACTTCTTGAATTTGACTGTGCTTTTAAAAAATATTTGATTAACCGGTAAGCATTACTTAGTTTCAATAAACTATATTAAGATTTAATTTTCGGCCAACTTCATAAAATTTGATAAATTCTCAAAATATTTCGTGAAATTTGAATTTTTTTTACAAAATTTCAATTTACATGTTTCTTAAATATGAATTTAAAATTTTTATAAAATCTGTATTTCATTGAGGTTTAAAGCAGTTCACAAACCTCAGATGTTTCTGTGTCTGCATTGCATTTTGTAGAAGTCCCTAACAAGTCACTAAGCCACGTTAAAGTTAACAAAAATTCTATAACTATATTAATTGTTTAATGCTGGCATTTACGTGTTCTAGTTTAAAATACATAATTTTTGAAATAAAATGCTAAAATCTTTAAAATAAAAATTTAAATTATTTAATTAACTAAGATCTAAATAATTTAAATTTTTATTTAGAAGATTTAACTTTGGACTTTTTTTTTCGCTGGCGCTACATCCCATAGAGGGATTTGGCCGCTTCATGCTGAAGTTTCGTAATCATATAATGAATGATTAATTCATTGATCCTACCCTTAAACCAGCCGTCATTTTTTCATCACCCGCCGGGAATCGAACCCGGGACCTCCGGAGCTTA
Source organism: Tipula helvola (assembly GCA_963556165.1). Lineage (NCBI taxonomy): Eukaryota > Metazoa > Arthropoda > Insecta > Diptera > Tipulidae > Tipula > Tipula helvola. The sequence continues at coordinate 121,755,148 of OY744481.1, read as the reverse complement.
AGCAAGCATGCTAACCACTGTGCCACCGAGGCGGCAAATTTGGATTGGTAAAGCCAAAATATTCTTATTTATATGGACGATAGTCGCTGATGAGGATGACGATATCTGTTGTTCTCCAGTCGCTTCGAAAATAGTGGATGATGTTGAAGGCAGTGTGGACCCTTCCATGGAAGTTGCAACAGGTTCTGAAGGGTGACTCGGTTCGCTATTTGCTGTGATACGTGTATCCCTATCAATTTGATGTTACAAACGTCTTCGTAGTTGACTACATGTCTTTTTATAATTTGACCCGATTCGATTCGAAATTTACACGAAATAGGCTCCTTACATTCGATTACTACTCCATTTATCCATTTTGATCCAGATGATTAATTACCAACCCACACTAAATCGTCTTTCAAAAATTCCCTGGTTAATTACATTTCATGTCTCTTTGTTTTGGTCCCGGCAATGGAGTTTGGGTGAATATTATCGAAGTATGTATGTCTTAATTTGACGATTATATTTACATACAATAAATCAGATGGCGATTGTTCCGTGGACGAGGAAAGATTCATATGCTGACTCATCAAAAACCTAGTTGCAAGATTTAGTTTAATGTCTGAGCTATCTGGAAGTTACTTCAGGTAAATTTTGATGGTTTGGACCATTCTTTTGGCCTGCTCATTTGAACACGGATGAAGAGGTACACAACGAATATTTCTTATAAGGTCTGGAACAATGGTACCCCGGAAGCCCATGTGTCGCGAAAAGCACTCGTTATTTTGGAAAAGACCTGTGAAATTAATATGAATTCGCGGCCAAGGAGTTTTGGTTGATTCCCAAAAATGCACCGCGGCTTGACTAGGATCTGAACCCGTTTCTTGGCATGACATACAAGTTTTGATGAAGTGTTCACAGTTAACATCGATGTTGGGCCACCACACGAAACTTCATGCAAGGGCCTTCATGCGGAAAATTCCTTGATGCCCATAAAGTGTGAAGCTGCAAGGATTTTTTGGCGCTCCGCCGGTGGAATTATTATTCCAATCCCAAAGTAAATAGCCTTTAAGAGTGGTGATCTCCGTACGCCGTACATAAAATGATTTTAGTATTTGGTCACATGCATATAGTTTGTCTGGCCATCCTCTTAACGCCCAGCTAAAAACTTTAGCGAAAACTGGGTTATTCGATGTCATTTTCGTTTTATCATCAGCTGATAAAACTGGTCTAGCTAAGTTCTCTATCATAAGAATTTCTTCATGATCACACTATCATTGAAGTATGGTAATACTTCTGGAATACTTTCGGAGAACAATAGCAGATTTTCGATTTTTGTGGCTCTAAATTTGTGGGCTATAGTTCAGGTGATTTTCAATAAAATTGAATTTTCTACGAAATGTGCAGAAATATTCGAGCAATCCAAATGACCGTTGGCATGACGATTACCGTTTTCAACGCCTATTGAAAAAGATCAAAATCCTAAAATTCGGAGCACAATTGCGGATTTTCGATTTTTGTGGCTCTGAATTTGTGGGCTATATATTCAGGTGATTTTCAATAAAATTGAATTTTCTACGAACTGTGTAGAAATATTCGAGCGATCCAAATAACCATGGGCATGACGATTACCGGTCTCAACGCCTATTGAAAGAGATCGAAATCGGAGAATTCGGAGCACAATTGCGGATTTTCGATTTTTGTGGCTCTGAATTTGTGGGCTATAGTTCAGGTGATTTTCAATAAAATTGATTTTTCTACGAAATGTGCAGAAATATTCGAGCGACCCAAATGACCGTTGGCATGACGATTACCGGTCTCAACGCCTATTGAAAGAGATCAAAATCGGAGAAATCGGAGCCCAATTGCGGATTTTCGATTTTTGTGGCTAAGAATTTGTGGGCTATAGTTCAGGTGATTTTCAATAAAATTGATTTTTCTACGAAATGTGCAGAAATATTCGAGCGATCCAAGTAACCATGGGCATGACGATTACCGCTCTCAACGCCTATTGAAAGAGATCGAAATCGGAGAATTCGGAGCACAATTGCGGATTTTCGATTTTTGTGGCTCTGAATTTGTGGGCTATAGTTCAGGAAATCTTCAATAAAATTAATTTTTCTACGAAATGTGCAGAAATATTCGAGCGATCCAAATGACTGTTGGCATGACGATTACCGGTCTCAACGCCTATTGAAAGAGATTAAAATCGGAGAATTCGGAGCACAATTGCGGATTTTCGATTTTTGTGGCTCTGAATTTGTGGGCTATAGTTCAGGTGATTTTCAATAAAATTGATTTTTCTACGAAATGTGCAGAAATATTCGAGCGATCCAAATGACCGTTGGCATGACGATCACCGGTCGCAACGTCTATTGAAAGAGATCAAAATCGGAGGAATCGGAGCACAATTGCGGATTTTCGATTTTTGTGGCTCTGAATTTGTGGGCTATAGTTCAGGTGATTTTCAATAAAACTGATTTTTCTACGAAATGTGCAGAAATATTCGAGCGATCCAAATGACCGTTGGCATGACGATTACCGGTCTCAACGCCTATTGAAAGAGATTAAAATCGGAGAATTCGGTGCACAATTGCGGATTTTCGATTTTGGTGGCTCTGAATTTGTGGGCTATAGTTCAGGTGATTTTCAATAAAATTGATTTTTCTACGAACTGTGCAGAAATATTCGAGCGATCCAAATGACCGTTGGCATGACGATCACCGGTCGCAACGCCTATTGAAAGATATCAAAATCGGAGAATTCGGAGCACAATTGCGGATTTTCGATTTTTGTGGCTCAGAATTTGTGGGCTATAGTTCAGGTGATTTTCAATAAAATTGATTTTTCTACGAAATGTGCAGAAATATTCGAGCGATCCAAATAACCATGGGCATGACGATTACCGGTCTCAACGCCTATTGAAAGAGATCGAAATCGGAGAATTCGGAGCACAATTACGGATTTTCGATTTTTGTGACTCTGAATTTGTGGGCTATAGTTCAGGTGATTTTCAATAAAATTGATCGATTACCGGTCTCAACGCCTATTGAAAGAGATCGAAATCGGAGAATTCGGAGCACAATTGCGGATTTTCGATTTTTGTGGCTCTGAATTTGTGGGCTATAGTTCAGGTGATTTTCAATAAAATTGATTTTTCTACGAAATGTGCAGAAATATTCGAGCGATCCAAATGACCGTTGGCATGACGATTACCGGTCTCAACGCCTATTGAAAGAGATCGAAATCGGAGAAATCGGAGCACAATTACGGATTTTCGATTTTTGTGGCTCTGAATTTGTGGGCTATAGTTCAGGCGATTTTCAATAAAATTGATTTTTCTACGAACTGTGCAGAAATATTCGAGCGATCCAAATGACCGTTGGCATGACGATTACCGGTCTCAACGCCTATTGAAAGAGATCGAAATCGGAGAATTCGGAGCACAATTGCGGATTTTCGATTTTTGTGGCTCTGAATTTGTGGGCAGTGAATGTGTGTTCAGGTGATTTTCAATAAAATTGAATTTTCTACGAACTGTGCAGAACTAATCGAGCGATCCAAATGACCATTGGCATGACGATTACCGGTCTCAACGCCTATTGAAAGAGATCAAAATCGGAGAAATCGGAGCACAATTGCGGATTTTCGATTTTTGTGGCTCTGAATTTGTGGGCAGTGAATGTGTGTTCAGGTGATTTTCAATAAAATTGAATTTTCTACGAACTGTGCAGAACTAATCGAGCGATCCAAATGACCATTGGCATGACGATTATCGGTCTCAACGCCTATTGAAAGAGATCATAATCGAAGAATTAGGTGCACAATTGCGGATTTTCGATTTTTGTGGCTCTGAATTTGTGGGCTATAGTTCAGGTGATTTTCAACCAAATTGAATTTTCTACGAACTGTGCATAAATATTCGAGCGATCCAAATGACCGTTGGCATGACGATTACCGGTCTCAATGCCTATTGAAAGAGATCAAAATCGGAGAAATCGGAGCACAATTACGGATTTTCGATTTTTGTGGCTCTGAATTTGTGGGCTATAGTTCAGGTGATTTTCAATAAAATTGATTTTTCTACGAACTGTGCAGAAATATTCGAGCGATCCAAATGACCGTTGGCATGACGATCACCGGTCGCAACGTCTATTGAAAGAGATCGAAATCGGAGAATTCGGAGCACAATTGCGGATTTTCGTTTTTTGTGGCTCTGAATTTGTGGGCAGTGAATGTGTGTTCAGGTGATTTTCAATAAAATTGAATTTTCTACGAACTGTGCAGAACTAATCGAGCGATCCAAATGACCATTGGCATGACGATTACCGGTCTCAACGCCTATTGAAAGAGATCAATATCGGAGAATTCGGTTCACAATTGGGGATTTTCGATTTTTGTGGCTCTGAATTTGTGGGATATAGTTCAGGTGATTTTCAATAAAATTGAATTTTCTACGAACTGTGCAGAAATATTCGAGCGATCCAAATGACCGTTGGCATGACGATTACCGGTCTCAACGCCTATTGAAAGAGATCAAAATCGGGGAATTCGGAGCACAATTGCGGATTTTCGATTTTTGTGGCTCTGAATTTGTGGGCGATATATTCAGGTGAAATGTGCAGAAATATTCGAGCGATCAAAATGACCGTTGGCATGATGATTACCGGTCTCAACGCCTATTGAAAGAGATCAAAATCGGAGAATTCGGTTGACAATTGGGGATTTTCGATTTTTGTGGCTCTGAATTTGTGGGCTATAGTTCAGGTGATTTTCAATAAAATTGAATTTTCTACGAACTGTGCAGAAATATTCGAGCGATCCAAGTAACCATGGGCATGACGATTACCGGTCTCAACGCCTATTGAAAGAGATCAAAATCGGAGAATTCGGAGCACAATTGCGGATTTTCGATTTTTGTGGCTCTGAATTTGTGGGCTATAGTTCAGGTGATTTTCAATAAAATTGAATTTTCTACGAACTGTGCAGAAATATTCGAGCGATCCAAATGACCGTTGGCATGACGATTACCGGTCTCAACGCCTATTGAAAGAGATTGAAATCGGAGAATTCGGAGCACAATTGCGGATTTTCGATTTTTGTGGCTCTGAATTTGTGGGCGATATATTCAGGTGAAATGTGCAGAAATATTCGAGCGATCCAAATGACCATGGGCATGACGATTACCGGTCTCAACACCTATTGAAAGAGAACGAAATCGGAGAATTCGGAGCACAATTGCGGATTTTCGATTTTGTGGCTCTGAATTTGTGGGCTATAGTTCAGGTGATTTTCAATAAAATTGAATTTTCTACGAACTGTGCAGAAATATTCGAGCGATCCAAATGACCATGGGCATGACGATTACCGGTCTCAACACCTATTGAAAGAGAACGAAATCGGAGAATTCGGAGCACAATTGCAGATTTTCGATTTTGTGGCTCTGAATTTGTGGGCTATAGTTCAGGTGATTTTCAATAAAATTGAATTTTTTACGAACTGTGCAAAAATATTCGAGCGATCCAAATGACCGTTGGAATGACGATTATTATTATATGGACGATAGTCGCTGATGAGGATGACGATGTCTGTTGTTCTCCAGTCGCTCCGAAAGTAATTGATTATGTTGTAGGTAGTGTGGGCCCTTCCATGGATGTAGCAACTGGTTCTGCAGGGTGACTCGGTTCGCTATTTGCTGTGATATTTGCATCCCTATCAATTTGATGTTCCAAACGTCTTCGTAATTGATCTCCAAGTCTTTTTATAATTTGAGTCGATTCGATTCGAAATTTATACGAAATGAGCTCCTTACATTCTATTACTACTCTTATCCATCCTCTATTATCTATTTTGGTCCAGATTAATAATTACTTGCCCATACTAAATCGTTTTCCAAAAATTCCCTGGTTGATTTCAATTCATGTCTGTTTGTTTTGGTCACGGCACTGGATTTTGGGTGAATATTATCGAAGTATATGTCTTAATTTGACGATTATATATTTACAATAAATGAGATGGCCATCGTCCCGTGGACGAGAAAAAATTCATATGCTGACTCATCAAAAACCTTGCAAAATTTAGTTTAATGTCTGAGCTACCTGGAAGTTACTTCAGGTAACTTTTGGTGGTTTGGACCATTCTCTCGGCCTGTCCATTTGAAGAAGGATGTAAAGGTATACGATGGATATTTCTTATAAGGTTATCTTGAAAAAATACTCGGAATGCTTCTGAGGTGAAAGCGGTGCCATTGTCTGGAACAATGGTGCCCGGAAGCCCACATGCCGCAGAAAGCTCTCCTTATTCTGGAATGAACCTGTAAAATCAATACGAATCCGTGGCCAAGGAGTTTTGGTTGATTCCCAAAAATGTACTGCGGCTTGACTAGGATCTGGACTGGTGGATTTATAATCCCCGCAAATCCTTAGGCTACCATCTATTTTCTGAACCGGAACAATTGGACTGGCACAGTAAGAGTATTCCACAGGAACCAAAGCGGGCTTGTTCGAGTAAACGACTTAATTCAGCTTCGACTAATCACTTTGTTGCGAATGGTGTACCAACCCAGTTCCTTAGAGAACAAATAACAATATTTGGATACTACAGTTGACGCCTTGGAACCTTATTCCCAATGGCGAACACCAATTGCACCTCAAAACATTTGTGCGGATTCCATTTACGATTATGATGGGAAAATTACACATTTCGATGTCGTTGTATTATATGTCAACGTCAATTACACCACACCCACGTCACGGTTGGTATATGATTTCGGTGAAAATCGACCAGCGGTAATTCACACTTGGTATCCAAATATCTGGTACTATAAGTATGCAATATCTGGTACTCCAAATATCGACCTCATTTTTCTTTGCTGTTTGTGTGAATGATTCGATGAGGTTAGTTTAACAGCAAATTGCAAAACTCGTTGAAGGTGACCTTTAATACCATATAAAGAGCACGTTGTATCTTTGAATGGACATTACAACAATGCCGATTATTTTATCGATTTTAAAATTTTTGTTGTTGCGGTGTTTTGCTGTACTGATGATATTTTGTAACTTGCTCCGAATGACGTATTTCCAATAAATTTTTGCCGGCTTATTCTGCAGTAGAAGCTTTATCCAAGAGTGCCAATATGATTGTATTAATTCTTATCGACATTATATCGTTCGATATACGCTGATAATAATAATAATAATAATAATACGACGATATTGGCACTCTTAAAATGTTTTGAAGTATATGGAGCGCATTACCATGACCGGCAATCGTTATGTCGGCCAATGAAAATTGGTTAAACAATTTAAATATTTGAAGAATTTAAAGAACTGAAGTATGGAATGAATTTAAAAAACTTGAAGAACTTAATAAGTTTAAAGCATTAGAAAATTACCGTTTCAAGAATTTAAAAAATTAAAAGAATTTATTGAATTATAGGAATTCAAAAAATCGAAATTATGCCCTTCTCGACATTCAGGAATCGAATTTAAAATATTTAAAAAATTCAATAGATCTGGTGTACCAATACTTTATGAATTAAAATGATTTAAAAAAGTAAAAAATTTAAAGAATATCAAACATTTTAAAACTAGATTGAAAATTTTTAAAATGTTGCATGTTATTGTATCAAAGATTCAAAGCAACTGTAATTTCTAGGTAAATACTTGTTATTTGAGCACGATCATGTTGTTATCATGTTTCTTATCAATCCAAATATTTGTAAGTACTATGAAGTTGAATAAGACGAGTACACACACGAAATACTCACAAGCAGAAGTTAATTTGGACATGGTTTGGAAGCAATTTTGATGAAATGTGTTGACAGAATATAAAATTTGAAGTTTGGGATTTGAAATTTGGAATATGAAATTTGGAGTTTTATGTTTGCAATTTGGAGTTTGGAATTTGGAATTTAAAATTGGGCTTTTAAAGTTTGAAGTTTGGAATTTTGAATTTGAGAATTGAAAATTAGTGTATGGCATTTGAGATTTAAAGCTTGGAATTTTAAATTTCAAATTTGAAATTTGGAATTTAAAATTTTAGATCTGAAATTTAAAATTTAGAATTTCAAATTTGAAATTTAAAATTTGAAATTTAAATTAGAAATGTGAAGTTTGGAATTTGGAATTTGAAATTTAAAATATGAAATTTTGAATTTTGGGATTTGTAGTTTGGAGTTCGGAATTCGAAGTTTGAAATTTGAAATTTGGAGTTTGAAGTTTGGAATTTGGAATTTGAAATTTGAAATTTAGATTTGGAATTTGAAGGTGGAAATTTGGAATTTGGTATTTGGAATTTGAAGTTTGGAATTTGGAATTTATGGTTTGGGTTTTGAAATTTAAAATTAAAATTGAAAATTTGGAATTTGGAGTTTCAAGTTTAGAATCTGGAATTTGAGACTTAAAATTCAGAATTAATTTTTGTAATCGTCCAAGATGAAGAGTTTTTGGCTTCAAGTAGTTTGTTCATAATACTGTTGGTTGGGGCAAAGTTAATAAAGTTTCAGATTTATAAATCAAAGCGATTCTGATTATAAATTTATATGTCTCCTTCTGGCGGGAATTTTGTTTAGCAGATTGTGCGTTTAAAATTAAAATTAAATTTATTAGCCAAATCATATATTTCTGCTAATTGTTTGTCATATATGGTACCAATAAGAATATACTAATGTGGATATTCAAATTATTTAATTTAATTTAGTATGGAAAACTTAAAGCTGTTATTATTAATTGAGTTCCCTGCGAGAATTATATTTTGCCTACAGAGAGAGTTTTAGAAGAAACAAGAATATATTTATTGATGTATGGCAGTGTTGAGGTGCCAGTAATGAAATAACATCCTGCAGTCAATTTTCTCCTGTTTTATATTATCGTTTATGATGAAACATGTAGCCATAAATATGTATCCACCACCGTAAAAAATAATTACATGTCTTATGTATAATTTCGTTATGCAATCCCAGGATTCGGTATATTTTTAAAATCCCGGGATCCCGGCCTTTTTGTCGATCGTAAAATCCCGATTCCCGATGCAATCTCGGGATCCCGGTCTTTTTGTCAAATCCCGGGATCCCGGTCTTTTTGTTAATCCCGAAATCCCTGTTTTTTGTGAATACCAAATACCGTGATGCCGATATTGCCTTATATATAATACTGGGATTGCATTCCCTTCGCGATCTTATAAATCAGGAATAAATACCAAATAAAAGCAAGATTAAATCTTTGAATCTGAGAACACCCCTATTGAAATCTAGAACACCCCTACATATAAATACCATCCAAAATATTATAGACCATGCAATCGCAAAAATCACATCCAAGCAACTGATTCAAGAAGCATATCAACAAACGATGCATGGAGCAGCAAAATTGACTTCGTCTAAATATAACACGACATTTTATATCGAAATGTGTCATCTGTTCGAAATGTGTCACCGGTTGATTTCGGAGCACAGCTCAAGGGAAATTTAGCAGCAGTTCGGATTTCGCCTTGTGGACCATTTTTGAGAACCGGAGCCGATTATGTAGAACCACTTCTGATTCGCACAATAAGGGGAGGAGCTCACAAGAATGAAAAGGTTCCCGCTTTAAAATGGCTAATTGGACGTATAGAGAAATTACATCCAGGCAAATACCAAAAATTCGTGTGCTCTCATTTCTAAGCACGGGAGGGGCACAGGTAAACGGCCAATTCATAAATTATCGCCACTACCCGTACAACCTGAGAACGAGACTGCCTTCACAAAAAAAAAAAAAAACATCGTCACTCAACCTACGACTATAATCAACAGCCCCATTACATGACCAACATCATCGAGAAGCTAAACAACAAGCACAGTTAAGATCCTTAAATTTATCAGAAAAATATCGTATCCGTCATTCCATTCTTCTGTCCTTCAAGTCACACATTTTTATAATTTTTGTTTTGCCTCCCAAGCTCACAAATATTGATAGTTTTGGTCGAAATTTTGTACAAAGATAGATTTTAGTAATAAGCAGTTTATGGTAGCTTTTAGGTCCATTCGAGTATAGAATAGAGGGGGTTGAAACGGAAGAGAAAACTGCCAAACAGATTTCTCAAAAACGAGACCGACGATTTTTTTGTTTTTGTTATTTTGATGATAAATTTGATAACCCATCATCTACCTCAGGAGCGTCCAAGCTAAATGAGTATTTTTGACAAATTTTCAAAATAAATAGAGCCATAAAACTCCGATTAGAAAAGAAAAGTCAACTGAACAACGCGGGAATAATTTATGTATTCAGATTCACAAAATTTATCACTCTGGGGTGAGTGTGAAGACAACCGTGATTTTAGTTCCATTTTGAGGCTTGCGGCTTCATCATCACATCCATTCCGGTGTGATAAATTCTTTGGCCCTGGATACATAAATATTTACCACGTTGCCCAGTTAACTTTTTTCTAATCTCAATTTTATTGCTGTAGTTATTTTGAAAATTTATCAAAAATACTCATTTGGCTTGGACGCGCCTGATCTATCTGTTTACAAAATTTGAAGCCGATTGAAATATTGCGTGGGGATCATTTTAACAAAAAGAAGTAATATACATTTCTTGATCTATTTGCCAAGATAATGTCGAACTTTTTGAAAAAATATTTTTCTACGGTTAATACACCTTGCAAATACCAACAATTGTGACTTTAACCCAAAATAAATAATAGATTACCGTGTAATATGGATTTAAATTTCTAAATTTACTTAAAATACTTTGCTGGCGGCAAATATTAATTTACAACATTTAAAAATAAATTATATCTAGTGAGCTTTTAAATATTAATTTGGTAAAAAGTATTGCTTTGGTACTAAAAGGATTAGATTTAGGTTTGGATTTAAAATTTCTGAAATCAACCCGCAAATATTTATTTTTGAATTTAATTTTTCTTTGATGTGTTTCATATGATGCAAATTCTAGTGGTAGGTATTGAAACTAAAAATCGGATTTGATTTAAGTCGCGAACCAAAAAATAATTCGATTTAGCTTTGGATTTATTTAAATTAATTGTTCTTGTATTTTTTTGTAAATTTACCAAAGCACTACAACTTATTCCCATTCCTGTGACATTGACATTTCTGTGACGTTTTATTGACATTTATGACATTTTAATGATTGAAATTTCAACGACATGTTGATCGATACATTATTTCTGAATTGCTTCACTAAAATCGCCCTTTCAAGGTATTATTTCTGAGTAATAAATTCTCTTGGTATTAAAAGTCGTATATTACTCCTAATAGCAAATTACTGTGGGATGCCTTTAAAATAATATCACGCCATTAGGGAAGAGGAGGTTTAGAAGAAAGGAGCTGGGAGATATATAAAATGAAATGCTATGTGACAAATAGGTGGGATTCGGTAACAAAAGATAAGTTTACGTTAATTCTAATTTTTTATTGTTTGTGTTTTATTAGTTTGTATTTTCGAATGGTCCACAGCGATGTCTGAATCATTGAGCAAGGAGTCACAATTTTATAAAATTAAAATTATTTAACGGTTTAGAGCTCTCTATACTGGTTTTATTTTTTTAAAAATTAACTTGAGCTTTCGGGCTCACTTCGAGTCCATTTTCAAAAGCGTTTATAAAAATGTTTTCAATACAAATTTCCTTTTATAAATAAATCAAAAACCATTTTTTGATGAACCGGTTTTTGATTTATTTATAAAAGGAAAATTGTATTGAAAACATTTTTATAAACGCTTTTGAAAATGGACTCGAAGTGAGTCGGAAAATAACGGAAAATGTTTGTAAATATAAATGGTTGGTTTTTGTGATCTGGTGATCTTTAACGGATGGCTTGTGGGAAAAGTGTCGTCCGAAGAGTCTGATAAACTCGATTTTTTTTTTTTCGTTTAAACAGTATTGACTTTTATTATATAAGAATTATATTTCGTTCAATAAATTCAGATTACAACTAAACACCAATCAAAATAACTTTACCCCTAACTTGTCTCACCACACCAGTGATAACTTAACTATTTACAATGATGCTTAAGTCGCTACAATTTTGGGTATTTAAAGTTATCTTCAGCGGTTTAAGAACATTTTGTAGCTCGCAGGCATTGCCCAACATTCTTTCATCCTTATTTCGTATATTTTCAGTTGACGATGCGTTATTTTTACTAAGAAACCGTTCTAATGTACTCTCTAAAGTACTCCAGCGAATATAGCTATCTAACATTTACACTCTATCAATCTTTATAATGTGTCTTTATTTTTTATAGCGTTGCACCCATCATCCAATTTCTGATTAATTCCATGAAGTTAAAAAATGGCACGGTGGAGTCTTAAAATTGGATTTTCATTTCCCGGGAAATATTCACAACATTCCCGGTAATTCCCGGAACTCAAGCCCTACTACAGAAATCTGGGTCAAGAACCGAGAATCTGCAAATCTATTCCGATTGCGATGTTTGATACCTCTAATAAAAGTTTTCAGCACTTGTAGTTATTCTGCTAGCAGATCGCTCGATAATTTGTGATCAAAATGCAATGTTACAACAAAACTAAAAACTACAATTGTGCTTCGATTTTAATGGTTGATATCTCGTATGTTTTGTTACGTGAAATTGTGTTGCCAATTTACATTAGGATTATTCTACTGATGATTATTTCTCTTTGATATCTCTAACAATAGGTTTCAGCAGCCCCAACTTGCACTTGAATTGATCCATTACTTCGACACATTTCACAAATTATTCAATTTTATTGAAACCACTCTTACTGTCCTCGGATCCCCCCCCCCCCCCCCCCACAATCCAAAATCTAATTGTTCAATCGTCTTTCGATTGCAGTAGATCACACGTTTTGTAATACGTTTTGGGACCTGTAGTTTTTATGCTTTGGATTGCTTGATTAATGGATTGCAAGATTGCGATAATTGATAAATTTAAAAATAAGTCAACACATTTACACTTCAACATGAGCTTTTTTAGAAAGAAGAACTTATTGCGTTATTACATTACGTTTTCTCACAAATTGAGTGTAAAATTAGTCAGTGTTTTTTTTTTTTTTTTTGTTGAAAGACCAGAACAATAAAATTTTCATTCAATTAAATTATTTAAAATTAAAAAATTATTTAAAGGAAAATTACATGAATAAATCCCGTGTAAACATATCTAAAAAAAACGGATTTCTCAGCAACAAAATAGACACATTTTCAGCCAACCGATAATATTTATTTCATAACGTTTCGTGGAAATACACACAACTCTGCTGAATAAGATGTTATTTAAACCTTGATGTTGACGGAACCAAATATCAAAGAAAATTATAAAATCCACATGCCAATTAATGTGCTTACATAATAAATAAAAATTTAAAATGTTTTTCCAATATTAGATAAATATTTGAATAAAAATTTTTCCTTGACATGGAAATTTGATTTGGCAGATTTCATATTCGTACACAGTTACATCATTCAGCAAGGATCATAATTAATTTGGAAATGAGGTTCAAGTTTTGTTTAAATTAGAAATGGAAGCACCTGTGAATAGGTGTTATGAACCATTTTCAATGCAGGAAAATTTGGGTTTACCAAAAATTGTATCTCTCAATTTGTATTTTTTGTTTGTACTACTGTTATTTTTATTAGTATTACCTTAATTAATATTATTGTTATTTTTTCTATTTTACTACACATGAAACAAGAACAACAATAAATGCTAATACATAAACAAAAAACGTACAAAGTACAAAATTATTGAATAAATCGAATTTTCTGTAATAAAATCAAACTTTTCTCTCGATTGGTTGGGTTGTTAACATAAGAGTTCAACTTTTTTGTTGTGCTTTTTCCAGCTTTCTTTTAATAAAAATTAAGAATATGCTAAGAAAACTAATTAATTGCTAACAGAAGTTTTATCGTGTTTTTTTTTTTTTTTGGTTGTGTAGATGTAGAAATTAGGGTGCCCTATAACTAGAAGCACCGGTGGTCGATTTTCTATAACCAAAATATCCTAATTTATTAATACCCTTACCTTACCCTATATAATTAAAGAAAAATTATGAATTTCATTTCACCATAATCTTATACAGTAGCACAAAAAAAAAAAAATAATGGAGAAGTTATTGATTAAATTAAAACGATTGATCGATTCAAATTAAACCGAAAATGAAAAACTTTCGCAATAATAATCTGTTAATTTTTTGTTTGTGTATAATGATTTACGAAAACCACTCCACAACCTTGATGTCTTTTTGGTGGTTACTTTATTCCCCAGATTTTCCCAATACCCAAAAAAAAAAAAAATTAATTTACCAACGATAAAAATATAATTTGTCGTTATTAATTGATTCGATTCATTAGAGTTTTAATGATATTTTTTTTTATGTATTTCATTGCTGAATTAATTTGTGTCGTTACAAATACCAGAAACGAATGAGGTGATGTCTCAAAAAAAAAAAAGCAAAGCCACACATATTGTACACAGACTGTGAACTGTGGGTATAGTTATAGTCAACGCATCATCATCATTCAATCTAAAAAGCAAATTGAAAACAAATTTAATTTTTATTATTTCGTTTTTATTGTCTTATCTTAGCTACATTCAAGATGTAGGATAATAGTCTTGGGGAATATTTTTATATACAATGTAGCAATAAAGACAAACACAAATAACGCTGTTTTGAACATCAGACTTTTTTGTTGTTGTTTTTGATTCAATTGAAGAGCGCACACAAAACAAAAAGTAAAAGATTTTCAATGAGATGTTGAAATGGAAAGTTACAAAAAATGTATTTCATTTCATTTCAATGAGTTCATTTCTAATTTGAGATCCTTGTGGATCAATTAGTTGCTCTCTCTATATAGATTTATTGTTACTTTGCGTTAATATTTTTTTTATTTTTTATTTTCTATGTAGGCGGTTGGTCGTTTAACCCAAAAAAATGTAGGTTTAGACTGAGATTCTGTCTTCACGTATATTCACTACATCTCGAAAACCAAAAGAAGAGGAAACGTCTCAAAAAAATGTTCTTGAAGTGAACCTATTAACGAGATCATATTATGGTCGCCGTTCTTTGTTTTTAGTTACATCTCAGCAACCGATGGGCGTATTTTAACTGGATGAAAACTGTTATAAGCAACTTGAAGTATTCTTTATAAAAATAATTTTATTTGGTAATTCGCCGCCCTTATAAAGGGGGAAAAAGTAAAGGAAAGGGGCCTATTTTTTTATTATATTTCGGAAATATTTAAACCGAATTGCATGGAACAAAAACAAGCGGGAAGACATTTTTTCTTAAAATTCTAATTATTTCCATTTTGCAGCATTTTACAAAAAGTGGTGAATTTTGAATACGATATCCTTGCCTTAGACTACTTTCATAAAACAACTTGATGTATATGTTTTTTGAAACATGTTCTCTTGTTTCATTTAGCCAAACCCGTTATTTCAATATTTAATAGTTTGCGAGGCATTCACGAAAAACTTAAATTAACTTTCGCCCTTACATTGGTTTACGGTGAAGCTTCCGAAACCTCGAACTGAAGAAATCAAGCGCGAATTTGGATACAGAACATCAAAAAAGTGGAATTCGCTAATACACTTCAAATTTCCGAAGGAATACAAAATGAATAAATTTAAGGTAGCTATTCATATTTACTTGCAGGATCGCGCATTGGGTGCAGAAGCTCTGACAGTTACAAGGAGCTAGGACAATTAATAAGTCCGCTCTGTACTCAATTAAAAAATATGAACTACTCCAAAAATTAAAGGAAAACAAATATTTTTCAATTTTTTTAGTATTTTTTGAAGAGCTGTATCTTTGTAAAATACGGTCGTACTCGTACAAAGATGAAAATAAAAGCATTTCAAAGCTTCAAATCTCTAGTTTTGAGATTTTTGAGCGGAAAATTTTTGTGAGATACCGTTATCACGCAATCATAAAAAAGAGCGCGAAAAAAAAACTTCGAATTTTTTTTTTTTTTTTTGTAAGGATCTATGGGCTGGGAACATTTTTTTAAGTTAAACCAATGCATAGGGCGGTTAGCGTGTTAATTAGGCGTAAATTTAATTTATTTCTGGCCTCTCTATGTCAACTTTTTGCTGAGATATCTGACTTTGAATCAAAAAAGATCCTTTTGTCTTTGATCATCGATATCACAGCAACCAATTGTTGCACAGTAAATTTTAGGGCAGCCTTAAAAAATTGAGTAAATTTCCTACAAGACTTTTAGGTTGTCTTAATAAATCTACCGTTACTTTACAAATATTGATGAAAAGACTGATGTTGTCAGGTCATTTTACAGTTTAATGTACCACTAATAGCCCTGTATTATTTTTATATTGATCCATCCAACCATTTTTCTGGACAGATTGATCAAAGTTTTACAAAACAATTAGTTACTTGTTAGCCCCTTGACGAGCGTAAGATTTTTTTGTAATAGCGTAACGCATACATCTTTTGGCACTGTATAATTTCAATACAGTTATTGGCACTGCTGACTACCATAGCATTTTCCTGTCTTAAATATGCTAAAATTAATTAAAAGGAGTTGTTTTTTATTATTTGTTTATGTTAAACGTCAAATAAATAGTGTGCCAATAACTAGTTCCAATAAAATCAAATTTTAATTATTGGCACTAGGATGCCAATAATTGATTAATAAGAAACTACAATTATTGGCACGTGACAATTTTTATATCCTAATCATGTGCCAATAATTGTAATAATTCTTTTTTGTTATTATAGATTGGTAATTCTGTAATTTAAAAATGCCAAGAAAACGAGACCCATTTGATGAAGACCAGGTTCAAAAGGCATTAGGTGAAATTAAAAATGGCCCAATTAGTAAAAAGCCAGCAGCCAAAAAATACAATGTGCCTAGATCAACGCTTCAGTTTAGACTAGAGTCACAACAATCCTAACCGAAGATGAAGAGAAACGCATTGTTCAATGGATTAAAATTTCCCAACAAAAACGATTTCCGAAGCGAAACGAGGATGTTGGTATAGCAGTGAAAGAATTTTTAGAACAGACTGATAGACCTCATCCATTTGGTGAAAACAAAATTCCAGGAAAGGGTTCGTTTAAGGCTTTTTTAAAACAACATCCGTCTCTATCGCTTAGAGCTACTGATCCTGTTTCGGCAGCGAGTGCTACAGGTGCTGCTTCAGATATACATCTGAACATTTTGATATATTAGAAGATCCATCAAGAATTTTTTAACGGAGACGAGACGAATTTTGTTTTATGTCCTAAAACTAAAAACGTTTTAGCAGCAAAAGGCTCTCGAAATGTATATGAAATTGACAAAGGATTAGCCAAAAAAAAATTTATCGGTCATGTTTACATTTTCTGCTGCCGGAGTGTTAACACCTCCAATGATAATCTACCCATATAAAAGAATACCGTATGACAAAACCAGTGTTTTATGAATATATATCAAAGGTTCTACATCCGTTTTTAGTGCAGCTGGGCACTAAATTTCCAGTTATATATTTTGTTGACGGGCACTCAACCCATCTAACGTTAGCTGTTAGTGAGCTGTGTGTGAAACTGCAAATTATTTTAGTAGCATAATATATAAATGCTACTAGAATATTACCGCCAACTGATGTGGCGTTCAAACCGTTGAAATCGTGCTGGAATCGGAAGGTGTTAGAATAGCGGCGTAATAATCCTAGTGATTCTTTAACTAAAGAAAAATTAGCACCATTACTATATGATGTTGTGGAAAGTAGTGTGTTCAAGGAGACTCTTTAGAAGGGCTTCAGGGCATGTGGCCTCTTTCCATTCAACAAATTTGCCATTAATTTATCGAAATGCTTAGGAAGATCTTCGTCTAAATCTGCATACGACAGTCGACTAAATCCCAAATTACAGGACGATGGATTTCAAACGCTGTGTGAAGCAATCGGTGATAACAAGATTCAACTATGTGAAAACATTGGCCGAGATGAACTTCAAAAAGATAGCTTCAATGAAGATTTCGTAATTCTATATGATTTATACAACAAGTTTAAATCCAAAGGAAAATTAAATCTAAGTGTTTCAGACAAATCAATTCAAACGCACGTTGATCAGAATATAGAAACCTCAGAAATTGATATCAGTACCATCGACGAATTTTTTATAATCGAAGATCCGCCCAGTACGGCAAATAACGAAATTATAAATATTTCCAATGTCATTCCCATTCAACACTTGTGTATAACTGTTCCTTCGCAAGCCACAATAGCAATTGATGATTTTCTATCTTGGCCAGAGACTCCCTTGAGAAAAGGTTGCAAAACGAATAAAATAAAAAAGCCATATGTGGTTACTTCGCCGCTCTGGATCAAACAGGAACAACTTAAAAAAGAACAACTTAAAAAAAATGAATTGGAAAAAGAAAACTGCAAAATTTTACGAATCAAAAATAAGGAGTAAAAAAATGCAGGAAAGCTAAGTAAATCGATACCCCCACGCAAGGAAAATGCAAAGTCTAAAGTCTTCAAGTACGGTAACGTCTACAAACATGTTTGTTGCAATTGAAAATTCAGGACACGGCAGTAGTGAAGGTAATAGTGATAAACGAATCTGCGAACAGTTAAACATTCTTAGCAATAATACAAATTTTCTAGTTGAGACTCCAGATTTTAATGAATCCATTGTACAACCAATTATCAAATTCAATGAAATGGATGAATCTCCTAGAAAGGCTAATAAATCTACTATGAATACGACGGCTGTAAGCAGCGTGAAACCAATCAAAGACACTCTGCAAAAGTTTGAGCAAACCACTTACTCGCAGATACAGAAAGTACCAAGTATCAAAAACGATCAAAATGAATTTCTAGGAAAATCGATACCTCATGAAACCACTATCGGACCGTTCCGATATAAATATGTAAAGAATATGGAACGTGCACCAATCAAATATTTTGTACATCTAACAGAGCGTCGATTAATAGTGAGCCACCTAAAGTTCATCATGGTCGTATACTTTTATGTACTAATGTAGTACTGAACATTGGGGATAACTCCCCAGCAGCTGGAAAAATGTGCTATCATATTATACATGCTATTTCTGAGAATTTCGGCATAAAGTGCCGAAGTTATACGAGGGAATTTCATCTTAAATGTCTTATAAAACTAAAAATTCAGTACACTCCAAAACTAGCAATGGATGCAAAATATATTGATTAATATACGAGAATTGATTGTGATAATTACACAAGTTTTTTAAAATTAATGAGAAGTTATAATAGTAGGACTATTTATTTCTATTATAATTTTTATTAGTGTTTAATACATGTAGCAAGCTAATATAATTTTGAAATACATTCTAGCTAGCTAGCTAACTTGTTATAAAGTTGAATGGTTTATTTTAGAAAAAATTGTAATACGCGGCACTCAAAACTGCAATAGTCTCTAATGGTTAAATGAAAATAACAGGACTAGGAATTTCAGGTTATCAACCCATCAAACATAAAAATGACTTGTATTTATTCGCTTAAAAAAATTGAGTAATTTGACAAAAAATCTTTATTTTCTTTATGTCCGTGTCAGCTGACTCACCCTATTGGTTGACTGCGAATAGTCTGGCCATCGGGTTTTGCTTATGAAAACTTTCCCCCCTTTGCTTTGACGTGATTTATGCTTCCTTTAACGGCTGTTTTGTTCACCTCTCTGTCCACCTATTTATTGCTCAGCACCACCCTATCGCACTATTTCCACTGTTACTGTCTTGTACATGCCCCGTTAATTCGGACAACACTCGGGATCAATACCTCAACTTATTATTTTTTTAGTTGATTTCTTATACTTAAATTTTTTTTTTAAATAAATGACAGAACTCTTTAAAACAATATGAAGGTATATGAAACACGTTTCACTATAATCAAGTTTGCGGCTAGTTCAATGCCTTCAAAATATACAAATTTTTCACTCACAAACAAAAAAAACACTATATCCAAAATTATATGGCCGACCGACACAACTTTCAGGCCGTAACCAGTGTTACCGTTTATAAAAATTTCAGAGGAGTACATTTCTTATTAAAAACGTAGTACAGCGGAGTACGCGAAATTAAACATGAAAACATTATTTCAAAAATGAAAAACTTATTCCTCATATAATATTTCTCTTTTTCACTTTCTGTCAACGTTCTAAAAATTAATATTATTTATTATACAGTTTTATTAATTTATTGGACGGAACCCAATCTGGAGTATGCAAACCATTTAACTATTTAACTTTGCTATCATGATATGTAGCATTAATTGTTGATATAAGCAGACGATTGCGGTTTTTATCTTTAATCAAATTTAGTTGAGAAAAAGCCCTTTCAGCTGTTGCACTACTATGCGGCAAAGATCAAATCGCTCTGATAAAGATTTCCAAATTCTGGAGCATTTTCTCTTTTAAGTTTCTCCATTCTTTATCTAGATTTTCAATTTCAGCGGGTTTTTCCGATTAAATTAGATTAGGGAAACATACAATTACTGATGTAACAGATTTTGCAAGGCATCCTGGATCTAACCCCTTTAAAGCATTTAACGTCTGATCTATAAAGTTAATTTTGTTAAAAATTTGTTGGCATAATTCGATGTAATATTTAACACAACTTGCTTTAACGCTTTTTATTTCAGTCTTGTAGAGAACCCAGATCTCTTCATAATTTCTGCATTGACTCCTAAATAAAATTTTCAATTTCTAAGAAAATTTCTCTGCGAGAAAAATCTATGGTGTTAAATCATCATCCATAACCATGATAGCAAATTAGCAACTTGTTTCATAAAATTGCTTAAAATTTTCGTTGAATTGAATTGATTTAATTGTTCGTTGAATAATTCTTTGGTTAAAAGATAAAAAACGGAGTATTTTTCAAAAATCGTAGCATAATCAACAACAAAGGAGTATTATTTTTTAAAGAGTAGTACAGTAGTACAATTTTTCAAAAAGTAGTACAAATACTCCGATTGTAGTAAAACGGCCTCACTGGCCGTAACCATCATTGTCTCTTTAATTATCTTTGTTCAAAGGACACTTTTCTATTTATACAATCACTTTCTTTTCACGAAATTATTTACTTATGTTTTGAACGATAAACGTTCCATTTTGCAAGCTTCCAAAATATTGTGAGATTGAAGTTAACTTATTATGCAAGTGAAGTTAGACCTAAATTAGAATTAAAAAAAAAAAAAAAAAATTAGGATTAATTAAGCACAAACTTCACACGCTATAGTACACGTGTGAAGTTTATCCTAACTTAGAACTAAACTAACAAAAACAATATAAGTATATATGTATTAGTGAATATTCAAATTTAATGACATTTAGGCGAACATTTATTATTTCAAAACGTATAAAGCTTTAGTTTTTAATAAAAATTATTGTAATTAAATATTTTATGCGTATCAAATTACCTTATTTATCTAAAATATAATGAGAAATAATTTTTATTATGTATAACTATGATATTTTCACATAACCATATATTTTAAATAAAACAGTTTATCTTAAGAATTTGGAAATTAACCTGAAAGCTCAATATGATTTATTGATAAATCTGTACTAGTACTACATGCATGAAAAACCAATTTGACCGATTTTCCATGTTTATCTCGAACGCCACTATGATTTTTTGGAAGCCCTAATCTAAGACTACGAGTATGCTTAACCATTTGAAAAGCTAATGCCTTTCACATGGTCAAATTGGAATATTTGTGAATTTACTATATAGGATTTTCTTAAGAAAGCCTGTATCTTAAGATTTTCCATATTTATCTCCAACGCCACTATGATTTTTTGGAAGGCCTCATCTAAGACTACGAGTATGCTTAATCATTTGAAAAGCTAATGCCTTTCACATGGTCAAATTGGAATATTTATGAATTTAATATATAGGATTTTCTTAAGAAAGTCTGTATCTTAAGATTTTCCATATTTATCTCCAACGCCACTATGATTTTTTGGAAGGCCTAATCTAAGACTACGAGCATGCTTAACCATTTGAAAAGCTAATGCCTTTCACATGGTCAAATTACAATATTTGTGAATTTACTATATAGGATTTTCTTAAGAAAGCCTGTATCTTAAGATTTTCCATTATTATATCCAACGTCACTATGATTTTTTGGAAGGTCTAATCTAAGACTACGAGCATGCTTAACCATTTGAAAAGCTAATGCCTTTCACATGGTCAAATTACAATATTTGTGAATTTACTATATAGGATTTTCTTAAGAAAGTCTGTATCTTAAGATTTTCCATATTTATCTCCAACGCCACTATGATTTTTTGGAAGGCCTAATCTAAGACTACGAGCGTGCTTAACCATTTGAAAAGCTAATACCTTTCACATGGTCAAATTGGAATATTTATGAATTTAATATATAGGATTTTCTTAAGAAAGTCTGTATCTTAAGATTTTCCATATTTATCTCCAACGCCACTATGATTTTTTGGAAGGCCTAATCTAAGACTACGAGCATGCTTAACCATTTGAAAAGCTAATGCCTTTCACATGGTCAAATTACAATATTTGTGAATTTACTATATAGGATTTTCTTAAGAAAGCCTGTATCTTAAGATTTTCCATATTTATCTCCAACGCCACTATGATTTTTTGGAAGGCCTAATCTAAGACTACGAGCATGCTTAACCATTTGAAAAGCTAATGCCTTTCACATGGTCAAATTACAATATTTGTGAATTTACTATATAGGATTTTCTTAAGAAAGCCTGTATCTTAAGATTTTCCATTATTATCTCCAACGTCACTATGATTTTTTGGAAGGTCTAATCTAAGACTACGAGCATGCTTAACCATTTGAAAAGCTAATGCCTTTCACATGGTCAAATTACAATATTTGTGAATTTACTATATAGGATTTTCTTAAGAAAGTCTGTATCTTAAGATTTTCCATATTTATCTCCAACGCCACTATGATTTTTTGGAAGGCCTAATCTAAGACTACGAGCATGCTTAACCATTTGAAAATCTAATGCCTTTCACATGGTCAATTTACAATATTTGTGAATTTACTATATAGGATTTTCTTAAGAAAGTCTGTATCTTAAGATTTTCCATATTTATCTCCAACGCCACTATGATTTTTTGAAAGGCCTAATCTAATACTACGAGCATGCTTAACCATTTGAAAAGCTAATGCCTTTCACATGGTCAAATTACAATATTTGTGAATTTACTATATAGGATTTTCTTAAGAAAGCCTGTATCTTAAGATTTTCCATTATTATCTCCAACGTCACTATGATTTTTTAGAAGGTCTAATCTAAGACTACGAGCATGCTTAACCATTTGAAAAGCTAATGCCTTTCACATGGTCAAATTACAATATTTGTGAATTTACTATATAGGATTTTCTTAAGAAAGTCTGTATCTTAAGATTTTCCATATTTATCTCCAACGCCACTATGATTTTTTGGAAGGCCTAATCTAAGACTACGAGCATGCTTAACCATTTGAAAAGCTAATGCCTTTCACATGGTCAAATTACAATATTTGTGAATTTACTATATAGGATTTTCTTAAGAAAGCCTGTATCTTAAGATTTTCCATTATTATCTCCAACGTCACTATGATTTTTTAGAAGGTCTAATCTAAGACTACGAGCATGCTTAACCATTTGAAAAGCTAATGCCTTTCACATGGTCAAATTACAATATTTGTGAATTTACTATATAGGATTTTCTTAAGAAAGTCTGTATCTTAAGATTTTCCATATTTATCTCCAACGCCACTATGATTTTTTGGAAGGCCTAATCTAAGACTACGAGCATGCTTAACCATTTGAAAATCTAATGCCTTTCACATGGTCAAATTACAATATTTGTGAATTTACTATATAGGATTTTCTTAAGAAAGTCTGTATCTTAAGATTTTCCATATTTATCTCCAACGCCACTATGATTTTTTGGAAGGCCTAATCTAAGACTACGAGCATGCTTAACCATTTGAAAATCTAATGCCTTTCACATGGTCAATTTACAATATTTGTGAATTTACTATATAGGATTTTCTTAAGAAAGTCTGTATCTTAAGATTTTCCATATTTATCTCCAACGCCACTATGATTTTTTGGAAGGCCTAATCTAATACTACGAGCATGCTTAACCATTTGAAAATCTAATGCCTTTCACATGGTCAAATTACAATATTTGTGAATTTACTATATAGGATTTTCTTAAGAAAGCCTGTATCTTAAGATTTTCCATTATTATCTCCAACGCCACTATGATTTTTAGAAAGGCCTAATCTAAGACTACGAGCATGCTTAACCATTTGAAAAGCTAATGCCTTTCACATGGTCAAATTGGAATATTTATGAATTTAATATATAGGATTTTCTTAAGAAAGTCTGTATCTTAAGATTTTCCATATTTATCTCCAACGCCACTATGATTTTTTGGAAGGCCTAATCTAAGACTACGAGCATGCTTAACCATTTGAAAAGCTAATGCCTTTCACATGGTCAAATTACAATATTTGTGAATTTACTATATAGGATTTTCTTAAGAAAGCCTGTATCTTAAGATTTTCCATTATTATCTCCAACGTCACTATGATTTTTTAGAAGGTCTAATCTAAGACTACGAGCATGCTTAACCATTTGAAAAGCTAATGCCTTTCACATGGTCAAATTACAATATTTGTGAATTTACTATATAGGATTTTCTTAAGAAAGTCTGTATCTTAAGATTTTCCATATTTATCTCCAACGCCACTATGATTTTTTGGAAGGCCTAATCTAAGACTACGAGCATGCTTAACCAATTGAAAATCTAATGCCTTTCACATGGTCAAATTACAATATTTGTGAATTTACTATATAGGATTTTCTTAAGAAAGTCTGTATCTTAAGATTTTCCATATTTATCTCCAACGCCACTATGATTTTTTGGAAGGCCTAATCTAAGACTACGAGCATGCTTAACCATTTGAAAATCTAATGCCTTTCACATGGTCAATTTACAATATTTGTGAATTTACTATATAGGATTTTCTTAAGAAAGTCTGTATCTTAAGATTTTCCATATTTATCTCCAACGCCACTATGATTTTTTGGAAGGCCTAATCTAAGACTACGAGCATGCTTAACCAATTGAAAATCTAATGCCTTTCACATGGTCAAATTACAATATTTGTGAATTTACTATATAGGATTTTCTTAAGAAAGTCTGTATCTTAAGATTTTCCATATTTATCTCCAACGCCACTATGATTTTTTGGAAGGCCTAATCTAAGACTACGAGCATGCTTAACCATTTGAAAATCTAATGCCTTTCACATGGTCAATTTACAATATTTGTGAATTTACTATATAGGATTTTCTTAAGAAAGTCTGTATCTTAAGATTTTCCATATTTATCTCCAACGCCACTATGATTTTTTGAAAGGCCTAATCTAATACTACGAGCATGCTTAACCATTTGAAAAGCTAATGCCTTTCACATGGTCAAATTGGAATATTTATGAATTTAATATATAGGATTTTCTTAAGAAAGTCTGTATCTTAAGATTTTCCATATTTATCTCCAACGCCACTATGATTTTTTGGAAGGCCTAATCTAAGACTACGAGCATGCTTAACCATTTGAAAAGCTAATGCCTTTCACATGGTCAAATTACAATATTTGTGAATTTACTATATAGGATTTTCTTAAGAAAGCCTGTATCTTAAGATTTTCCATTATTATCTCCAACGTCACTATGATTTTTTGGAAGGCCTAATCTAAGACTACGAGCATGCTTAACCAATTGAAAATCTAATGCCTTTCACATGGTCAAATTACAATATTTGTGAATTTACTATATAGGATTTTCTTAAGAAAGTCTGTATCTTAAGATTTTCCATATTTATCTCCAACGCCACTATGATTTTTTGGAAGGCCTAATCTAAGACTACGAGCATGCTTAACCATTTGAAAATCTAATGCCTTTCACATGGTCAATTTACAATATTTGTGAATTTACTATATAGGATTTTCTTAAGAAAGTCTGTATCTTAAGATTTTCCATATTTATCTCCAACGCCACTATGATTTTTTGGAAGGCCTAATCTAAGACTACGAGCATGCTTAACCAATTGAAAATCTAATGCCTTTCACATGGTCAAATTACAATATTTGTGAATTTACTATATAGGATTTTCTTAAGAAAGTCTGTATCTTAAGATTTTCCATATTTATCTCCAACGCCACTATGATTTTTTGGAAGGCCTAATCTAAGACTACGAGCATGCTTAACCATTTGAAAATCTAATGCCTTTCACATGGTCAATTTACAATATTTGTGAATTTACTATATAGGATTTTCTTAAGAAAGTCTGTATCTTAAGATTTTCCATATTTATCTCCAACGCCACTATGATTTTTTGGAAGGCCTAATCTAAGACTACGAGCATGCTTAACCAATTGAAAATCTAATGCCTTTCACATGGTCAAATTACAATATTTGTGAATTTACTATATAGGATTTTCTTAAGAAAGTCTGTATCTTAAGATTTTCCATATTTATCTCCAACGCCACTATGATTTTTTGGAAGGCCTAATCTAAGACTACGAGCATGCTTAACCATTTGAAAATCTAATGCCTTTCACATGGTCAATTTACAATATTTGTGAATTTACTATATAGGATTTTCTTAAGAAAGTCTGTATCTTAAGATTTTCCATATTTATCTCCAACGCCACTATGATTTTTTGAAAGGCCTAATCTAATACTACGAGCATGCTTAACCATTTGAAAAGCTAATGCCTTTCACATGGTCAAATTGGAATATTTATGAATTTAATATATAGGATTTTCTTAAGAAAGTCTGTATCTTAAGATTTTCCATATTTATCTCCAACGCCACTATGATTTTTTGGAAGGCCTAATCTAAGACTACGAGCATGCTTAACCATTTGAAAAGCTAATGCCTTTCACATGGTCAAATTACAATATTTGTGAATTTACTATATAGGATTTTCTTAAGAAAGCCTGTATCTTAAGATTTTCCATTATTATCTCCAACGTCACTATGATTTTTTAGAAGGTCTAATCTAAGACTACGAGCATGCTTAACCATTTGAAAAGCTAATGCCTTTCACATGGTCAAATTACAATATTTGTGAATTTACTATATAGGATTTTCTTAAGAAAGTCTGTATCTTAAGATTTTCCATATTTATCTCCAACGCCACTATGATTTTTTGGAAGGCCTAATCTAAGACTACGAGCATGCTTAACCAATTGAAAATCTAATGCCTTTCACATGGTCAAATTACAATATTTGTGAATTTACTATATAGGATTTTCTTAAGAAAGTCTGTATCTTAAGATTTTCCATATTTATCTCCAACGCCACTATGATTTTTTGGAAGGCCTAATCTAAGACTACGAGCATGCTTAACCATTTGAAAATCTAATGCCTTTCACATGGTCAATTTACAATATTTGTGAATTTACTATATAGGATTTTCTTAAGAAAGTCTGTATCTTAAGATTTTCCATATTTATCTCCAACGCCACTATGATTTTTTGGAAGGCCTAATCTAAGACTACGAGCATGCTTAACCAATTGAAAATCTAATGCCTTTCACATGGTCAAATTACAATATTTGTGAATTTACTATATAGGATTTTCTTAAGAAAGTCTGTATCTTAAGATTTTCCATATTTATCTCCAACGCCACTATGATTTTTTGGAAGGCCTAATCTAAGACTACGAGCATGCTTAACCATTTGAAAATCTAATGCCTTTCACATGGTCAATTTACAATATTTGTGAATTTACTATATAGGATTTTCTTAAGAAAGTCTGTATCTTAAGATTTTCCATATTTATCTCCAACGCCACTATGATTTTTTGAAAGGCCTAATCTAATACTACGAGCATGCTTAACCATTTGAAAAGCTAATGCCTTTCACATGGTCAAATTACAATATTTGTGAATTTACTATATAGGATTTTCTTAAGAAAGCCTGTATCTTAAGATTTTCCATTATTATCTCCAACGTCACTATGATTTTTTAGAAGGTCTAATCTAAGACTACGAGCATGCTTAACCATTTGAAAAGCTAATGCCTTTCACATGGTCAAATTACAATATTTGTGAATTTACTATATAGGATTTTCTTAAGAAAGCCTGTATCTTAAGATTTTCCATTATTATCTCCAACGTCACTATGATTTTTTAGAAGGTCTAATCTAAGACTACGAGCATGCTTAACCATTTGAAAAGCTAATGCCTTTCACATGGTCAAATTACAATATTTGTGAATTTACTATATAGGATTTTCTTAAGAAAGTCTGTA
Organism: Tipula helvola; assembly: GCA_963556165.1. Taxonomy (NCBI): domain Eukaryota; kingdom Metazoa; phylum Arthropoda; class Insecta; order Diptera; family Tipulidae; genus Tipula; species Tipula helvola. The sequence goes on along the minus strand of OY744481.1, from coordinate 121,726,896 downwards.
TCTTAAGATTTTCCATATTTATCTCCAACGCCACTATGATTTTTTGGAAGGCCTAATCTAAGACTACGAGCATGCTTAACCAATTGAAAATCTAATGCCTTTCACATGGTCAATTTACAATATTTGTGAATTTACTATATAGGATTTTCTTAAGAAAGTCTGTATCTTAAGATTTTCCATATTTATCTCCAACGCCACTATGATTTTTTGGAAGGCCTAATCTAAGACTACGAGCATGCTTAACCAATTGAAAATCTAATGCCTTTCACATGGTCAAATTACAATATTTGTGAATTTACTATATAGGATTTTCTTAAGAAAGTCTGTATCTTAAGATTTTCCATATTTATCTCCAACGCCACTATGATTTTTTGGAAGGCCTAATCTAAGACTACGAGCATGCTTAACCATTTGAAAATCTAATGCCTTTCACATGGTCAATTTACAATATTTGTGAATTTACTATATAGGATTTTCTTAAGAAAGTCTGTATCTTAAGATTTTCCATATTTATCTCCAACGCCACTATGATTTTTTGGAAGGCCTAATCTAAGACTACGAGCATGCTTAACCAATTGAAAATCTAATGCCTTTCACATGGTCAAATTACAATATTTGTGAATTTACTATATAGGATTTTCTTAAGAAAGTCTGTATCTTAAGATTTTCCATATTTATCTCCAACGCCACTATGATTTTTTGGAAGGCCTAATCTAAGACTACGAGCATGCTTAACCATTTGAAAATCTAATGCCTTTCACATGGTCAATTTACAATATTTGTGAATTTACTATATAGGATTTTCTTAAGAAAGTCTGTATCTTAAGATTTTCCATATTTATCTCCAACGCCACTATGATTTTTTGAAAGGCCTAATCTAATACTACGAGCATGCTTAACCATTTGAAAAGCTAATGCCTTTCACATGGTCAAATTGGAATATTTATGAATTTAATATATAGGATTTTCTTAAGAAAGTCTGTATCTTAAGATTTTCCATATTTATCTCCAACGCCACTATGATTTTTTGGAAGGCCTAATCTAAGACTACGAGCATGCTTAACCATTTGAAAAGCTAATGCCTTTCACATGGTCAAATTACAATATTTGTGAATTTACTATATAGGATTTTCTTAAGAAAGCCTGTATCTTAAGATTTTCCATTATTATCTCCAACGTCACTATGATTTTTTAGAAGGTCTAATCTAAGACTACGAGCATGCTTAACCATTTGAAAAGCTAATGCCTTTCACATGGTCAAATTACAATATTTGTGAATTTACTATATAGGATTTTCTTAAGAAAGTCTGTATCTTAAGATTTTCCATATTTATCTCCAACGCCACTATGATTTTTTGGAAGGCCTAATCTAAGACTACGAGCATGCTTAACCAATTGAAAATCTAATGCCTTTCACATGGTCAAATTACAATATTTGTGAATTTACTATATAGGATTTTCTTAAGAAAGTCTGTATCTTAAGATTTTCCATATTTATCTCCAACGCCACTATGATTTTTTGGAAGGCCTAATCTAAGACTACGAGCATGCTTAACCATTTGAAAATCTAATGCCTTTCACATGGTCAATTTACAATATTTGTGAATTTACTATATAGGATTTTCTTAAGAAAGTCTGTATCTTAAGATTTTCCATATTTATCTCCAACGCCACTATGATTTTTTGGAAGGCCTAATCTAAGACTACGAGCATGCTTAACCAATTGAAAATCTAATGCCTTTCACATGGTCAAATTACAATATTTGTGAATTTACTATATAGGATTTTCTTAAGAAAGTCTGTATCTTAAGATTTTCCATATTTATCTCCAACGCCACTATGATTTTTTGGAAGGCCTAATCTAAGACTACGAGCATGCTTAACCATTTGAAAATCTAATGCCTTTCACATGGTCAATTTACAATATTTGTGAATTTACTATATAGGATTTTCTTAAGAAAGTCTGTATCTTAAGATTTTCCATATTTATCTCCAACGCCACTATGATTTTTTGAAAGGCCTAATCTAATACTACGAGCATGCTTAACCATTTGAAAAGCTAATGCCTTTCACATGGTCAAATTACAATATTTGTGAATTTACTATATAGGATTTTCTTAAGAAAGCCTGTATCTTAAGATTTTCCATTATTATCTCCAACGTCACTATGATTTTTTAGAAGGTCTAATCTAAGACTACGAGCATGCTTAACCATTTGAAAAGCTAATGCCTTTCACATGGTCAAATTACAATATTTGTGAATTTACTATATAGGATTTTCTTAAGAAAGTCTGTATCTTAAGATTTTCCATATTTATCTCCAACGCCACTATGATTTTTTGGAAGGCCTAATCTAAGACTACGAGCATGCTTAACCAATTGAAAATCTAATGCCTTTCACATGGTCAAATTACAATATTTGTGAATTTACTATATAGGATTTTCTTAAGAAAGTCTGTATCTTAAGATTTTCCATATTTATCTCCAACGCCACTATGATTTTTTGGAAGGCCTAATCTAAGACTACGAGCATGCTTAACCATTTGAAAATCTAATGCCTTTCACATGGTCAATTTACAATATTTGTGAATTTACTATATAGGATTTTCTTAAGAAAGTCTGTATCTTAAGATTTTCCATATTTATCTCCAACGCCACTATGATTTTTTGGAAGGCCTAATCTAAGACTACGAGCATGCTTAACCAATTGAAAATCTAATGCCTTTCACATGGTCAAATTACAATATTTGTGAATTTACTATATAGGATTTTCTTAAGAAAGTCTGTATCTTAAGATTTTCCATATTTATCTCCAACGCCACTATGATTTTTTGGAAGGCCTAATCTAAGACTACGAGCATGCTTAACCATTTGAAAATCTAATGCCTTTCACATGGTCAATTTACAATATTTGTGAATTTACTATATAGGATTTTCTTAAGAAAGTCTGTATCTTAAGATTTTCCATATTTATCTCCAACGCCACTATGATTTTTTGAAAGGCCTAATCTAATACTACGAGCATGCTTAACCATTTGAAAAGCTAATGCCTTTCACATGGTCAAATTACAATATTTGTGAATTTACTATATAGGATTTTCTTAAGAAAGCCTGTATCTTAAGATTTTCCATTATTATCTCCAACGTCACTATGATTTTTTAGAAGGTCTAATCTAAGACTACGAGCATGCTTAACCATTTGAAAAGCTAATGCCTTTCACATGGTCAAATTACAATATTTGTGAATTTACTATATAGGATTTTCTTAAGAAAGTCTGTATCTTAAGATTTTCCATATTTATCTCCAACGCCACTATGATTTTTTGGAAGGCCTAATCTAAGACTACGAGCATGCTTAACCATTTGAAAAGCTAATGCCTTTCACATGGTCAAATTACAATATTTGTGAATTTACTATATAGGATTTTCTTAAGAAAGCCTGTATCTTAAGATTTTCCATTATTATCTCCAACGTCACTATGATTTTTTAGAAGGTCTAATCTAAGACTACGAGCATGCTTAACCATTTGAAAAGCTAATGCCTTTCACATGGTCAAATTACAATATTTGTGAATTTACTATATAGGATTTTCTTAAGAAAGTCTGTATCTTAAGATTTTCCATATTTATCTCCAACGCCACTATGATTTTTTGGAAGGCCTAATCTAAGACTACGAGCATGCTTAACCATTTGAAAATCTAATGCCTTTCACATGGTCAAATTACAATATTTGTGAATTTACTATATAGGATTTTCTTAAGAAAGTCTGTATCTTAAGATTTTCCATATTTATCTCCAACGCCACTATGATTTTTTGGAAGGCCTAATCTAAGACTACGAGCATGCTTAACCATTTGAAAATCTAATGCCTTTCACATGGTCAATTTACAATATTTGTGAATTTACTATATAGGATTTTCTTAAGAAAGTCTGTATCTTAAGATTTTCCATATTTATCTCCAACGCCACTATGATTTTTTGAAAGGCCTAATCTAATACTACGAGCATGCTTAACCATTTGAAAATCTAATGCCTTTCACATGGTCAAATTACAATATTTGTGAATTTACTATATAGGATTTTCTTAAGAAAGCCTGTATCTTAAGATTTTCCATTATTATCTCCAACGCCACTATGATTTTTAGAAAGGCCTAATCTAAGACTACGAGCATGCTTAACCATTTGAAAAGCTAATGCCTTTCACATGGTCAAATTGGAATATTTATGAATTTAATATATAGGATTTTCTTAAGAAAGTCTGTATCTTAAGATTTTCCATATTTATCTCCAACGCCACTATGATTTTTTGGAAGGCCTAATCTAAGACTACGAGCATGCTTAACCATTTGAAAAGCTAATGCCTTTCACATGGTCAAATTACAATATTTGTGAATTTACTATATAGGATTTTCTTAAGAAAGCCTGTATCTTAAGATTTTCCATTATTATCTCCAACGTCACTATGATTTTTTAGAAGGTCTAATCTAAGACTACGAGCATGCTTAACCATTTGAAAAGCTAATGCCTTTCACATGGTCAAATTACAATATTTGTGAATTTACTATATAGGATTTTCTTAAGAAAGTCTGTATCTTAAGATTTTCCATATTTATCTCCAACGCCACTATGATTTTTTGGAAGGCCTAATCTAAGACTACGAGCATGCTTAACCAATTGAAAATCTAATGCCTTTCACATGGTCAAATTACAATATTTGTGAATTTACTATATAGGATTTTCTTAAGAAAGTCTGTATCTTAAGATTTTCCATATTTATCTCCAACGCCACTATGATTTTTTGAAAGGCCTAATCTAAGACTACGAGCATGCTTAACCATTTGAAAAGCTAATGCCTTTCACATGGTCAAATTGGAATATTTATGAATTTAATATATAGGATTTTCTTAAGAAAGTCTGTATCTTAAGATTTTCCATATTTATCTCCAACGCCACTATGATTTTTTGGAAGGCCTAATCTAAGACTACGAGCATGCTTAACCATTTGAAAAGCTAATGCCTTTCACATGGTCAAATTACAATATTTGTGAATTTACTATATAGGATTTTCTTAAGAAAGCCTGTATCTTAAGATTTTCCATTATTATCTCCAACGTCACTATGATTTTTTAGAAGGTCTAATCTAAGACTACGAGCATGCTTAACCATTTGAAAAGCTAATGCCTTTCACATGGTCAAATTACAATATTTGTGAATTTACTATATAGGATTTTCTTAAGAAAGTCTGTATCTTAAGATTTTCCATATTTATCTCCAACGCCACTATGATTTTTTGGAAGGCCTAATCTAAGACTACGAGCATGCTTAACCATTTGAAAATCTAATGCCTTTCACATGGTCAAATTACAATATTTGTGAATTTACTATATAGGATTTTCTTAAGAAAGTCTGTATCTTAAGATTTTCCATATTTATCTCCAACGCCACTATGATTTTTTGGAAGGCCTAATCTAAGACTACGAGCATGCTTAACCATTTGAAAATCTAATGCCTTTCACATGGTCAATTTACAATATTTGTGAATTTACTATATAGGATTTTCTTAAGAAAGTCTGTATCTTAAGATTTTCCATATTTATCTCCAACGCCACTATGATTTTTTGAAAGGCCTAATCTAATACTACGAGCATGCTTAACCATTTGAAAATCTAATGCCTTTCACATGGTCAAATTACAATATTTGTGAATTTACTATATAGGATTTTCTTAAGAAAGCCTGTATCTTAAGATTTTCCATTATTATCTCCAACGCCACTATGATTTTTAGAAAGGCCTAATCTAAGACTACGAGCATGCTTAACCATTTGAAAAGCTAATGCCTTTCACATGGTCAAATTGGAATATTTATGAATTTAATATATAGGATTTTCTTAAGAAAGTCTGTATCTTAAGATTTTCCATATTTATCTCCAACGCCACTATGATTTTTTGGAAGGCCTAATCTAAGACTACGAGCATGCTTAACCATTTGAAAAGCTAATGCCTTTCACATGGTCAAATTACAATATTTGTGAATTTACTATATAGGATTTTCTTAAGAAAGCCTGTATCTTAAGATTTTCCATTATTATCTCCAACGTCACTATGATTTTTTAGAAGGTCTAATCTAAGACTACGAGCATGCTTAACCATTTGAAAAGCTAATGCCTTTCACATGGTCAAATTACAATATTTGTGAATTTACTATATAGGATTTTCTTAAGAAAGTCTGTATCTTAAGATTTTCCATATTTATCTCCAACGCCACTATGATTTTTTGGAAGGCCTAATCTAAGACTACGAGCATGCTTAACCAATTGAAAATCTAATGCCTTTCACATGGTCAAATTACAATATTTGTGAATTTACTATATAGGATTTTCTTAAGAAAGTCTGTATCTTAAGATTTTCCATATTTATCTCCAACGCCACTATGATTTTTTGAAAGGCCTAATCTAAGACTACGAGCATGCTTAACCATTTGAAAAGCTAATGCCTTTCACATGGTCAAATTGGAATATTTATGAATTTAATATATAGGATTTTCTTAAGAAAGTCTGTATCTTAAGATTTTCCATATTTATCTCCAACGCCACTATGATTTTTTGGAAGGCCTAATCTAAGACTACGAGCATGCTTAACCATTTGAAAAGCTAATGCCTTTCACATGGTCAAATTACAATATTTGTGAATTTACTATATAGGATTTTCTTAAGAAAGCCTGTATCTTAAGATTTTCCATTATTATCTCCAACGTCACTATGATTTTTTAGAAGGTCTAATCTAAGACTACGAGCATGCTTAACCATTTGAAAAGCTAATGCCTTTCACATGGTCAAATTACAATATTTGTGAATTTACTATATAGGATTTTCTTAAGAAAGCCTGTATCTTAAGATTTTAGTCTTAGATTAGGCCTTCCAAAAAATCATAGTGGCGTTGGAGATAATAATGGAAAATCTTAAGATACAGACTTTCTTAAGAAAATCCTATATAGTAAATTCACAAATATTGTAATTTGACCATGTGAAAGGCATTAGCTTTTCAAATGGTTAAGCATGCTCGTAGTCTTAGATTAGGGCTTCCAAAAAATCATAGTGGCGTTGGAGATAAATATGGAAAATCTTAAGATACAGACTTTCTTAAGAAAATCCTATATAGTAAATTCACAAATATTCCAATTTGACCATGTGAAAGGCATTAGCTTTTCAAATGGTTAAGCATGCTCGTAGTCTTAGATTAGGCCTTCCAAAAAATCACAGTGGCGTTGGAGATAAATATGGAAAATCTTAAGATACAGACTTTCTTTAGAAAATCCTAAATTGTATGTTTCCAAATGTGGCAATATGAAAAACATAACTTTACAAGTTATTTAACAGACACTCACTTTTCTAATTAGAAATAATAGATGTGTATTTATATAGGTTTTTTTTTTTGGGTTAACAAAATAATTCAATTTGAATATAACAAAACTTAATTTATTTAAAACAACAAATAAAAGTTTTCAAATTATTTATTGAAAATTTTTCGCCTAAATGTCATTTTTGTCATTTTTACCAATACATTTACAGATTCTGTTGTTTTTGTTGGTTTAGTTCTAACTTAGGATAAACTTCACAAGCGTAACTTATTAAACTTTCAAAATGATTTGAAACCAACATTTACAAATATAACTCCAAGAGAACCAGAAATAAGATGAAAAGATCCAACGCAGACAACGAAGCCACAATGTAAGCCTCAACAAATTAGAACAAGTAAGAACAACAAGTAATTTATAAACATTAGTATACTTAGTCCTAAACCTATTTAAATACACATATGTCCCATAAGGTTTTTCCTTCAGAAAAATCTTCATATGAAGGGAAGGTATGTTGTGAAACACTCCGTATTCATTAAATTTTATTTATAATAAGCCAATTTTCGCGGTCATACAACTTTCAAGGTTAATTTATAATTAGTAAGTCGCGTTTACATAATATTAAATTACAAACAATAAGCGCATACTTATAAATATTTGTCAAGGCCATTTAAAGTTGTAAAATCGAAAAACAAGCATATTCATCAACATAACATTTTTCCATAATTTCCGCGATTCTTTAAAATTGTATTTCCGCGTTAAAAATGTTAGGCTCCGCGATGATATGGTTCCGCTTAGCTTGTAAGTTTTTCCAGATATATAATGGAAATTCTTACAGGTAAGTGATATACATAGATAGTTTTTTTAAGTTAATGGTTTAGGGTATAGTGTTCGAAGAAATTTGGTGAGATTAAGTTTAAGTTTAAAATGTAATAAGAAGTCTTAATAATTAAAATATTATAAATAAATCAATAAATTAATTAGGTATGAGCTATTTACATTAAAATATAATAATAAAATGAAAATAACGTGGTTGTATTTCTCTGTCAGAGAATTAAGACGATGGCTTTTTCTTACATCGACCTGGATTTCTGGTAGAATAAAGGTGGCCTAAATTAATTTTGTAAATCACCATTTTTGAATTGTGTTGTGGTTTATTTGGTATTTTTACCAACAATCTTTTTTAAACTTTTTTAATTTTTTAAAATAAAACGCGCTGTACACTTTTATGCTGCCTCCTCCATTAGCATATATTTTTCGAACAACGTCTTCTTCGGTTTATGCCTTGTTTTACATTTTGTTCTTGTCTACAACTCTACACAAATTTAATACTTTACTTTGTACCGCTGTACATATAATTGGCATGCTGCCATCTTTACGTTAACATTATAAATAAAATTCTAAAGTATCTAAGGTTTACTTCAAATTATCCTAGACACAGTTTAACTTAAAAAATATTACAATAATTCGGCCATCCTATTCTTGATGACGTCCTCGTTCATCACAAAAAAAAAAAAACTTTACGTTAATTAAAATAATTAATTATCGCTCTTTTGAACTTACTAATTTTACCCAATCAATGGCAACGATTGCTTTGTAAATTCATTGCGATTATTTCTCGCCTTCTATGCATGTCTCCAATTAGGTACCGATCATTCCCAATATAATTGATAACCTCGTATGGTCCCTTGAATTTACTTAATAGCTTTCTTGAATCACCATAGGCTGGTGGTTCGCTCTTCAACAAAACGATGACTCCCGGTCCTAAACTCATTGGTTGCTTTTTGGTTTTATTAAATTGACGTTGCTGTACTTCTCGATTACGCTCTACTAAATCAGCCACGTCCACTTTTTCTTTTTCGACCCCTAGTACTTTATTACATATTTCACCTCTTCCGTTAATAGGTTGTCATTCGAACTACGAAGCTTATGTTGAAAACCAAGTTCAGCTGGTGATTTCTTAGTCACTCGGCTCACGCTACTATTGATCGCCATCTGTACTTCATGAAGTTTCTCGTCCCAATCTTCGCATTCGATTCCAGTACTAATCATTGCTAGCTTTTCCCTAATCACGCGATTCACTCGTTCGACATGCCCGTTGGCTACCGGACAACCAATCGCAACCCTGACGTGTTGTATTGTACCTTCACAAAAGTCTATAAATGCTTTCGACTTAAATGCAGTGCCCTTATCCGTAATAATCTTGTGAGACCGGCTATAGTTAGAAATAAATTGTTTTAACACCACCAATCATCTACAAAGACTGCCGCATACTGATTCTTCGCTTTTGTTGCTACGTAAGGCTCGACATGATCTATGTGCACTGTCACAAAGTTGTACCCTCTTCTAACGGATGAAGATAGCCTAGTTGTTTCCCACCGGGCGTTTTATGGTAAACATATTGGATGCACCGGTTTATGTACTGGCTGACAAATTCCCTTAGTTTTGGGAAGTAATACGACTCCTTTAATTTCGATAGTGTTTTGTCGACTCCAAAATGCGGTATCTAAGACACTTCCGTACAAAAAGTCGCTATCTTTATTTGGAATATTTATATACTCTACAATTGTAGAATCCGATACTCTCAGGAACCACCGTGCAATTCGCGGTGTCATGCTTTACTTATTCTCCAATAACTTAAGGCTGCTACAATCCGTACGAATGACAAAGTGCTTGCCCAACAGATACACGGATAATTTTTTCAACCCCGTAACAATCGCCAATGCCCCCAACTCAATTACCGAATATTTCGATTATTCTTGGGAGGTTTTGAGGCTATAATACATAATCGGCCCTAAGCTTTTGTCTTCTTGTTCCTGATATTATACTTCGCCTAATCCAACAGCGCTAGGGTCGGTGTGAACTTCACACTTCGATTGCGGATTATATATTGCCAGTCTACTTTTGATTTGTTGGAACGGTGTTTCTTGTTCCGTGTCCCAATAAACATTTGAATTCTCCTTTAGCAGGTTGGTAAGTGGTCTAGCCAACATCGCAAAGTCTTTGATAAACCTACTGAAGTAGCTACATAGCCCGATGAAACTTCGAACTACTCCTACACACGTTGGTGTGGGGAAATCCTTAACCATTGAAAGCTTCCTCTGTCCCGGTTCAATACCACTATATGACATTTCAAACTCCAAATATTTGTACCTTATGTGCAAAAAACACGCACTTTTGCAGATTGAATGTGAGGCCCGCATCCTCTATGAGTTCCAAAGTTGATTTCAAATTTCCCATGCCTTTTTCAATCGTATAGTTGAAGGGATTATGACGTCATCTAGTCTTCCTAGTACATTATTTATCAATCTTTGAAACACCGCAGAGGCGTTACAAAGCCCGAAGGTCATCCTCTTAAAATGGTAGTGCCCATCCAGTGTCATAAACGCTGTCACTGGTACCTGGTAGTAATCGCTTGCCAAATCCAGACTTGTGAAATAACATTTACGCTGCAATCGATCCAACTGGTCGTCGATAAATGGTAACGGAAAATGGTCTCTTACTGTTTTCGCATTCAGTCGCCTATATAGTCAATACACATTCTGATATCGCCATTTCGTTTCTTTACCAAAATTATGGGACTGGCATACAGTGATGTACTGTCTTCTATGATATCGGCATTCTTAAATTCCTTCACTAATTACTTTATTTTTTCCCTCTCTGACTGTGCCAATCGATATGGCCTAAAGTAGATCGGTATGTCATCTTTTACCATGATATCCATTTCGATTTTCGTCATTCTCCCAATCTGAATCATTTCGAACGCAATCGTCCGTCTATGTTTGTTTAGCAAATCCAACTCTGTATTTATCTGTTCTTTTGTTTACTTGTCCGGATTGGTTTTTATTTTTTGCATTGCCCACTTGGCCTGTAGATTTCACCTCTCGCCACGGTTTGGTTTTTGTTGATGACATGTTCACAACCAGACAGGTTTAAAACTGAAACTACTGCATTCCCATCTTTCTCTGATTTAATAAGACATTTTGAAATAATTTCGCCCGTCTCCCGCATTCTTCCTTCCACGCATAATTCTTGATTCGGCATATCGGGCCGAACCTTCATATATCCTATGTAATTTTCCGGTTCAATCGCTAATAATCTGGATGTGCTTTTGTTCCATAGACTGGTGCCCTACTAACAATGGTACGGTTTGAGCAGTATCTGGAACAACCAGGATGTCCACTTCGACCAAGACATCATCAATTGCTAATTTCCATTTTAACCTTCCTAGCAGCTCTATAGCTCCTGCTCCATACATTTCCGCCTACCTTTGGTTCCCACATTAGCTTTAGTTTATCTACACTGCTTTTCCTGAGTAACGTCAAAACGTTTTTTAAAATATTTTGAATGGGTATTTACGCTATCCGCATGCATTACTTGGCTATTTCCGCCAAAACTTTTATTAACTTGTCACCAGCACCTTTTTTGTTTGGGCATTGCCTTGCCATATGCCCTTCCTTTGGACATAAAAAGCATGGTATTTTTCGTTTATTTGGACAATTGTTCGACATGGTGTCCTTTCTCGATCGCGATAGTCGGCCGCTTTGACTAATTCCTTTAAAAGTACACCAGGTGATTGATATTGCCCCAATGGACCAAAATAATCGCGGTATCTATGGTTATCTAAAATTCTAAACTCATCACTATCCATTCAACGACTTCTTCTGATTTAAATTGCGCCTTGTTACACAGCATCAGTTTTTTATAAAAATAATCGACAATGCTCTGGCCCGTTTTATGCCTCCAAAAAACACTGGATTGGGGATTGAATATTCTGGAAATTATCCAACAAAAGTTCCGGCCAGTCATCCCAACTTCGTTCTTCTCTGCAAAGACTATCTCTCCACTATCTCTCCAATTTTATCGATAAATTACACTACATCCACAGTGCCATCCACTGGATCAAATATCGGCAAACCTTCCGTTATATTCGAAAAACTTCGACTCGAATGCATCAACAGCACAAGCCACGTTTTTCGGATATTTTACCATCTTCTGTTTCACTCCTTCTGCAATTTTTATTATTAGTTATGCTCTGATGACTATCACTGAATTTCCCCGAGATATTACCACTGCCAGATTCTACAGCCTTTAACAAATCGGTCTCTGATCCCATCGTAATCACTAACACCAAACTTGCACCAAGTGGAAAAAACCGTCTGTCCTCGCGTCGATTCGATATATCTAATTTATATCGTTACACTTCTGTTATTTGTTGTGCTTTATTTGGTATTTTTACCAACAATCCTTTCTAAATTTTTTCACTTTTTTAAAATAAAAAGCGCTGTATACTTTTTAAGCTGCCTCCTCCAAGAGCATTTATTTTTCGAATGATGCCTTTTTCGGTTTTTTGCCTTGTTTTACATTTTGTTCTTGTCTACAACTCTACACAAATTTTATACTTTGTAGGTACCGCTGTACATATAATTAGCATACTGCCATCTTTACGTTAACATTATAAATAAAATTTTAAGGTGTCTAAAGTTTACTTCAAATTATCCTAGACACGGTGTTGTTAAATTATTTTACAAGGATATAAGGGTGTATCTGTTTTCAAAATTTATTTCAAAAAGCGTGTCAATAATTAATTATTGTTTGGTAGATTACCATCGTTTGCTGAAATATGAAATATGCAAGAAACATTGCTTTTAAGTTATTTATAATTTGTTACCTTCCAAATAAATAATAATTGATTGCACAATAAATTAAATTTTTGTATACGATGAATCCAAGTTCGGAGAACAACCGCAAATGGTAATATGCCGCACAGCCAAAATTTAAATAAATAAGATCCTTTTTGAAAGTTTATAATTCTCTTTTAGCTAGAAGACAAAACAACCAACCAAAAACTTGTATAAATATGGCCTTTTTACGTTCGAATATAAAACAGGCACGTGACATATGGTAACTTAAATTTATTTTTTTTTGGTCACGAAGATATGCATAAATTAGAAATATGTACACATAACAATATACATGATTTCTGTCTCAAGACAACACAATATCATAATATGTAAGAAAAGCGTTAGAAGCAAACCACAATAACATTGGCACACCATGCACATATATTTCTATGTCAATTGGCTAAGTAAATTTACCAGCACAAGATCTTAAAATCAAATTTAGAAAAATTTATCCCCAACGACCAAATAACATTGTTGTGCTTGCCTCATTGTCGTGTATATACATTATATACCATTTGATGTTGACGGAGCAGAAAAAAAAACAACAACACAAATGAAAGTAAAAACCTCATCTGTTATCATCAACTTAAATAATTTATCAAAATTAATAGCTATACGGAAAAAGAAAAAAGAAAAACGCACACACACACACATATACAGAATACAATACTTAATTCAAGAAAAGTAAAAGATTTTCATTTTTAGTCTTCTTAAAAAATCCAGCAACACCAACCGTTCTCATATTATCACATTGTCTGAAGCATTTTTGTTTTGTTTTATTCTTATCGGATAGTATTCAAGCAAAACACCCGCAATGAAAAGCAAAAAATTTCTTTCAATTTTTTTATTTTTCAACTTATTTATCACAGTTTTGGTGTTTTGAGCGCAATACGAGCGTTTTGTTTTTCTCTCACCTCAATCATCATTATTGTAATTTTCATTGTTTTGTTGTCATAAATTTAATTTTTGTCTCGCGGAAAAATGAAAAATTCCATCATTTTTGTCATTGTTGTCGTTGGTTGTTGTTGTTAATGTTGTGCTCTTCTTCTAAAGATTGTCATCATAATTATTTTGTTATCGTGCAGATCGATGGAAAATTATATCCAGGTTTTAGTATATTGTTGCCTGTTGATTTTTGTAAAGAAACACCAAAAAACCACACCTTGATTTTTATTATTTTAATTCAACAAATTTTCCAGGTTTTTCAATTTTTTTGTACGATATAACTTTTATTTTCATATAAATTCATTAATCAAAAAAAAAAAAATGAAAAATCATAACATGAGGAGAAAGTAGAACGAACGAACGAACGTATAAACAAAACAAAATTGTGTTTGAAATGAAAATGGAAAACAGTTGGAAATAATTTTAATTAAGATTTTACATGACTTGAAACATAAGGAATATCAAACGGAGAGAAAAACGATAATGAAAATGGATAAATTTTAATTGAAAGGGTTGAATGTGTTTTTTTTTTTTTTTTTGGTTTTGCTTTTAATTTTGTGGCGAATTTTTAATTAGAACTTTTTAGTCATGGTAAGCTTTTTTGTGTGTGCGTTCTTAATGACCGGCGAAATACAATTTATTTTACTTAATTTAATTGGATTTAGTTTCGTTTTTTTTTGTGTGTTTGTGTTTGAGTGAATGTACAAGAGAGTACGTTCGTTTGGTATTTATAGAGATTCAAATTTTTCAATCAAATCCTCTTAATATAAGATTTTTTGAAAATATTTTTGAAATTAAATCACCGAAAAAGGGTAAAATGTCTGGTTTTGTTTGGTATGCAATCAGTCACTGACTTAACAGTAATGCTTTTATGGTTTGCAATGAATAATTAATTATATCATTTAAATGTGATTTACAGATAAATCTGTACAAATGGTTCCCGCTTAAATGTGTGGCAAATTTGTCTTTTTATAATCCTATCTCATACTATAAGAGAAATGGTAAAAAGGTTTTATGTTTTTTAAGCAGCAAATTTATTTCCCAATTAGAATTAGATACCCGCGAGTATTATTCAAACAATTAGATACCCGCAAGTATCTAATAATTATTTTGACAAATATGTACAAATATTTCTAGAAGAGCTTATACTTTTTAGGAAGATAATTGGTTCCAAAATCTCTAATTTTAGCTTATGGTTGAACAAATTACAGCAATGTCTTTCACCAACATTTTTTAATGTATTCTATTTATGGGTGCAATTGGAAAATAATAAAGAATATTATATTTTGGAGAACTCTATTAGAGTGAATTGACGATTGCGTAGTAATTAGTTTCACTTACAGAAAATGTATTCGTGTTGGAACCGTTTCCAAAGTTATTAAGGTTTTTCTGGATAGGTGAGACGTATGCCTCGGGTTAAAGTGTTTTCTGTAATTAAATATAGAGAAGAAGATATTCTGGGTCAGTGGGTTAACCCTACAACTCATGACTTTATTTTTTTACCATCAAACTGATGACTGATGTTCGAACGCACCACATGCTCTTCTTTACCGTAAAACCGGTCCTATGCTGACAAACAGAATTTATAATATATGGTTTTGTTTGTTTTTTCATAAGGAAGAGAAATCTGATTTTATTTACAGTTAGTTAATTAAAAACACATTCGAAGACTAAACACCGGAAAAATCAGCAAAATTTTTTTTTAATAAAAATTTGTAACTTTTCAACCGTTAAACCGATTTTAAAATCTCAAACGGTGTTTTGAAGGGGACATCAGAATATTGAACAAAAATTACTACCATTTTATTAAGTTGAAAAAGAATATTTATTTAGGCCATTGAAAATGACGAAAATGCGAAAAATGAGAAATAGGGAAAATCATTGAAAGTAACCAATAATTGTGATTTAGAGGTTTCTTTTATTATAAATTCGTACAAAAAGTTAAATTGACTTAACAGGATGAAGTACTGTACCATCAATTTTACGCACAATCGATGCAAAATATAAGAGTTTTTGCTCTCCACACATATAAGCATGTGCTTATAGCAAACTGTTGCGACGGTCCGTTGATCATTTGTTATATTGGAAGTTTATTGTATTTTACTATTATAATCTTGATAATTATCATTATCATAAGACAGCTAGCGATCAAATCAAGCTGCAACCAACCTGGCACCACTCATAGTCCTACGAAATGAATTATGGTTCAGATCAGGAGTCGTTAATATTGGTCGCTAGCTCAGGAGCGTAGTTCAAATTTCGCGTGGGGTGCATTTGGATCCCAGTCATGCGTTGTACGGTTAATATTCGACAAAGCTTTTTGGAATTGAGAGTGGCCTCGATTTGCATCTACAATACTGAACTGATTGTTTTGACTATGATTTAACTACGCCTACTCAGCCCATAAGCTACTGAATGGTAAACAATCCGGAGGAATAAATTTCCATGTAATCCCAGTTTTGGTTGAAAATGCGGTGTATCAGATAGAAAACTTAGATGAAACCACTTTTTGAATTTTTCCCAGTTTGCGTTTACCATGTTCCTTCCTTCCCCCGGCAGTAAACCTCACGAAAAGTCGGTTTGGTCACCTCAATGATGCTCCTGCAAATTGTTTGATCAACGAAAATAGAACGCCAGGTGATGAAGTTATTTCTGACTCAAAAGGAAAAACACACTATCAATAACATTTTAATGTTTAAACAATTAAGCATTTTACATTTTATATTTAACATTTAACATTTAACATTCAACATTTAACATTTAACATTTAACATTTAACATTTAACATTTAACATTTAACATTTAACATTTAACATTTAACATTTAACATTTAACATTTAACATTTAACATTTAACATTTAACATTTAACATTTAACATTTAACATTTAACATTTTACATTTTACATTTAACATTTAACATTTAACATTTAACATTTAACATTTAACATTTAACATTTAACATTTAACATTTAACATTTAACATTTAACATTTAACATTTAACATTTAACATTTAACATTTAACATTTAACATTTAACATTTAACATTTAACATTTAACATTTAACATTTAACATTTAACATTTAACATTTAACATTTAACATTTAACATTTAACATTTAACATTTAACATTTAACATTTAACATTTAACATTTAACATTTAACATTTAACATTTAACATTTAACATTTAACATTTAACATTTAACATTTAACATTTAACATTTTACATTTTACATTTTACATTTTACATTTTACATTTTACATTTTACATTTTACATTTTACATTTTACATTTTACATTTTACATTTTACATTTTACATTTTACATTTTACATTTTACATTTTACATTTTACATTTTACATTTTACATTTTACATTTTACATTTTACATTTTACATTTTACATTTTACATTTTACATTTTACATTTTACATTTTACATTTTACATTTTACATTTTACATTTTACATTTTACATTTTACATTTTACATTTTACATTTTACATTTTACATTTTACATTTTACATTTTACATTTTACATTTTACATTTTACATTTTACATTTTACATTTTACATTTTACATTTTACATTTTACATTTTACATTTTACATTTTACATTTTACATTTTACATTTTACATTTTACATTTTACATTTTACATTTTACATTTTACATTTTACATTTTACATTTTACATTTTACATTTTACATTTTACATTTTACATTTTACATTTTACATTTTACATTTTACATTTTACATTTTACATTTTACATTTTACATTTTACATTTTACATTTTACATTTTACATTTTACATTTTACATTTTACATTTTACATTTTACATTTTACATTTTACATTTTACATTTTACATTTTACATTTTACATTTTACATTTTACATTTTACATTTTACATTTTACATTTTACATTTTACATTTTACATTTTACATTTTACATTTTACATTTTACATTTTACATTTTACATTTTACATTTTACATTTTACATTTTACATTTTACCAAGATTATAGAGAAACTATTAACTCATGTAAGAACATCCTTTTGTCATCGTATCAGAAACAAGACCAATAATTGGTGCTGATTTTTTGGCTAAATTTGAACTGGTCGTGGACCTTAAGCACAACCGTCTTATGGACACAAGTACGTGATATGATACCCCGATTATTTGCAATCGAAGGTTCATATGGCCACTTCTCCGTAAATTTCCAAGCCTTACGCAGTAGGCTCGTTATGGCCTCCCCGTTAACCATAACGTAGTGCACAGAATCGTCACCGAAGGTCACTTACCTTTTTCAAGACCAAGACGATTAGATTCGGAAAAACATATGATAGCCAAAAACTAGTTTGAACATATGTTACAACTGGGCTCATCCAGGGCTGCTTCACCTTTGCACCTTGTTGGTTTTTTACATTTTACTGAACACTATATACAAACAAAATAAGTATATGACTAAAGAAAAAATTAAGTCCTGTCTGCACTTATATAGTAACATTCATCGACCATTCATTAAATATGTTTTATATATTATCTCTTAAAGAGGCATTAAGTCTTTTTTATCAATAGATTTTTTTGCATATCACCCGGTGTTTTTTCCCACGTAAATTAACCAACTGTTCCCTCACAACAACGGTTCGTCCAATTTTCCTTATTTAGATCGTACGTACAAGAAAGCATGTGACAAACTGCTCAAATCGAGGAGTTTTCGTTTATGAATGAATTGGCCAATTGAAGTATGTTAATATAATTTCATATTACAGTACCACCTCGAACATCAGTAATATTCAGAGGAGATTGAAAGAATGTTTCAAGCTCTCCTGAATAAACCAATAATAATGGTAGAAGCGGTATATACGTATTGGCTTTAGCTTCTAAGTAGGGTGACCAGACATACCCCTTTCTGGGGTATTATACCCCTTTTCCCGTTCTAAATTCGAAAATACCCCATTTTAAAAAAATGAAATGGGGTATGAAAAATACCCCAAAATCATCAAAATTAAAATTTTGTAATTTTTTGGAGTGCATGGGGTGTTTATACTAAGTACATACTATGTTTATAATTTTATGGGTTAGTGCGGGCCAATTGCTTAAAAAATGTGACAATTTACAAGAGGTGAATCTGTTTAAAAAACGGGCTAATGCTTTTTTGAAAGCTAACGGTTTTCATTTAAGGAAATAAGTACGAGTTGCTACAAGCATTAAAACTTTAAAAAATTCCAGTGTTTGATGATTTATTAAAAATTATCAAACAATTCAATGTCCAAGGTGTAGCTTTCAATAAATTGTATGGAATATGTTCTATTAAAAACCCAAGTAACACAACTAATCAATACCAATTCATCGGAGGATTATGAAAAAATTTGGATGAATTTTTTGAGTGATAATGATTCTCCTAATTTAGAAAAATTGATGATCTTTATATTTTTCGTACCACACTCCAATGCAATGAGCGAAAGAATATTTTCCCAAATGTTCTTTGCTTGGATAAAAGAAAGAAATCTGTTACCCATTGTGGCAATTGAAGGCGAGCTTCTCATTAAAACTAAATTTCAGATTTCCTGTAAAGAATTTTATTCTTACGCATTAAAAGATCAAAACCTTTTGAAACAAATTCGCTCCAGCGAAAAGTATTTGTATTGATAAGTTCAATTTCTATGTGTCTTTTTTGTTAAATTAATTATTTATTTTATTTTTTTGTGATCTAATTTGCAATTTGAGACAGAAACATTAACATTATTATACCAAAACATTAAGAAGACTGAATTAATAAAATTACTAAATGTGTAAATAAATTCCGGCTGAGTATTTTTTCCAAAATAATTTTCTAGAATTCGCCTCTAGAATCTACCCCAAATTTATTTGCCGTCCTACCCCTTTCTGGGGTATTATACCCCATTTTTGGAATTTTGATCAAAGAATTGGCCTACCCCAATTTGTAAATTTAGATCTGGTCACCCTACTTCTAAGGTAGACAAACCTATTAACAGTGTTATGACAATATGCTATATGCAAATGATTGTTTTTAAATACTTTGACAATTTTTAAATAGAGATTACTGTAAGTTATCATGGTTGTCTAGGAAATGTATAACTGAACTGTTTCAGATGTATGTGAATTACAAATTTTGAATAGAATTCAGAAATTTTCTATTTTTACGTATATGAGGTACGAGTATATAATACGAATATATAAATAATTCGGCTAAATTTGTTTAGTTTATATTTAGACGAATTCGTGAAAGAACCATTAGTAAACTGTCTCATAGTTTTTCGGTTTTATAAATTTATTGTTAGCTTTAGTTAGTGGATAGTATACGAAGTGTAATGTTATGCGTGATTTCAAGTGCGGGAGAAGAAAATCTATCTGGAAATTTGCGACAGACGACAAATAATGGAATCAAAAAATTCACTTGCCGGGCGAATATATTGGATTATTACATTTACTCTGTTGATTTCATTGCTTGGCTATTACGTTTATCAAATTGGAGAAGCATGGTTGGAGCAAGAGATCATGCTAATCGACCGAAGTAGGCCGACCCATATCTTTGAAATTCCATTTCCGGCCGTAACAATTTGTCCACAAATCAAATTCACAAGGGATAAATTAGATTTGTCAGAATGTGCTGAACGTTATGCGACAAACAATTCGGATTTTTTGAGCAGCGATTATGGAAAAAAAGTTTACATGGCCTCACAAATATGTCGAGACGATTTTAGGTCTCAACTTCCATATAAAAGAGACTTTCATGAAGAGCATGTGATTAATTGGATTGAAACGCTCATGGATGTACTGTTAAGTCAAAAATTGCTTATTTAAATCTGGTATATATACTAATAGTGTTCCATTTTATTTTAGTTATCGCCATCGAATTATGACGAGATTTTTGATGAATGTCAATTCGCGAGGTTTGATTATCCTCTTTATATGTGTGAACAGATGTTATCTAAGGTTATAACGAATGAAGGAGTCTGTTTTACATTTAACACAATTCGTGATATTTTACGGGCCGATTCGTTGAACAAAGATTTTAAGCATCATAATATTACAAAGGAACGCGATGGATGGCATCCCGAAAAAGGTTATACCCAAGCTAACGCTTACCCCTTTAAAGGGATGCTAGAGGGGTCAACTTTTGTAGATGGATTAACAATTATTTTAAAGACGAATCGATCGAACATAACTCCGTATTGTTATCCTACAAATATTGGATATAAAATCGCATTACATTCACCGTCCGCCTATCCACATACTTATGATGATACTGTCATTCAGCTTGGGTATGGTAAACAGTATATAATATCAGTGATACCAAAAACTATAGACGCATCTAAAGGTTTGAGATCAGTTGCGTCCGAGGTGCGGCGATGCTTTTTCAATAATGAACGAAAATTACAATTTTACACGTTTTACAATGAACATAATTGCCTTCTAGAGTGTTATGCCAATTTTACCAAGAAAGAATATGGTGGTGTACCATTTTCATTGCCGCGCGATCCAAACACCACTATTTATGTAATGAATCATAGAAATGAAGGTTGGGGGTTACTCAGACATAGAATATTCTTATACGCGCACTTTAAATTGTACGGTGAACCATATATGAACGATAAGAACATTACTAATTGTAACTGTTTACCAGAATGCAGTGCAATTCATTATGGGCACAAAATTGTTACGTCGGAAAATGTAGAGGAGATTATTGACGATTCAGAAATCATTAAAACGGAAATAAAAATTATATTCAACGAACCAAAGTTTATGGGTCAGATATGGGTGCTCAGGTATACTTTCGAAACAATGTTATCGGATTTTGGAGGATTGGTTGGCTTATTTATTGGTACTACGGTGTTGAATTTATTTCAATTGATTCATTTTTTGGCAAAACGCTGTAACTGTATATCGAACGTGGTTGTAAATCAAAATTGAATATAATAAATGTATTTAGATATTTGTCAGTTTTTTTATTAAGCACATATTATGAACAACTTTATTACCATTAAGAAATCTTGATGATTAATAAGAGGGAAAACTATATGGTTAACCGCAGTACCGAAACCTTTGACTTTAAAAAGGATACTTCTTATAATACTAATTAGGATGTACTCATTGGGTAAATTTAGTGCTGGACCGAGAGCTGAGAAAATGGGAATGAAAATTCAATATTTCACCTGAACGGCGGTAAATACATTAAACTTAAACCTGATTTTTAGCAAAAGCAAGGCAAATTTATTTAATTATTCTTATATTTCCGACTAGTTAAAACATTGAAAAAGTTATGCCTTTCAGAGAAATATAAATTTGGACAATTTTCATTGTAACATGACTGAAGGTCATGCATATGAATCCAGCCAGTTAACAGAAATTAACCGTTCAGACTCTCAGGCGGTCATTGATTGTCGGCTAGAACTCAGGGTTTGGGGTGGATGATTTCTGAACATCTAAATGATCCTTGATAGACCACAAGGGATTAGGAAATTTATCAAAAGGAAAAAGGAAAAGGAGGAAGAAAACGATCGGATCACCAGCTAAACACAACTCAACATACATATACCATACTCACCTTGATTCCATCCTGATACTCGTGCACTTATTAATGCATCCTAATTTAACTCACTAATCATTATCACTATACACGAACATAAACTACACATGAAATACACATGAAAGAAGAGAAGCAAATAAAAAACTATGCAATTGAATTTTTCCCCATTTTTAACAATGATTTTTATTTAGATAAAGAAAAAAGAAGCGTAAGAAAGAAAAACTAGATCACTACCCTCCACCGCACCGTAAAGATGAAAAGAAAATAATTACGCGCGTTGCGGATCCGATGCGTGGAAAATAAAGTGACCACCATGGTGTTTACTTTACGGAGTAAAATGTAACTGGTGTAAATGCACTGAAAAAAATATTCCAGTACCATGAATTATTTCTTGTATTCCTTGAATGAATTTGGTATCTCTATTGGGCCGACGATATTTCCATAAAAGGAACGTCGTTTAAATAATTAAATATCACAAATTGGTTTAACTACACTTTCATTAACTCAATAAATATTGTGGGTAACAATCTTTTAACTTCTAACGAGTATTCTTTAATCCTATTAATAGTTAATATTTCAGAGATTTTAAGTTTAACACAGTTTTGTTTACACAACGGATGTTTGTAGAAATATTGTTTTAAGGATAAAAGAATTTCTTTATTTTAGTATGACATTTTAATTGTCTTAATGAAAAATACTTTAAACTTGATTTACGGTTTGTAAGAAAAATTCGTTAATTCAAGGAATTATTGTTAATTATGACGATTATTAAAGACAAAAAATTCGTTGTATATATACCTAACATGTTTTATTCGTCATTACTAATTTTGATGAAGATTGTTTACCGAATATAAGCACAATAACGTAATATCATAGGACACACAGAAATGTTTCTTTGCAAACATATTTCAAATAAAACTATAGTAAAATTATGTTTTAGTAAACTTTATTTAAAAAATAAATTAAATTCATTACAAAAACAGTATAGCTGTTACACTTCAGCTTATACTTTCAACAGCATCAAAAATTATAGTTTCTTATAATAAAATAATATAAATAATAAAAATAATAATAATAAACTTGGATTTTTTGGTTAATTTTGAAATAAATAAATCAACAGTCGGAAATACTAAATTGTAAGGTGTTTGTACATCGTACAAATATTTTTGTATAAGCAGCCATACAGCCACACTCTCTTCAGGGTACTTAATGTTAAAAATATGGAACAATTTAAATGCACAGTCGATAGCAGCGACGACCCTTGGAAGTTTATATTTTATTCCATCTATTACAAATATAAAAGGTTGAACCGTACGTTTTTCTGAAGAAGCAGTGGACTTTTAATTTTGAATTAATTTTTCACATTCTTCTACCGATTTAGCAAAAATCATAAACGAGTTTTGTGAATCTGAAATGATATGTTTCTTCCTCATGTTTTTATTATTAACTGACCGATATGTTTTTGTAGTCGGCGTGAGCACTCCATGCAATATATGGAAAGCAATACAATTTTGGGTATCTGGAAAAAAATGGGGGTAAAATGTAAATTTTTAGAGTTCGTTTTATTATTTGAAGAAACTCACCGATGGTCGTATTTCTTTGCTGTTGAAATTCTTTGAATAGTTTATTACATGAAGCATCGGCCAATTTATCTTGTTGCAAAAAAATTAGCTCACTGATAAATTTGTCAACGCCAACGAAAAAGTTTGCTGCTTGCGGATACAAATAATTGAAATCGATGTAAATTAGTTTAGGTCAATAACTTTGAGTGTAAGC
Organism: Tipula helvola; assembly: GCA_963556165.1. NCBI lineage: Eukaryota > Metazoa > Arthropoda > Insecta > Diptera > Tipulidae > Tipula > Tipula helvola. The sequence continues at coordinate 121,702,584 of OY744481.1, read as the reverse complement.
TGGCCACTCCTCCAAAATCCCTGTTATGGAAACTTCTTGACCTCTAATAGATTTTTTTTATATGTTGTTTTATACGTTGTCTTTTGAAATGGTTATCAAATATTTCCCCTCTAACGACAAATCCAAAATTTCGTGCAGCGTGATCAAAACCGATATAAATAAATAAGGTTTTACATTTTTAAATTACAATAATTTTCTAAATATCGTTTAACATTAAAATAGGTTCTAATTAAAAAAAAAACATATATTATTCTTTACACACCTGAAAATGTAAGAAAACACGATTTTATTAGATTGTTTTAGCGCACACTCTCGTATATAAAAACAGACAACTGGCCTACTTTTTTATTCGCAAATTGCAGTGGTTGTTTTTTTTTGTGCTGATTGTTTTGTATTGGAGAAACAAGGAAAAATTGTAACTGAGCTGCCTGATTTGGATAAAAAATAGACCAGCACCCGAATTCCGGTTCGATGATAAATGAAAATGAGAAATGACTTGATTTTTTATTTCGCCTACTCTAAATAAAAATGCAACCGACTAATTAAAATAAAAAATCAAGTCATTCCTCATTATCATTTGTCATCGAACCGGAATTCGGGCCCAGAGCCCGTGTTCTTGTATCAAACGAAGAAGGTCGCCGGTAAGTATAAAAAAAGTATAATTTTCGACTGAAATGACGTATTTTACTAGAAAGTCGCCAGTGGCTTTTCGGGTGAATTTCAAGAACGCGAGCCCAGAGCCCGCATTCTCGAAACCAATCGAAAGAAGTCGCTAGGTTTTCGACTGAAATGTTTATAAGACTGAAAAGTTTATAAGAAAGTCACCATTGAGTTTTTCGATTGAATTCAAGAATACGAGCCAAGCGCCCGAATTTCAAGAATATGTACCCGTATTCTTGAACTTCACCGAAACAAGTCGCCGGTGACTTTGGTATAAAACAATTAAAACTTTCAACTGGAATGACGTATTTCACTAGAAAATTATCGGCGACTTTTTCGGATGAATTTCAAGAATACGGTCCCTGGGTCTATATTTTGCATTCAGACCGGGCAACTTAATGTACAATTTTATTTTGCCTTGTTTCTTCAATAGAAACAATCAAAGTAGACCGGGAAAAATAATGAACCGCAATGCACTGTCTGAATAAAAGGATCGACTCCGAGTAACGCCATTTCTCACATTCATATTTGGACTCTAGGTACGAATTTTACATTTTGTGGATTCTTGATTAAATTTAAAACAAACGTAAAATTTATGATTATTTTAAAAATTAACAAAGTTTTAAAATTTTCAACTATGATAAACTGAACACGAAACAACGATGTTATTTTTGAAGTAAATTTTTAAGTGTTTATTTTAAATCATTAATTTAAATAATTTTATATTAATTGAGTTTGTCATTCCACCAGAAATGTAAAATTGTTCAGGGGGCAGTCTCCATACACAAACACAGTCAAACATTCACACATAAACACGAAAAAATAAGTAATTTACCAAAAGCTTCATATTTCTCCATTGAAATAGTTTAGATTCAAATCTAATTTGCTCGCCAACTGCCAAGTGATTCGTCTTTCAAAAGACGAGCTATATCTTCAGTTGTTAAAGAATACAAGGTGTTTTCGTCGATTTGATTATCTGAAATATACAAATTTTGCGGTTCATTAATTGCCTTTTTAAATTTAAATTTTTATATCATTTATTAATGCACTTACCAAGAAATGCCCGAATATTTTTATCTGTAACTTTTCTCTGTTTTAAAATTTCACTCACTTTTTGATTCATTTCCTCAAACTCACATTAGGACAAGGTATAAAAACATATATTTGTATATTAAAGTATAAAATCACTTGATAATTTTTTTATCACAAAATAATTTTTAAGAACAATCGAGACGAGACGGCATTTTAATTAAACTCCATTCTTCTTCTTCCGCTGGCGCTACATCCCATGAAGGGATTTGGCCGCCTCAACGATGCTCCTCCAAATAATCCGATCCGCCACAAGAGAACGCCAGACACGGTGACCGAGTGTGTACAGGTCCCTCTCAACGTCGTCCATCCATCGGGTAGGTGGTCTCCCACGAGGTCCTACTTTCGCTGGTGCCGACTCCAAGGCCTGTTTAGTGGTCCGATTTTGTCAACGTAGTACGTGCCCAAGCCATCTCAGCCTTGACGATTTTATGAATCCTATGATGTCGACTTTATCGAGATCATTTCTGATCTCGTGATTCATTCGCATTCTGTACGTGGCTCCCTCTTTAATGGGACCGAGAATTCTTCTTATCATCTTACGCTCAGTTACAGCGATTTTCTGGATGTTTTGCGCTGTTAGTGTCCAAGACTCGCAACCAAAGGTGACAACTGGTCTTTTGTATATTAAAGTATAAAATCACTTGATAATTTTTTTATCACAAAATAATTTTTAAGAACAATCGAGACGAGACGGCATTTTAATTAAACTCCATTGCAATGATTAATAATGAGTACTTACTACAGAATTTTGTTGTAGTAAAGCTGTTATGTCATTATAAGCTATGGTTAATGTACGAAATACAATTTACTTAGTGGAATTTTGTTGGTCCAAATAAATTTAATTTATTTTATGAAATTTTAATAGAATTAGTAACCGTTAGCAAAGGTAATTAACGGTTACTAATTCTATTGGAATTTCATAACATAAATTAAATTTATTTGGATAAATGTAATTCTATTAAGTAAATTGTATTTCGTACATTAACCGTAGCTTATAATAACATAGCAGCTTTACTACAACACAACTCTGTAGCAAGTACTCATTATTAATCATTGCAGTGAAACTTCATTAAAATGGACGCTACATTTTTCAATGTCAGTTTTTTATTGATTTATATATTCTACTATTTTTTGATAGATTTGGAAATTAGGAAACTCAATTTATTTCCATACAATTTATGGGTGACGTTTTTCAATATACATATAGTAGAATGGAGTTTGCCTAAATATCGCACATGAAGGTAATTTTGCGAACGTTCAATCTGTCTGTAACATCAAATTTGCGTCCACAAATTTTCATGTTTCTGAAACATTTGATTTAAATGGGCATATTTTCCTAAACATTTTAACTTTAAAGTGTTTAACATTTTATATGCCCTTTTCCTACCTATTGTCACCTAACAAATTAAGAACAAGAAGACTTCATTTGACCACCTGTACAATTTGACAATCTACAAATTACGTAGCTGCTTGAAAACTTATATTGAGGCTTAAGCTTGAGAACCAGCTAATTCGAGTTATATGAAAGATCTGGAATAAAATTAAAATTTCATATTCCCAAAGAAGTTTGTTATTTTCCAATGAAAGTTGCAAAAATAGCTAAGAATTCTAAAGCAAAATAACTGTTAAGAATTATCAACTAAACCAATTTTTATTTGGTTTAGAGCTCTTTTTTTAAACTACACATATTATGTATCTGGGTTAATAGCTAGAACAGTTGGGAAAAAGTTCAACCCCAATCCTCTACAAACTTTGTTTTTCATATTATAACTTTTAATGAATTTGTACTTAATGGCCCTACACGATACGGTTGATAGTGCAACAAGTCGTTTGACTTCAGGTGGTTTGACCAATAAAAGGAAAGTTGTATCGTGTGTGAGTTTTAGTACAACCTGAAGCGATCTTATCGTTCGGAGCATGCTAAAAAACTGTTGTACAACATAAAGTAAATCCAGACAGCTTTGATCGATTGTGTTTATTCATCAACTTGTTGAAATTATTTATTAAATGAAACCTTTTAGCAAAGTCACAGATACTTCAAGTTGTAAAACAGATCGTACGGCCAATTGGATAAACAAATCAAAACCGTATGTGAGTAAAACTGTCTAAGCATTGTCTATCCAATTATCAGTACCACTTCCTGTACAACTTGTAAGACGGTCAATCATACCATGCATATTGGCCGTTTAAGGCACATCAAATTAGTCAAAATGGTGTTTTCTTGTGTTAGGTTACTTGCGGTCAAAGCTTTGAGTTTAGGTATATTCTTACTAATAAAACAGATAAAACGGGTTTTGATTTTTCAATTTAGCCTAATTAAATATACGTTATTAATATATTCGTTGGATAACATATTATTTACAATTAGCAAAATTATAGTTCATTATTATAGATTTATTTGAACAACGAAAATCATTTTATAATAAAAACATGTTAATATTCGTCTTTATTTAAGTAGGTACGAAATTACGTTATATTCTCATTCAGACATAAGGAAGACGTGTGTGTTAACAGAAAACCACTTTCATTATAAAGATTATGAATTTGTGGACGACAACAAGTGTGACAAATAAAACTACTTTCGATTTTCCTTAAACACTTGTTAAACAAACTAATTAAATTAAAACATTTAATTTAGATTTTTTAAAATTAATATATTTTCGGAAACACTGTGTTTCCATCATCAGATTATAAAAGTATCTACGACTTACTTAATTAACTAGATACTTTTATAATCTGATCATGGAAACACAGTGTTTCCGAAAATATATTAATTTTTAAAAATCTAAATTAAATGTTTTAATTTAATTAGTTTGTTTAACAAGTGTTTAAGGAGAATCGAAAGTAGTTTCACTTTCATTATTTACCTAAATTCAAAATAATGATACATGTTTGCATTAATGATAAATAATAAATCTAAAAACAAAATAATTTAATCTAAAATATTTAATTAACAAATTTTAATTCATTACATTTTCCACTTCCTCACAAATATAACAAAGATATTTGTGTTTGAGTAACTGTTTTTCGTTTTTCATACAAATTTATTTCAATGAATTATCATTCCACTAACGATAATAAATTAGTACATTGAACAACAAAAGAATTAAAACTGAAATATTTTAATAATTAATTTAAACAGGTTAAATTAACACAATTTCTTTAAACACTACTTTTGTTGTTTAATAAACTTAATGATATTTTGTTAAATTAAAGAAAATCACTATTATAATAATGATATTTCATTTTATGTACGTAAAAAAATTGTTAAAATTTAACGGAAAACCTTTCGTTCGTATTACCGGATTATTTTACTCAGTGTGGGAACTTAAAATTCTGGAAATGGGAATTTTCATTTTAAAACGAAAATAAACAAAAATCATAAATTCTGGAAAATAGAAATTTACAATCGTTTTAAATTCTGGAAAATTTGAATTTTAAATTTAAAACGAAAATTAAAAAACAATATAAATTCTTGAATATGGGGATTTAAAATCGTTATAAATTCTAGAAAATGAGGATTTTAAGTATACAACGAAAATAAACAAAACTTATAAATTCTTGAATATGGGGATTTAAAATCGCTATAAATTCTGTAAAAAGGGGGTATTTTAATTGTAAAATTCTGGATAATGGGAATTTAAAATCGTTTTCTATTCTGGTAAATTTTAATTTTAATTTTAAAACGAAAATAAACAAAACTGATAAATTCTGGAAAATAGGAATTTAAAATCGTTTTAAATTCTGGAAATTTAAAATTTTAAGTTTAAAACGAAAATTAACAAAAATTATAAATCTTGAAAATGGGTGTATAAAATCGCTATAATTTCTGGAAAATGGGAATTTTTATTGTAAAACGAAAATAAACAAAACTGATAAATTCTAAAAAATAATAAATTAAATTCGTTTTAAATTCTGATTATTGCTATAAATTATATTCGGTCTTTATTTAATTTTTGATTTTTTAATTACTGGCTATAATTATAGACCGTTTATGTTTATTTAGTTTTTAATTTTATTAAAAAGAATTTTTTGCTGTCGCCGATATTTCGATGTTTCACATCATTTTCCAGGCGGTATATTTAGTTTACAAATTTTATTTTTTATTTTCCGCGATTCAAATTTTTCCCCAAAGGCTACCAATTTAATAATTTATTTGTTGTCCTTGACCAAAGCAACCTTGATTATACAAGCCAGAATCTAAAAAACGAAGCTTTTATAAGGGAATTAGAAACGAGGAAAAAACCAAAATTTCCATAGTAAAACACATAAAACATATGGGAAATCACTTTTTTTCCTAAGACAAATTTATAAATGAAAATGTTGCAAATTCTTAATTATGATTACTGAAATATTTTCATAAATGTTTGAATTTCAATATATATAAATCTCGTTTAAGTAAATCGTTATCATTTTCTTGTAATAATTGATTTATTTAAACCAAAATATAAAAAAAAGTTCATAACAACATCTTTCTGGTCAAATTAAAAAGAAAAGCTTACTACAAATCGTGTGCATTAAGTCAATATAGATTACATAGATGGCAGTAAACATTTTGAAAAATCGTACGAAAAATTGCCACCTGGAGAAATTTCAAGTGCAAAAATTGTAGGAAAAGCAAAACAAATTCTCAAAATATTAAGAACGTGTCATAATTTTGTGATTAAACAATTTTTTTCGTATTTTTCTGTATAAATCTGAGACATCTAACGTACACTAGTAAAACTAAAGATAAATTTAGCAAGTATTATTTTAATTCGTCAGAGCCAACTTTGATGTATTTTTCAAAATGAAAGTTCGAAAAATATATTTTAGAAATAATTTAATTTTAATATTTTTGCAATTAATATTTACTTAATACCGATATACCCTTCCTGTATATTGCTGCTAGAGATATGTAGAACACTTTTGTATACAAATTTCGTAACATTTATGCTTTTTTCATTGAAAAATTTGAAGCTAAAAAACACCATTTTTACTATGGATTCCTATGGAAATCAGTGAAAAGTTATACCACTAAAAAAGCTTCTAAAAAATACGTCATAATGATTATGGCTCTATACTTTAGAAGGCTCTGCCTTGACTCAATATTTATTTACGAAAACTCAAAAAACAGCTGACCAAAGTTCAAAATATCAATATAGACAGATTGTAATTTATTTGTGTCCACTTTGTAATTAACTGGATTCTTTGCCAACCAGATATGGCATGCTTCCTTAAATAACCTTTTGTTTTTTATGGTTCATACTCTAAAGGCATTGCCCCATGCACAAACAGCAAACCGGCATTTAAAACCGTCAAATCGAATTATTGACAAAATTGTTTGTTTTTCAACATAAAAATTATTAAAAAATAGTTTGATTCTATAAGTTCTACCTTACTCGTAAAAAATTTTATTAAAATTGATTTAATTTCATTCAAAAAACTCCAATTTTATATTTTGACGGACGGATTTTTGCTTGACGGACGGCAAAACATAAAATTGGGACTTTTTGAATGAAATTAAATCAATTTTAATAAAATTTTCTTAGAATAAAATGAAACTTATAGAATAGAACTATTTGTTAATAGTTTTCATATTGCAAAGTTAAGCAACTTAGCCAAAAATTGGGTTTGACGGTTTCAAATTCCGGTTTTCCGTTTTGCATGGGGCAATGCCTTAAGTAAGGTGATTGCTTTATCGATATCGAACTCGTGCTTCCTTTCGTTTACATGTTTTACAAGAGCTGATCTATACGTGGACGGTTGAGTATTTCCTTGCCTACTAATATGTGCAACGTCTCTTTTATGTTGAATCATTCGCTCATTTTTTGTTTTCCCCGTTTCGCCAACATAGCATGCGTCACAGTTTTTGCACATAACTTTATAGATTAATGCATTTTTTTGGTCCGTCGGTATTTTATCTTTTAATTTAGTGTATGTATCAGACATTTGACTTATAATTTTGTTTGCTATCAATAGATTTCCCGAATCGTTTTTTAAAGTTTTGATAATTTTTTCCGTTAAATGGGGTACGTATGGTAATATTCCATATTTAATTTGGTCGTTATTTTGTCTTCGTCTCTTCGAATATGTATATAAAGTTTTCGTAATAAGATTTTTAATTAATTTTATTGGATAATTATTATTTATCAGAATGGTTTTTATTTTTTGTAGTACGTTTTTTCTAAATTCCTTATCAGTGAGATATATCGCTCTTTTAATAAACGAAAAGGCTACATTCCTTTTTATTTGGTACGGATGAACTGATAAGAAATTTAATAATATATTAGACGGTATATCCTTCTTATACCATTCTGTTTTAATTTTGCCATTGATTCTATGTAATTTTGTCTCTAAAAACGGAAGTGAACAATTATTTTCTTTTTCAATAGTAAAATTTAGTTTATTGTGAAAAGAGTTAAATGAAGTTTGTATCTTATCTACATTGGACTCAAACGTAGCTAAAATGATATCATCAACATATTTATATATAAAAGTCGGTTGATTTTCTAACAACGGGAGTTTCTCATTAAACAATTTTTCCAATACTATATCCGCCAAAATCGGGGATAATGGATTTCCCATAGCTAATCCGAATTTTTGTTTGTAAAAAATGTTATGATATTTAAAATAATTGTTATCACTTACACATATCTCTAAAAGTTTCATAAATTCATTATTTGTTAATTTACAATTATTTGAAATTTCATTCCACCTTTCTGATATCGCAGTTTTAGCAATCTGTAACGGTATATTTGTAAATAAGGACACTACGTCTAATGAAGCTAATATGTCAGTTTCGTTTAATGTAACATCCTTTATAGTGTCCTTAAACATAAATGAATTTTTTACATTAAATTTGCTTCTTTGCGTTAAGGGTTTTAAAATTTCACAACAAAATTTTACTAAATTATATCCTGGGGAATTTATAGTCGAAACGATTGGCCTCAATGGTACATTATTTTGTGTATTTTTGGAAGTCGGTAAATTCTGGGTAGTAAGGGATTGTTAATTTTTAAATGTAATTTTTGCATGTTATTGATCAAGTTTTATTTTTCATTTCATCAATAATTTTGCAACATTTGGTGTTAATTTTTTTGGTAGGGTCATTTGTTAAATTTCATAGGTGTCTGTATCCTGAAGTAAGTCCGTCATCTTAAGTTTGTAATCTGTTTTTTTCCATTATTACCGTTCTATTACCTTTGTCCGAATTTAATATGCATAAATTTACGTTGTTTTTCAAAAATCTGTTGGTTATGTCTTGAGCTTTTTTACAAACCTTGTGATTTCTGGATATTATTGGCTTTTTCTTTAGAAAATTTGTTACGCGTTCGTAATCTTAGCCCTTTTCTCATTAGTTTGCTCATTTACATCAATTGTTAAAATATTTTCGGCATCCGTTAATATATCAACAACTGGCACTTGTTTTGGTTCGATTGGCAACCCAAATTGAGGACCAAAACTCCAAACCACATAACATTGCTCTGGTATAGCGACATTCATCAAGTTTATTACATTGGTTTTGTCATAAATAAATTCAATTTTATTTTGTTCACGATCTAATTTTACAAATTTTTTATTCAGAATGTCCTTTTGACAATCACGCAATTCTTTAATGTTGTTATCTCTCACTTCAACAAACCAAACCAATCAAAATTTTCATTCAGAAATCCATGTAATCTTTAAATTATTACGTCACAATGTTTTTATTTTGAACTTTGGTCAGCTGTTTTTTGAATTTTCGTAAATAAATATTGGGTCAAGGACAACAAATAAATTATTAAATTGGTAGCCTTTGGGGAAAAATTTGAATCGCGGAAAATAAAAAATAAAATTTGTAAACTAAATATACCGCCTGGAAAATGATGTGAAACATCGAAATATCGGCGACAGCAAAAAATTATTTTTAATAAAGTTTTTAATTCTGGTAAATTAGAATTTTAATTTTAACACAAAAATTAACAAAAATTATCAATTATGGATAATGGGAATTTAAAATCGCTATAAATTCTAGAAAATGGGGATTCTAATTTTAAAACGGAAATAAACTAAAATGATAAATTCTGGAAAATAGGAATTTAAATTCGTTTTAAATTCTGGGAATTTTAATTTTAATTTTAAAACGAAAATTAACAAAAACCATAAATTCTTGAAAATGAGTACATATAAAATCGCTATAAATTCTAGAAAATGGGAATTTTAGTTTTAAAACGAAAATAAACAAAAACCATAAATTCTGGAAAATAGAAATTTAAAATCGTTTTAAATTCTGGAAAATTTTAATTTTAATTTTAAAACGTAAATTAAAAAAAAAATAAATTCTTGAAAATGGGAATTTAAAATCGCTATAAATTCTAGAAAATGGTAAATTTAATTTTAAAACGAAAATAAACAAAAATGATAAATTCTGGAAAATAGGAATTTAAAATCGTTTTAAATTCTGGTAAATTTTAAATTTAATTTTAAAACGGAAATTAAAAAAAATTATAAATTCTTGAAAATGGGTATATAAAATCGCTATAAATTCTGGAAAATGGGAATTTGAATTTTAAAACGAAAATAAACAAAAACCATAAATTCTGAAAAATAGAAATTTAAAATCGTTTTAAATTCTGGAAAATTTTAATTTTAATTTTAAAACGGAAATTAAAAAAAACCATAAATTCTTGAAAATGGGAATTTAAAATCGCTATAAATTCTAGAAAATGGTAAATTTAATTTTAAAACGAAAATAAATAAAAATGATAAATTCTGGAAAATAGGAATTTAAAATCGTTTTAAATTCTGGTAAATTTTAAATTTAATTTTAAAACGGAAATTAAAAAAAATTATAAATTCTTGAAAATGGGTATATAAAATCGCTATAAATTCTGGAAAATGGGAATTTGAATTTTAAAACGAAAATAAACAAAAACCATAAATTCTGAAAAATAGAAATTTAAAATCGTTTTAAATTCTGGAAAATTTTAATTTTAATTTTAAAACGGAAATTAAAAAAAAAAAAAATTCTTGAAAATGGGGATTTAAAATCGCTATAAATTCTAGAAAATGGTAAATTTAATTATAAAACGAAAATAAACAAAAACCATAAATTCTGGAAAATAGAAATTTAAAATCGTTTTAAATTCTGGAAAATTTTAATTTTAAAACGGAAATTAAAAAAAAAATAAATTCTTGAAAATGGGAATTTAAAATCGCTATACATTCTAGAAAATGGTAAATTTAATTTTAAAACGAAAATAAACAAAAATGATAAATTCTGGAAAATAGGAATTTAAAATCGTTTTAAATTCTGGTAAATTTTAAATTTAATTTTAAAACGGAAATTAAAAAAAATTATAAATTCTTGAAAATGGGTATATAAAATCGCTATAAATTCTGGAAAATGGGAATTTGAATTTTAAAACGGAAAATAAACAAAAACCATAAATTCTGGAAAATAGAAATTTAAAATCGTTTTAAATTCTGGAAAATTTTAATTTTAATTTTAAAACGGAAATTAAAAAAAAAAAAAATTCTTGAAAATGGGGATTTAAAATCGCTATAAATTCTAGAAAATGGGTAAATTTAATTTTAAAACGAAAATAAACAAAAATTATAAATTCTGGAAAATAGGAATTTAAAATCGTTTTAAATTCTGGTGATTAAAAAAAAAAAAATTCTTGAAAATGGGGATTTAAAATCGCTATAAATTCTAGAAAATGGGAATTCTAATTTTAAAACGAAAATAAACAAAAATTGTAAATTCTGGATAATGTGAATTTAAAATCGTTTTAAATTCTGGAAAATTTTAATTTTAATTTTAAAACAAAAATTAAAAAAAAAATAAATTCTTGAAAATGGGGATTTAAAATCGCTATAAATTCTAGAAAATGGTAAATTTAATTTTAAAACGAAAATAAACAAAAATGATAAATTCTGGAAAATAGGAATTTAAAATCGTTTTAAATTCTGGTAATTAAAAAAAAAAAAAATTCTTGAAAATGGGGATTTAAAATCGCTATAAATTCTAGAAAATGGGAATTCTAATTTTAAAACGAAAATTAACAAAAATTATAAATTCTTGAAAATGGGGAATTAAAATCGCTATAAATTCTGGAAAATGGGTATTTTAATTATGAAACGAAAATAAACAAAAACCATAAATTCTACCAGATAGGAATTTAAAATCGTTTTAAATTTTGGAAAATTTGAATTTTAATTTTAAAACGGAAATTAAAAAAAACCATAAATTCTGGAAAATAGAAATTTAAAATCGTTTTAAATTCTGGAAAATTTGAATTTTAATTTTAAAACGGAAATTAAAAAAAAAATAAATTCTTGAAAATGGGGATTTAAAATCGCTATAAATTCTAGAAAATGGTAAATTTAATTTTAAAACTAAAATAAACAAAAATGATAAATTCTGGAAAATAGGAATTTAAAATCGTTTTTAATTCTGGTAAATTTAAAATTTAAATTTTAAAGCGAAAATTAACAAAAACCATAAATTCTTGAAAATGCGTATATAAAATCGCTATAAATTCTGGAAAATGGGAATTTTAGTTTTAAAACGAAAATAAACAAAAACCATAAATTCTGGAAAATAGAAATTTAAAATCGTTTTAAATTCTGGAAAATTTTAATTTTAATTTTAAAACGGAAATTAACAAAAATTATAAATCTTGAAAATGGGTATATAAAATCACTATAAATTCTGGAAAATGGGAATTTTAGTTTTAAAACGAAAATAAACAAAAACCATAAATTCTGGAAAATAGAAATTTAAAATCGTTTTAAATTCTGGAAAATTTTAATTTTAATTTTAAAACGAAAATAAACAAAAATGATAAATTCTGGAAAATAGGAATTTAAGATCGTTTTAAATTCTGGTAAATTTTAAATTTTAATTTTAAAACGAAAATTAACAAAAATTATAAATTCTTGAAAATGGGTATATAAAATCGCTATAAATTCTGGAAAATGGGAATTTTAGTTTTAAAACGAAAATAAACAAAAACCATAAATTCTGGAAAATAGAAATTTAAAATCGTTTTAAATTCTGGAAAATTTTAATTTTAATTTTATAACGGAAATTAACAAAAATTATCATATAAATCTTGAAAATGGGTATTTAAAATCGCTATAAATTCTGGAAAATAGGAATTTTAGTTTTAAAACGAAAATAAACAAAAACCATAAATTCTGGAAAATAGAAATTTAAAATCGTTTTAAATTCTGGAAAATTTTAATTTTAATTTTAAAACGAAAATAAACAAAAATGATAAATTCTGGAAAATAGGAATTTAAGATCGTTTTAAATTCTGGTAAATTTTAAATTTTAATTTTAAAACGAAAATTAACAAAAATTATAAATTCTTGAAAATGGGTATATAAAATCGCTATAAATTCTGGAAAATGGGAATTTTAATTTTAAAACGAAAATAAACAAAAACCTTAAATTCTACCAGATAGGAATTTAAAATCGTTTTAAATTCTGGAAAATTTGAATTTTAATTTTAAAACGGAAATTAAAAAAAACCCATAAATTATGGAAAATAGAAATTTAAAATCGTTTTAAATTCTGGAAAATTTGAATTTTAATTTTAAAACGGAAATTAAAAAAAAAAAATCTTGAAAATGGGGATTTAAAATCGCTATAAATTCTAGAAAATGGTAAATTTAATTTTAAAACGAAAATAAACAAAAATGATAAATTCTGGAAAATAGGAATTTAAAATCGTTTTTAATTCTGGTAAATTTAAAATTTAAATTTTAAAGCGAAAATTAACAAAAACCATAAATTCTGGAAAATAGAAATTTAAAATCGTTTTAAATTCTGGAAACTTTTAATTTTAATTTTAAAACGGAAATTAAAAAAAATTGTAAATCTTGAAAATGGGTATATAAAATCGCTATAAATTCTGGAAAATGGGTATTTTAATTTTAAAACGGAAATTAAAAAAAAACCATAAATTCTGGAAAATAGAAATTTAAAATCGTTTCAAATTCTGGAAAATTTTAATTTTAATTTTAAAACGGAAATTAAAAAAAAAAAAATCTTGAAAATGGGGATTTAAAATCGCTATAAATTCTAGAAAATGGTAAATTTAATTTTAAAACGAAAATAGACAAAAATGATAAATTCTGGAAAATAGGAATTTAAAATCGTTTTAAATTCTGGTAAATTTTAAATTTTAATTTTAAAACGAAAATTAACAAAAATTATAAATTCTTGAAAATGGGTATATAAAATCGCTATAAATTCTGGAAAATGGGAATGTTAGTTTTAAAACGAAAATAAACAAAAACCATAAATTCTGGAAAATAGAAATTTAAAATCGTTTTAAATTCTGGTAAATTTTAATTTTAATTTTAAAACGGAAATTAAAAAAAAAAAAATTCTTGAAAATGGGGATTTAAAATCGCTATAAATTCTAGAAAATGGTAAATTTAATTTTAAAACGAAAATAAACAAAAATGATAAATTCTGGAAAATAGGAATTTAAAATCATTTTAAATTCTGGAAAATTTTAATTTTAATTTTAAAACGGAAATTAAAAAAAAATAAGTTCTTGAAAATGGGAATTTAAAATCGCTATAAATTCTAGAAAATGGTAAATTTAATTTTAAAACGAAAATAAACAAAAATGATATATTCTGGAAAATAGGAATTTAAAATCGTTTTAAATTCTGGTAAATTTTAAATTTAAATTTTAAAACGAAAATTAACAAAAATAATAAATTCTTGAAAATGGGTATATAAAATCGCTATAAATTCTGGAAAATGGGACTTTTAGTTTTAAAACGAAAATAAACAAAAACCATAAATTCTGGAAAATAGAAATTTAAAATCGTTTTAAATTCTGGAAAATTTGAATTTTAATTTTAAAACGGAAATTAAAAAAAACCCATAAATTCTGGAAAATAGAAATTTAAAATCGTTTTAAATTCTGGAAAATTTGAATTTTAATTTTAAAACGGAAATTAAAAAAAAAAAAAATTCTTGAAAATGGGGATTTAAAATCGCTATAAATTCTAGAAAATGGTAAATTTAATTTTATAACGAAAATAAACAAAAATGATAAATTCTGGAAAATAGGAATTTAAAATCGTTTTAAATTCTGGTAAATTTTAAATTTTAATTTTAAAACGAAAATTAACAAAAATTATAAATTCTTGAAAATGGGGAATTCAAATCGCTATAAATTCTGTTAAATGGGGATTTTATTTGCAAAACGAAAATTAACAAAAATTATAAATTCTTGAAAATGCTGATTTAAAATCGCTTTTAATTCTGGAAAATGGGAATTCAAAAATTGTAAATTTGGGAACGCTCCTTTATATCAGGCGAGGAAATATGCACGAGGAAATGTACGCGATGAACTATCCTATATTACGATGTTTTACACTCATTTCGTTGTCTCAATCGTTAAGCTAGATTTACAAGAAATATTCAACTAATTTCTTTATACCAACTAATATTATACAAATTCAACAAACCAAAATTGTTTTACCAACACTCACTAATATTTCTAACGTCTACCGACATTGTGACTATTTTTTAATTTGGAAATATTTGCGCCAGCTTTTGGAATGTCATGCAAATCATCCCCGCTCAGAACGGGATGTATACCGATACGAAACAAAATATAGTAATATTGAAACGGAAACTTGACTTTGGGCCACTAAGCTACGATAATTTAGCCTCGGCTCGGTCGGTAAGAGGTACGTCTGGTCGTGAGTTGTACCTTTGGTCCAGCACAACAGTACTGAAAAATTGGATGTCCACTATCATCTTACCTCATAATAACTCACTTGATTTCACAATTATAGCTTCCACTAACTCGTTCATTTTTATTGAATAATAACAAAATTTTTAGTAGGAAAAGATTTAGAAAATCATAAAAACAACAATCGATATGTCACTATTTTGTATTGATAAAATTTAATTAACATTGGGTTGGATTATTAAAATCTTAGACCAAAAAAAAAAAAAACATTACCCTACTTACAATACAATCTTATTTATATCGAAGAAACGATAAAAGCGCTTCCATACCCTTTGATCTAAAAGAGAAAAAAAATTATTAATTTGATTAACTCAGCAAGCAACAAAAACATGAATAAATGAACAATGTGTATAAAGAAACTATACAACAAAAAAAAACGTAATTCAATTGGTAAGACGTCACGCAATGCGCGTTTGTAGTGCGAAATGCCACAAACTCCACAAAAAACGCTCTTGCGAACATTGAGCTTTTATTGCGTTAAAAGGCCGTTAATTTTTAATGGCTGTTACCTAACGCTCGTCCATCACTTTGCAAATACCGTCCCGTTATATACGTTTCAGAATTTCTTTGAACCTCGAACGTTGCAAAGAAAAAATTAGGTACTGATAATAATATTGTTTATACGTATATCCATTACATTATATCTTTTTTTATTTCCTTCAGCCTCTTTGAGTTTTTTTTCGCGAATAGATTTGTTTGCATATCATCCGATGTTTTTGTTCTCACGTAAATTTATGGTCGTCCAATTTTTCCCGCCAATAAAACTCACCGCAATAATAAATCAAAAAATGCCTCGATTAAAATGGTGCATTAAATTTTGCTGTGCTCGGTTATTTAGATCGTACGTACAACAACGTGTGAGATAAACCGTTCTTATCGAAGAGTATTTGTTTATGAATGAATTGATCAATTGAAGTACGTTAATATAATTCATAATTTCATATCACAGTACCACCTCAAACATCAGTTACATTGAGACGCGATTAAACGAATATTACACGTTGTCTTGAATAAATCAGTAATAATGATAGAAGCGGTATGCACGTATTGGCCTTAGCTTCTAAGGTAGACCAACCTATTAAGAGGGTTATGAAAATATGCTATGTGCAATAATATAATGGTTTTTAATACTACTATTTCTAAATAGAGATTACTGTAAATTACCATAATTTTTTGGGAAATGTATAACTAAACTATTTTAGATGTATGTGAATTACCAACTTTGTATAGAATTCAAAAATTGTTCTATTTTACGAGTATATAGATAATTCGGCTAAATTTGTTTAGTTTATATTTAGACCAATTCGTGAAAGAACCATTAGTAAACTGTCTCATAGTTTTTCGGTTTTATAAATTCATTGTTATAGCTGTAGTTAGTGGAAAGTATACGCAGTGTAATGTTATGCGTGATTCCAAGTGCAGGAGACGAAAATCTATCTGAAAATACGCGACAGACGAAAATTAATGGCATCAAAAAATTCACCAATCGTTATCGTCCACTTGCCGGACGAATATACTGGATCATTACATTCACCGTGTTGATTTCATTTCTTGGCTATTACGTTTATCAAATTGCAGAAACATGGATGGAGCAAGAGGTTATGCTAATCGACCGGAGTAGGCCGACCCATATCTTTGAAATTCCATTTCCGGCCGTAACAATTTGTCCACAAATCAAATTCACAAGGGATAAATTAGATTTGTCAGAATGTGCCGAACGTTATGCGGCAAACAATTCGGGTTTTTCGAGTAGCGATTATGGAAAAAAAGTTTACATGGCCTCACAAATATGTCGAAACGATTTTAGGTCTCAACTTCCGTTTAGAAGAGACTTTCATGAAGAGCATGTGATTAATTGGATTGATACGCTCATGGATGTACTGTTAAGTCAAAAATTGCTTATTCAAATCTGGTATACTAATAATGTTTCCATTTTATTTTAGTTATCGCCTTCTAGTGTTGACGACATTTTTGATGAATGTCAATTCGCGAGGTTTGATTCTCCTCTTTATATGTGTGAACAGATGTTATCTAAGGTTATAACGAATGAAGGAGTCTGTTTTACGTTTAACACAATTCGTGATATTTTACGGGCGGAGTCGTTGAACAAAGATTTTAAGTATCATAATATTACAAAGGAACGCGATGGATGGCATCCCGAAAAAGGTTATACTCAAGCAAAGGCTTACCCCTTTAAAGGGATGTTAGAAGGGTCAACTTTTGTAGATGGATTAACAATTATTTTAAAGACGAATCGATCGAACATAACTCCGTATTGTTATCCTACAAATATTGGATATAAAATCGCATTACATTCACCGTCCGCCTATCCACATACTTATGATGATAGTGTCATTCAGCTTGGCTATGGTAAAGAGTATATAATATCAGTAATACCAAAAACTATAGACGCCTCTAAGGGTTTGAGATCCGTTGCGCCCCATGTTCGGCGATGCTTTTTCAATAATGAGCGCAAATTACAATTCTACACATTTTACAATGAACATAATTGCCTTCTCGAGTGTTATGCAAATTTTACCAAGAAAGAATATGGTGGTGTTCCATTTTCATTGCCGCGTGATCCAAACACCAATATTTATACAATGGATCATAGAAATGAAGGTTGGGGGTTACTCAGAAATAGGAAATTCTTGCATGAGCACTTTAAAATGTACGGTGAACCATATATGAACTATAAGAACATTACAAATTGTAATTGTTTACCGGAATGCAGTGCAATTCATTATGGGCACAAAATTATTACGTCGGAAAATGTAGAGGAGATTATTGACGAAACAGAAGTTATTAAAACGGTAATAAAAATTATATTCAACGAACCAAAGTTTGTGGGTCAGATATGGGTGCTCAGGTATACTTTCGAAACAATGTTATCGGATTTTGGAGGATTGGTTGGCTTATTTATTGGTACTACGGTGTTGAATTTATTTCAATTAATTCATTTTTTGGCAAAACGCTGTAACTGTATATCGAACGTGGCTGTAAATCAAAATTGAATATAATAAATGTATTTAGATTTTTGTCAGTTTTTTATTAAGCAATACATATTATGAACAACTTTATTACCATTAAGAAATCTTGATCTAATAATAGGGAAACATGCGAATTTAAAAATAATACTTCTTATACCGTTAGAACCGAATTTGTGCAAATTCAGTAGAAAAAATTGAGAAGTAATCGCAGAGATAGGTACACAGGACTTACTATGTCATAATATTCAGTAGGATTTCATGAATATTTGTGCAAAACGATATTATTGCGCGATCCTCAGGGGCTGCGATTTTTATTTTAACAAATTTCCCTGGCCCAAAAATGTGTGTAGGTGGAGTTTGATTACCATCGACAGGTTGTCACTGGCCATCAAACTCTACTTACACATTTTTTCTATGCCAGAGAAATTTTTTAAAATAAAAATTTCAGCTCCTGAGGATCGCGCAATAATATCGTTTTGCACAAATATTGATGAAATCCTACTGTACATAGTCAAATCTGCGTACCTATTTCTACGATTACTTGTTAATGGCTATCAAACGTCACCTACTACTTATTAGTGTACGTGGTCTTCTGTTGTCAGGTTTTACATTTTTTGTGTTTTTTTTGGTTTTGTCAGAAACTTCACTTTAGTATCGAACATCGAAAATAGTGATGGTGGAACATGTCAGCCTTGGTTCCGATACCACAGGGATGGATGCAAAACCCATTGTTCATATCATACATGCTAAAGATCCGTATTAAAGGAGTATAAGGAGTATTGTAGTGTACCTATGATCAACGTAAAACGAATCAATTAGCCAAATGCGATCAATTAGGAAAATGCTTGCTTACAGTAATGCAAATTGCTTTCAAAAATTTTCAAAGGGTAAACTCTAAATTACCAAAATGTCAGGTTATTCGTCTGTTGTTAGTCTTTTTCGTCAAAATTTTGCTTCTCAAAAATAAATACTTTAGTAAGTCATTTTGCGATTTGAAATAAATAACCTACCCAGTATTCTTACGAAATAGACGAATAGAGTTTGTCACTTTAGTGTCATTTTGTATGTTTTACCAAAAATTTGGTTCTAATAGTATAAGAAAATGCAGAGATACACGGCTAAATTATGGATCCCTAAAATGAACGTTTTCATTCTGAATTCAGAATATCGAAATTAAAAAAATGTTAGTTTCCTTTATAAGATTAGACAAAATGTCGATTAAAATAAACAAAAGGTACTCGCTCGAATTTTATTATATTTTGTAAGATTAAAGATAAAGAAGAATTGGCGTGGCACTACCCGCTAATTCTGACAATGTCATCTTGTACCGATGAGCTGATGATAATATTGATGACACTACCAATAAATATTAGGAATATCCAAGGGTCAAGTAACCCTGGAACTCTGATGTAGCTTTTACTGGATTTGTTTTACGTCCACCAGTTTTTATAAAATGTGATCTATCAAACAGGTATGAGTAAAATTACAAAATTCAAAATCATGCTGATTTTCTTCGATGGCTTTGACAATACTATACATAGTGGTAAATTCCACTTGTTGCATAAACCCATGTTGACAGTTAGAATGATGACGCTTTTGCACACAAGCATACCTAAGTGGCAATGTGAAACAGAAATTCCAAAAAAACAAAGCAGGGATTTCTTATCTTATCAGTGTTTATGTAACTATTATTTTTGAAACGATTCTGCACTGATTACAATATCGTATAACTAAAACTTTTTAGAATTATTTTTTTTTTGAATACTACTTCTATTGGGCTAATTTCTTATATTTAAAACCATATTATAACAGTTAACTCAATGAAATTATTAATAAAGAAGCTATTATGCCAACAGGACTGCTTCAGTCTCCGAATATCTCTAGAGCTCGATGAGCATACTTGGTTTTCTATAGTGTTGGTAATTAATGTTACGATATTTTCACTATTGTTTGGATTTTCATACTTATTAATGTCTACCTAATGAAAAATTCAGCAAACATGTTTGATATACGAAATAAAATTTACGTTCCTTTAATTCCTTTTGTAATACAAAATGGGTAAGCATTAATTTCACGTTTTTCTTTAAAAAAAAATTCCAAAAATGTTAAGGATGCTAATATAGCTCTTACTTTATCTCAAAGAAACTTTAGAAATTTTGAGAATTTAAGATTTTCTTTAATAAACGCAGTTGATTCCCTTGAATCGGTGAATCATATGATTAAATGCTCACGAAAGGGAATATTGATAGAGGTCATAGATGGATTTTGGCACGACTTACATTCCGAACATTTCAGCGAGGTGATAGTAACGCAGTTGTAAATTATTCAGCAGGTAAGCTCGCACCAAATGAATACATACATACATATGTGGCTTAGTCAAGTTTCATTTCACTTTTAATACAACTTTTAAATTGCTGTTCTGTGACCGATTTTGTTATACCCTTACTGGGGCTGTATAACATGCGTTGGTGGTAACCGCTTTGAGCAGTTTGGTGTTGCCGGTCGTGGCATAATTATTTCTTGAGAAAGAAAGAATGGTGGTACACTATTCACATATTTTGGCATGGTGCACGGTTGAAAATTATCCGAAAAATTTTAATATTTTTTCGTATAAACCTTATGTATAAGGATTTTAGTACAAAGTTTTATAACTTCTAATTTATCAATGGAGATTATACAAATTCGTATTAAGTAGGCTAATACATTTAGTCTATAAAATATTCGTATTAAATGTAAACTTTATTCTTATTAAAAGTTAGTTTATACAAAAATTCATATAAAATCTACACAAAGAAGTTACAAACCAGATCCCTAAAAAACATTAAATCTAAAATTACTGTTAGAAAAATCAATTTTGTACGAAAATAATATAAAATACATACATACATACATACATACCATTTTGTCTAAATATTTCAGGAAATCTCTTGTTCATCAGAAAACCATGATATTTTGTGAAATATGTTCAAGTGAGTTGACGTGAAAGTGCATAAAGTTGTTTTAAGTTTAATTATAATATTATTATATTGATTGTTTCTTTTCAAAATGCAATTTGATGACAAAGTGAGCTTATTTATTACTTTTGTTGCTAATGGTGTAGCTAAAATTACCAGAATCAATAAATATTGCGTAACCGAAACAACCGATTTTCAGTACTTGGATTTTGTGTTTTCAGGTAAGAAAATGTGTTACAATAAACTTTACATTACTTACGTTATTAGCAATTGTTTATAAGAAAAATTCGGTCGTTTAATAGGCTTGCCACCATTTAAAAAGTTCAGTGGAGGACATCCAACAAAAATCATTTTTTTAAATTTTAAATTCATTGTATGTTGCAAATTATTAGAAATTTATATATGAACAGAGAAGTCTTTGTAATGAACATAAGTTTAACGAAATTTTTACTATAACGAAATTTTCATTCGCTAAAATGCAAATTTTGATACGGAACAGTACTATGGCCAACCAAATGATCTCTAAGGAAGTAAACTAAGAAAATTTTACATTTTCATAAATTTATTGCAACGAAATTGCAATATAGCGAATTAATGTTTCTGGCATTGCTGCGGAGTCGGTAAAATAATTTGTCGATTCCGACACCGATGTATTAAAAATTGACTATCCAACTGCGACTCCGACTCCAACTTCTACATGTAATCAAAATATTATAATATTCATAATACTGCTCGTATTCAAATTCTTTCATTAGAACATAATTTAAACATAACAAAAATTTCGGTTGATTTCTACCAGAGATAAGAATAAAGAGATAGATTATTCAGAGCAAATATTTGGCCCGCGACAGTGGTTCCACTTTTATCTTGAGTTTATATTATCAAAGCTTATTCCTGTAACCCAAAACTGAGCCATCTACATGTAAATAGATAAAAACCAAATCACATTAGATTTCTTCATTTTTTTTTTTTTTTTTTGTGAATAGCTATGCACAATTATGTATACGAGTAGCTACCTATATACATACAAAGATATAAAATGGTATTTTTCTTAGACCATATAATATAATGGACCGCTAGCGAAGTGACGTTTCCATATAAAATTGTAAAGTAGCCTGTCTCCAACATCTGCAGCGCAAAGTAGCCTTGTGACCGATAGGGTAACTATAACAAGTATAATCAAAATTAGTACCCACAGATGGCACTACAAAATTCAGTAGATACATTTAGTACCAACAGATGTCACTGCAAATTTAAATTTATATATAAATAAAAAAAAAAACGATAATTCAAAAAAAAAATATTTTATCGACCTATAAAATGGATAATTTTATTTAACTTTGTTCTAACATAAGATTTATTATTCAGATTTATAAGATTTACGATGTTTGAAGTTGCAGTGACATCTGTTGGTATTAACAAGTCTACTTAATTTGGTAGCGACATCTGTGGATAGTAAGTTTGATTATACTTGCTATAGTTACCCTATCGGTCACAAGGCTACTTTGCGCTGCAGATGTTGGAGACAGTTAAAAGCCATTGCTAGCGGTCCATTATATTATATGGTATAAGGTATTTTTCTCATTCGCATTGCGTGAAAACACAAAAAACAAAACACAATAGGAATGAATGAGAAATAATATGATTGTATATCTTTCATAACACATTTATTGTTGTTGTAAAAACCGGTATGATTATTATTTGGTTAATAATTTTCGTCTTCCTGTTTTTTGTGTTTTTTTGTTCGACTTTGATACACGTGTACTTATTAATGATGGTCCAATTCTAAAAATTTATTTATAATGGATTCTGTGCATGATACAATAATATTACAAGGTATGCTTGACAGCTGAAAGCACGTGGAGCATGACGTCACTCAGAGTAAATTTGGATATTTTTTTTTGCGAATTGGTTTAGGTTTATAAAAATATTTTTAGATTTTGAAAATGGAAATAAGTTTCAACGATTGTACACGATAGAAAAAACACAAATCCCGATCAAACGGAGTCAACTTTACGAAATATATTACTCAAATTGACGTCACCAAGGCCGTGTGCGAAACGGTTAAAAACTTAAATATTTTAACTGTGGTAAAAATAACAAAATTTATATTTTAACCGATTTGCTGTGCGAATTGCAACCAGTTAAAAAGTTAAAATTTTGGCGTCCGCTTGTTTTTACTTTTGGAAATAAAATTGAATAACTAATAAATAACTTAGAATAGCGAAAATGAATACTAATTTTGGCTGTAATATATCTTTATTTATAATAATTCATTTAATAAATTATAGAAGTATAGAAAATTGTAAAATTTAATTTCAAAATTCTACAGTACCAAGAAAAGTAAAATTATCGAATAATTATCATTACTAAAAATCTTTAATGATTACTTAAGAGTAATATTTGGGAGCCCAAAACAAGACTCTAAAAATTAAGGGATGTAAATACTTAAAGGTATGAGGTTAGGGATGTTCATCAAAAATGTTACAAGATAAAAATTTTAACTGGTCTGTGACCAGTTACAATTTTTGTGGTGAAAATAATGTCAAAAATTTAACTTTTTAACATTTTATGCGGTATTTTTTTCGTTTCGCACACAGACTAAAAGGAAAAATGGCGATATGTCGATTGGTTGGAACATACCTTGTATATTTATTATACCATGGGTTCTGTGAACGTCACAGTGTGCTACTGTTGAACTCGTTTTGTGGAAGACGGAATTTATATCTCGTTTACAATTGGGACTTTTCTGTTTGAACGTGCTTTAAACACGTTTTTATATACCCGAATATAGATCTGAATTTTTACTTTTGAATATTTCTGTAATTTTTTAACGGATTTAAATTTTGTTTAGACTCAGTTACTAAATTTTCTAGTTTTCTCCTGAAAATTGGAAAATTAAAAAAAAAAGTCACCATCTTGTTACAATTTCTAAAAGAAAATAAGATTCGGATAATCGTTTGCTTGAAGCGACGGACAGTACGCCGAATATAGATCGGAATACCGAAATAAATTCATCAACACCTGAAAAGAACGAAAATAAGATGGATGTCATCGACATAATTTCGGGGATGTTAGAAAATATTTTAATCTGGATGTTCCACTTCAATAATCATCTATGAG
This sequence comes from Tipula helvola, assembly GCA_963556165.1. Classification (NCBI taxonomy): domain Eukaryota; kingdom Metazoa; phylum Arthropoda; class Insecta; order Diptera; family Tipulidae; genus Tipula; species Tipula helvola. The sequence continues at coordinate 121,678,011 of OY744481.1, read as the reverse complement.
GTATTTTGTGGGTTATGTAGCCTTAAAAACAAGTGCAAAAACTAAATGTCCAGGTGCATAAAGATCTTCGTTAAGAATAATACAATTTTGGAAAGTCCGTCAGAATTTTTAATTACTAATAAAAATTATTGTGTAGGAAGCGATTTTGGGAAGCTTAAAGCACCATCCGATTTCTTCTTCAACATATGTATGTAAAGAACAAATTCTTATATTTTCGAGGATGTTTACAGAACATAGCAAAAATAAAAATGTAAAGCAAAATATTTTAAGAATTTGTATAAATAATATCAGCCTAATCAAAAAAGATTTTTATAGCGAATATAATCCGTGTTCCGAACATAATAAAGCAGTTTTAGATTTTATGATTTTGGTGTTAATCAGATAACACTGCAACTGGTTGGCAAAGAAACTTATAAAATCGAATTACTGCAATGCGTGTAACTCGAACTGTAGAGCAGTATTGAAAGGGAAATAGAATATTATAAAATAAAAATGTATTAATAAAAATTTTAAATTCTTTTACTCATAAACGTACCTACTTTTCAAAATGTCGAACAATTCTTCTAAATAATTCTTCCAATATTGAATATTTCTTAGTAGCTTTATTGAGTTGGTAAATAAAAAAATAGAAGGAATTACAACAACAATTGCGTTGGGTAAATTCAAAATTGTTTAGCTAAATGTTTGGTTTTTTGGATTTACAAAATGCATACGTTGTTTTTTTCTTTAACAAGGCAATATAAAACTATTATCATTTTGTGGACGACTTACTGCAAGCATAGACAGTCGAAATTAAATTGAACGTCACAGTCGTCTTTGTTATTCGAAGCTGCTTATCGTCGTTTCTCCCGATAATTATATCTTAACACTTAGCCGGCGAGCCGGATATCAATACCCGTTTAAAATCAATATTTATAAATAAATACATCTTCACCAAAATCGTACCATTGTGACTGTTGAAATTAACGGCAAAATAACTCAAATTAACTATAAAACATATGATACTTTTCAAATTTACGACGAAATATTAACTAATGTTCACGTTAAACAAGTTTTAATAATTTCTCCCGGTAATTTTGTTGGCGTTTTGAAAACTTTTGAAATTTTTAAGCTGACATATGACTTCTTGTGATAACCTACCAACCATTTGAACAAGTGCTTACCAAATATAGAATGACAAATGCTAACCAAATTTATAGGTGTAGAAAGTCGTGAATGATGGAAGATAGAATTTCTGAGGGTACAACGACAGCAATTCACTTAAAGTATTTACTATTATGGTCACGAAGGCAAACAATGGTAATGTAACAGTTCTAACTTTAAGAACGGACTATCGGGAAAAAATGTAGAGCTTACTAGATGAAGATTTCACTTAGGTACAGACTGTTAGAGACTTATCGACATCAATACAGATGAAAATAAATTTAATGGTAAAAGAATGGGAGAAATCTGGGAATGTTGATTTAAAAACAAGAAAGGATTTAACGAATTACACACCGCAGTGATTACAAAATTATACGGTTTATCAAAAAACCAACAAACCAAATTTGCCATATTGCCACAATTGTAAGTTCCGTAGATGGCCCCAAACATATTCGTTAGCATCATTTTTAGGCAATATTCTAAAACCTAGTGTAGGAAAGAGAAATTCTTACTTACAAAATTGCGAAGATTTCAAAAATAAAATTAGTAACGTTACGATCCCACCAAATTTTCTGTTAATCTCTTTAGATGTTACGTTTTTGTTTACCAACGTCGACAGCCAAATTGTTTAAAATATTAACAGTCAAAATTGGAGAAATATAAAGAAAAATGCTAAATCAAATTTAACAAAAATTCAATTTTCCACTGTTTTACTTATCTTTTTGAACAATTCTGAATTTTCATTTGACAACAAATTTTATAAACAAATTTTTAACTCACCTATGGGCTCACCAATAAGTCATATCATAACAAATTTATTAATTGAAAATTTGGGAAATTCGGTTTAAATTCTCTAGATTTTTAACCTTTATTTTACTTTAGATATGTGGACGATATAATTACGGCAATACTAATAAACAAATTTGATTCATTTTTAGAAGCTTTTAATTCAAAAAACAACAGAATAAAATTTACCTTAGAAAAAGAAGTATATAACAAAATTTAATTTTTGGACATTCTGCTGATTCACGAACCAAATGGCAAAATTTTTTGTGATTGGTACCATAAAAATACTTGGTCTGGTAGATATTTAAATTTTCATTCTTGGGTTCCCAACAATTATAAAATTACCACCATTGAAATTCTGACCCAAAACAATCTAAAACTTTCTATCGGAAAAATTTTACAATAAAAATTTAAAAATTCTAAAAGATACATTATTTCGTAACCAGTTTCCTGAGAAATTGGTAAACCACATAATATGGAAACAAAAAAATGCCCATAAACATTTTATTTCTCGATCAACAAATGAAACCACTAATTATTTTGCCATTCCCTACGTTAAAAATCTTTACGAAAAAATTAAAAATCTTTCAAAAATTATAACTTTAAAATTATAGGACGTTCAGCCACAAGCATAAACAACAACTTGTTTTCTAAAATTAAAGATAACATACCTTTAAAGAAACAATCAAATGTTGTTAATCAGGTACAATGTAGTTGCAACGCTACTTATACAGGACAGACGAAACAATTTTAAGAAAAAAGATTTTGCCAACAAAAAAAGTGACATAAATAAAGATCAAAATTTACGCATTAATGCACTTACACGACATCTGAAAAATACAAACCACCAAATAAGTTTAAAGATAACATACAAATTCTCGTGAAACAAAAAAAATTTAGATAAAGATCGATTTTGGAAATGCTACAAATTAAATCAATGTCGTTTAAGATTATGCAACTCAAGATTTATTCATCTACATTGTTTTTGCCACATGCGATTTTATTTTTATTCAAATGTACAACCTTTTTTACATGAAAGCGCCTTAGCAAGGTTTTTTTTTGAAAATTACATAGCTGTGCGTTTCCATGAAAAGTCGGTTTTTGCCCGATGAAATTATTTTAGTAAAGGCAAAGCTTAAGGTAACTATTCAATACCGAAAAGAGCAACGCTCCGAATCAAGCTACCACCCAAACATTGATAGCCCATATTATTTTTCACACCCAGAATTAGTAAATACCTACATTAATTTATTATTTGTTCAACATAAACTTCGATTTTAATTTTGTTCAGATTTTATTTGATTTTAATATTTCGTTCACCGATTGTACCGCTACTCTAAAGGAAAAATGGGACATATATGAAGGTCATATTGTAACAGCAGTGCGGAATTCAGGAAACAAAATTTTGTACACGGAAAGCGACCGAAATCAGGATAAATAATCGCCCCAAAGCCTGTACTTATGCATATCCCTATTTTAAACTATTTACATATGTACAATTACTTCGGTCTAAAAAGACCAAAGTATTGAAATCCTGTTAAAAATGACGAAAAATTTCGTTGGTCCAAAACCACTTTTCTCGACGTTTTGAAAGTCCCTGAGTCCGAAAAAGCAAAAAAAAAATGTCCATCTGTCTGTCTGGATGTCTGGACGTCTGGATGTCTGGATGTATGTACCAGTGGTATCTCGAGAACGGCTTGTCCGATTTGGAATTTTTTTTCGCCAATCTGTTTCTATGGTCAAGGCAGAGATTTGAAAAACTTTTGGAGACTGTACGTCAAGAGAGTGGGGTACCTGCCATACGAATTGACCCAAAATACCTGGTTTTATAAATATTTACGATTTATGCTGGTTTGATTATTGAATTGGGAATTGATTTGAAGGTTAAGCTAGAGGTCAATTTGCTGGTTGAGTTGAAGTTGAGTTGGAGTTGAGTTGTGGTTGAATTAGGGTGTAGTGAGTAGTTAATAAATTTTTTATATGATGGAACTTGCCTATTTATCACCCGATTATTATGAAATTTGATATGTGTGTCGGAAATGGGAATCTAAATTGATGGATGAAGTTCTGAAATATGGCCAAGTATGATAGAACTTGACAATTTCTCATCACCTGTGCGTTGAAAATGGGATTCTAAAATTGTTTTGGATGGAGTTCTGGAATACAGCCAAGTATGAAGGAACTAGCTCATTTCTCAACCGGTTACGATGAAATTCGACATATGTATTGGAAATGGGATTCTAAAAAGTTTTTCGGATGAAGTTCTGGGATTCAAAAATGATTTCTCGATGAAGTTCTGGAATATGGCGAAGTATGATGGAACTTGGCTATTTATCAACCGATTAAGATGAAATTTGATATGTGTGTTGGAAATGGGATTCTAACATGTTTTTTGGATGAGGTTCTGGAATATGGCCAAGTATGATGGAACTTGCCCATTTCTCAACCGATAATTATGAAATTCGACATGTGTAATGGAAATGGGATTCTAAAATTACTTTTGGATGAGATTCTGGAATATGGCCAAGTATGATGGAACTTGGCTATTTCAGAACCGATTATAATGAAATTTGATATGTGAGTTTGAAATGGGATTCTAAAATGATTTTTGGATAAAGCTCTGGAAAACGGCCAAGTAGGATGGAACTTGGTTATTCCTTACCTGATTATTATGAAATTTGACATTTGCGTTGTAAATGGGGTTCTAAAATGATTTTTAAATAAAGTGCTGGAATATGGTCGTCAGTTACACGGTTAGAAATATCAGTATAATTTGGTATACTACTTTCTGTATAAAGTTCTAGAATACGATTTTTCGTGTTAAATTGGATGCCCGTACTCATGTTACTGAAGCTTTTGAGCTGTTTGGCTCTTATTGTATAAGTAAATATGTGTCGGTTAAAATAGAAATCAATACTGTCAAAATTGTCACACCAACTTTATGAAACAGGTGAATGCTACTTCCATTGAAGATACCAAAGACCGAAGTTCTGATCACCTCGTGAGGTTTCAGCCCTTTATATTTTTAGATTGGAATACATCAACCTTATCATTTTTAAATTTAATACTGTTATTACCACCTTCCTCATCTGGTAGGCATCAGTACATCAATTCCAGTTTTGTGGGATAATATACACTACTCCAAAAAATTAAAGGAACACTAATTTTTTTCAATTTTTTTAGTGTTTTTTGAAGAGCTGTATCTTAGTAAAATACGGTCGTACCGAGATGAAAAGGAAAGCAGTTTAAAGCTTCAAATCTCTAGTTTTGAAACTTTTGAACGGAAAATTTTTGTGAGATACCGTTATCACGCAATCATAAGAAAGAGCGCGAAGAAAAAAAATTCGATTTTTTTTTTTTTGTAAGGTGCCATGGGCTTGGGAAATTTGTTTTAAGTTAAACCAATGCATAGGTCGGTTAGCCTGTTAATTAGGCGTAAATTTAATTTCATTCTGGTCTCTCTAGGTCAACTTTTTGCTGAGATATCTGACTTTGAATCAAAAAAGATCCTTTTGCCTTTGATCATCGATATCTCAGCAACCAATGACTGCACAGTATACTTTAGGGCAGCCTTAAAAACTTCAGTAAATTTCCTACAAGACCCTTTAATGATTAGTGGAGAATACATTTTTTTTTCACCCTCAATACTGATTTGAAAAAAGTACAAAAAAAACGAATTTTTAGGTTGTCTAAGTAAATCTAACGTTACTTTACAAATATTGATGAAAAGACTAATGTTGCCAGGTCATTTTACAGTTTAATGTACTCCTAATAGCCGTGTATTATTTTCAAATTGATCCATCCAACTGTTTTTTCGGACAGATTGATCAAAGTTTTACAAAACAATTAAAGGACCAAGTGATCATCAAAATAAAAAAAACGACTTTTTCACATTTTGCGTTAGGTATTTGTTAACCCTTAACGATCGTACGATTTTTTTGCAATACTCGCCCATAAGAGACGACAGAAAATTAAATAAAGTTCTGCAATAATGACCAATTATTATGGAACTTGGCCATTTCTCATCCGATTTTAGTGAAATTTGGTATGCGCGATGTAAATGGGATTCTAAAATGATTCGTGGATAAAGTTCTGGAATATGACCAACTAGGTTGGAACTTGGCCATTTCTTATCCGATTTTGATGAAAGTTAGCATGTACGATGGAAATGGGATTCTAAACTAATTTTTGGATGAAGTTCTGGAATATGGCCAACTAGAATGGAACTTGGCCATTTCTGAACCGTTTTTGATGAAATTTGGTACGCACGATGGAAATGGGATTCTAAACTGATTTTTGGATAAAGTTCTGGAATGTGGCCAACTGGGATGGAACTTGGCTATTTCTTATCCGATTTTGAAGAAATTTGGTGTTCGCGATGGAAATGGGATTCTATAATGAATTTTAGCTAAAGTTCTGGAATATGTCCAATTAGGTAGGAACTTGGCCATTTCTTATAAGATTTTGATGAAATTCAGCATCTGTAATGAAAATTGGGTTTTAAAATTATGTTTAGATGAAATTCTGGAATAAGCCGTATTAGGATGGAACTTGGCCATTTTTTATCCGATTTTAAACAAATTCAGCATGTACTATAGAAATAAAACTCAAAAATTATTTTTGGTTAAAGTTAAATGTTAAAGTTGGAAAGGCGCTTGCCTATTCCTTAAACGAATAAAAGAAATTCGATATGTGCTTTAAAAGTGAAAAACTAAAATCGTTATTCCATGTATTTAATGATTTATTTTATCAATAATTTAAGAATCTCATTTTCATCGTGAATGCTGAAATTCCTAAAAATAGGATACAAAACTTCCAAGTTCCATGACAATTGGCCAAATTCTGGAACTTTATCCAAAAATCACTTTAGAATCCCATTTCTAAGGCACGTGCTGAATTTCATCAATATCGGTTAAGAAATGGCCAATTTCCTTCCTAGTTGGCCATATACCAGAACTTCATCCACAAATCATTTTAGAATCCCATTTCCATCGTACATGCTAAATTTCATCAAAATCGGATAAGAAATGGCCAAGTTCCATCCCAGTTGGCCATATTCCAGAACTTTATCCAAAAATCATTTTAGAATCCCATTTCCATCGCGCATACCAAATTTCACCAAAATTGGTTAATAAATGGCCAAGTTCCTTCCTAGTTGGCCATTTTCCAGAACTTCATCCACGAATCGTTTTAGAATCCCATTTCAATAACGCATACCAAATTTCACTAAAATCAGATGAGAAATGGCCATGTTCCATAATTATTGCTCATATTGCAGAACTTTATTTAATTTTCTATCGTCTCTTATCGGCAAGTATTACAAAAAAAATCGTACGATCGTTAAGGATTAAACAAGTAACTAACGCAAAATGTTAAAAAAGTCGTTTTTTTATTTTGATGAATACTTGTTCCTTTAATTGTTTTGTAAAACTTTGATCAATCTGTCCGAAAAAACAGTTGGATGGATCAATTTGAAAATAATACAGGGCTATTAGGAGTACATTAAACTGTAAAATGACCTGGCAACATTAGTCTTTTCATCAATATTTGTAAAGTAACGTTAGATTTACTTAGACAACCTAAAAATTCGTTTTTTTTGTACTTTTTTCAAATCAGTATTGAGGGTGAAAAAAAAATGTATTCTCCACTAATCATTAAAGGGTCTTGTAGGAAATTTACTGAAGTTTTTAAGGCTGCCCTAAAGTATACTGTGCAGTCATTGGTTGCTGAGATATCGATGATCAAAGGCAAAAGGATCTTTTTTGATTCAAAGTCAGATATCTCAGCAAAAAGTTGACATAGAGAGACCAGAATGAAATTAAATTTACGCCTAATTAACAGGCTAACCGACCTATGCATTGGTTTAACTTAAAACAAATTTCCCGAGCCCATGGCACCTTACAAAAAAAAAAAAATTCGATTTTTTTTTCTTCGCGCTCTTTCTTATGATTGCGTGATAACGGTATCTCACAAAAATTTTCCGTTCAAAAGTCTCTAAACTAGAGATTTAAAGCTTTAAAATGCTTTTCTTTTCATCTCTGTACGACCGTATTTTACTAAGATACAGCTCTTCAAAAAACACTAAAAAAATTAGTGTTCCTTTAATTTTTTGGAGTAGTGTAGTATGGAATGAAATTTTTTATTTATCTCACATTTCGTTTTCTCGCATCATAATTCCATTCCACAAATTCGTATTCTTGTTCTCTTTGCGAGAAATCGTTTTTAGTACCAGTTATAAAACGAGAGAAAATATTAAGAGTGGATTATTTGTCTGTCATTTTTTTTTCTGCGCACAAACGCTTCGATTTTTGTGTTTACATTTAATTTCATTAGAACAAATAAATTTCCAATATTTAAAGTGAAAAGTGTTCCAAATATTTAGTATAAATACATTTGTATATAATACGTATGGGTCTTTCTTTTAAACTGAGACGATCAAATATCTCGAAAAATAGCCACTCTACGGAAAAAATGTCCATAATCAAAATTTAATCATACCGCGGGGGAAATACATTAGTGCAAAAAATAGTCCCCCACCCCCCGCTTTGTAGGTGGGGCGGGGGTAACTTTTAAACTAAGATAGGAAGCCATATTTTTTATTGCAGATACGGATTCTACGACTAAAAGTACGTATGATTTAAATGAAATATTTTGTTCGGTTCATGATAAATGGCGTTGTAATCGACGAAATTCAATTTTTTCAATTTCTTCTTCTTAGAACACACGCATTCGATTCTGCAATGCGTTTGAAATAAAAAACATCACGTTTTCATTGGAAATACTCGAAATTCGTCATCAAAACAATTTATTATTGTAAATGGCAGGTGAATAAAATAATTTTAGCTTAAAATAAGTGTTCAAAATGATGGCCTGCGACTTCAATGCACTTATTAATACGCATTTCCAATGATTGTACACAACTGAGAAGTGTGTTTGGTTGAATTTCAGCACACGCATTTCTGATTCGCTCAATCATGTTCTCACGTGTTATTGGTTCTTGTTTGTAAACTTTGTCTTTGAGATAGCCCCACAAAAAGAAATCTGGCGAAGTAAGATCTGGTGATCTGGTGGGCCAATTTATCGGACCAGCTCTACCGATCCAGCGACCATTGAAATCACGATCAAGTACCTCACGTGCTACCAACGAATAGTGTGCAGGACAACCATCATGTTGAAACCACATGTTCCGTCTCAATTCTAAGTTCAAATTTTCAAGTAATATTGGCAGTTCATTTTCCAAAAACTTTCGGTACATTTGACCATTCAAGTTGCCTTCAATAATGTGGGGGCCGATGAGTTGGTTACCAATTATTCCACACCACACGTTGACAGTCCAAGGGCGCTGATGTTCAACTTGGCGACGCCAGTGTGGATTTTCAACACTCCAATAATGCATGTTGTGTCGATTAACCGTTCCATGGTTTGTAAAAGACGATTCGTCAGAGAACATTACGCAACGAAAAAAATTGGGGTTTTGTTGAATTTGTTCACGTGCCCATTGACAAAAAGTTACCCGATTTTGGAAATCAGCGCCATGAAGATCTTGGTGTAAAGAGACATGATATGGATGATACTTGTGCAGTTTTAAAATTCTCCAAACACTGGTGAGGGACAATCCGGAATCGCGAACTATTTCTCGTGTACTAACATGAGGATTATGTGTCGCTGCAGCCAATACAGCAATTTCATTATTTTCTCCAGTGACTGTTGCTCTACGGGTCCTCTTTTTCGGTTGAACATTTCCATCAGCAATAAATTTTTTGATAGTACGGCCAAATGAAGCACGTGAACGAATCCTATCCGGAAAACGTTGAGCGTAAATAGCAACAGCATTTTCAAGATTTCTGCCAGCTTCTCCATAAACCAGAACCATTTCAATTTCTTTGGCACAGTTAAACGGTCCATTCTAAAGTATTTTATCGTTTATTTTGCAATTACGAAAAACATGAAGATAAGAAATAACACAAACGTTAAATGTGATTTACAAAACTGAATAAATTGTTTTGATGACGAATTTCGAGTATTTCCAATGAAAACGTGATGTTTTTTATTTCAAACGTATTGCAGAATCGAATGCGTGTGTTCTAAGAAGAAGAAATTGAAAAAATTGAATTTCGTCGATTACAACGCCATCTATCATGAACCGAACAAAATATTTCATTCAAATCATACGTACTTTTAGTCGTAGAATCCGTATCTGCAATAAAAAATATGGCTTCCTATCTTAGTTTAAAAGTTACCCCCGCCCCACCTACAAAGCGGGGGGTGGGGGACTATTTTTTGCACTAATGTATTTCCCCCGCGGTATGATTACATTTTGATTATGGACATTTTTTCCGTAGAGTGGCTATTTTTCGAGATATTTGATCGTCTCAGTTTAAAAGAAACACCCGGTATATTACGTATATAATATTCATTGAATATAAAAGGAAAGAAATAAAAGCAAAACATAACCTCAAACAACAATGGAGTCGTGATTGAGAATTCGTTTAACGATTATCAATAGAAGACAGGAAAGGCTGCGATTATTGAGGGGTCGGCGTCAAATACGAGATGACAGTAGGTAATCCATTTAGTATTTCGGATGCCAGATTTCAGGAATTATTTCGATTCCCAAAACATTTGGCAAAAGATTTTATTGACGAATGGTCTGTATTTTTAAACGACCGCCACAAAATACATGGGATTCCACGTATGTTAAGAATTTTGACTGCTATTAGATTTTATGCGACTGGTAAGAATTTTAATGTTTTTATTTTCTATGTACTACATATTCATAAAATACATAATCGTTTATTTTCATTTTAGGATCTTATCAACGAATAGTTGGTGATGGTTTTTTCCTTGCGCTTAGTCAAACATCAGTGAGTCGTTGCATCAAAGAGATTAGTCAGGCTATAAACGACCACCTCACCGAAAAATACATTAAATTTCCCCAAACAGCGACTAAATTAAATGAAATAAAAGCAAAGTAAATATGATTGAATAGAACATATAATTAAAAGTAAATGTAGCTCAATAGTCCAATTATTTTGTTTCAGATTTTATTAACAACATGGTTTTCCTGGGGTAGTTGGATTTATTTATTTTATTTTTATTTATTTATTTATTTATTGTACTTTAACAATAATTTAGTATTATTTGGATGTATCGATGAAACAAACATCCTTATAAACTCTAATTTTAAATCGTAGAAATGATAAGGAGGAGCATTATAACGTCGTACATAAATCAACACGAAATTGTGTTGAAAGATGCATTGGCGTATTAAAAAGACGTTTCCGTTATTTCTCAAGGTAGAGATATTTATGTTACTCGCCATCAGAATGTGGTGTGATAATCAATGCTTGTAGTGTATTACACAATATCTTTGTCAGAAAACGTATTGACATAGATGAATTTGATATCAATATTGATGAAGCTGACAATAATGTTCCTGACGATGCTGACTATACGATTTGGCAATCCCAGCATCTCAGTGAAGGCAGGAGAATAAGAGACGGTTTGGTAGAAGAATATTTTTAATAATAAAAGTTTTATATTGGTATTAATAAATAAAAATAGAACATTATTCTTTATTCAACTAAAGAAAGGTTTTTGTTATTTCTTATTTCATTGGTAAGATTATTTATTGCCGCTACTTTGCCTTTTTCTACTTCAATTTGCCGTTCTAGAAGTAAATTTCTTTATCTTTCTTCTTCTACAAGTCGCTCTGAAATTAAATTTCTTTTGCGGTCCTCTTCTAAAAAATCCTCCATAATCTCTTCCAATGACCTTATTCTTCGCCGTATTGTTGCTTGTGGAGCAGCTGCAGCAATTTGGAGAATATTATTATTTCGTACATTCTGTGATGCAATATGTGGGCATTCTAAAGTGGCATTAATATTGGTTAAACTGGAAGTTGGAACATCACGTGATCGGGTTTCGACGATGGCATTAAATGGCATAGTGGCAGATTCTTCTTCTAACGTTTGCTCGATCATAATTTCAATATGATTTTCGCGGATTCTTTGTGATGATGTTGAGGGATATAGTCGACTTAAGTTCTAAATATAAAACTTGATTAATTTTGGTCATAAATGAGGATAAAGCAAATCACAATTACTATTGGTAAGCCAACTTCGGGTGCAGCATTGGTGTCACCTACGATGGAGTTCCAACTCATGATGCTGATAATCCGTTCTTCCAATTCCGTATGTTTTTTTTGTCGTCCAAGACCATTTACTCCGCTCCTATTTATATTTACCTTAATCTCGGCCGCCCTATTTTTAACGTACAATCTGTATTAAATGATAATTATTTGTAATGGTAGGCATATTTGTAATATAAATTCATACCATACCTTAAATCGGTCCATACTTCTTCCGTTTCGCTCCATCCTTTAATGCGCCCCCGCTGCATTTAAAATATCCGCCACTTTTTTCCATTTTTCTTTCGATTGTCTATTCCCATCGAGACCTTCGAATCTACAATAAAATTATTATATTTATGCAACTAACATTTCCAATTTAAAAAGGTTATTTAGATAATAATGAAAATCATATACTTACTGTCCACGCGCTAATTCTAAATTTTCTTCTAGAAAACTAACAAGTATTTCTTTTTGATTTGCAGATACTTTCTTACCAATTTTTTTTGAAGTTGACTCCATTATATCCACACTTTATTAAAAAAAAATAAAAATTTACCACAAAAAAATCGAATTTCACGTTGCTTTATTTAAATTTCACGAGCAAATTTGGCTACGAGATAATTTGACAGCTCATTCCACATAAGTGGAATTCATTTTCCCAATTCACTGAACTGGAATACAAAAATTTCGTTTAGTACAAAATTTCATTCCACGAAAATGGAAAATTAATTCCTAAGCAGCATTAACTCATAACCCCGAAGTTTTAACTAAAATGGATCCACTAAGGCAATATTCCACAATAAGATATGAGCCCAAGCAAGCACCAATATTTAAAAAAATGTAAGTAGAACTTTAAGAAATTATATTAATTTGCCAAAGACATTGGCCCTCAGATACCAACAAAGGTTCTCGAGTATTTGGGAGACATGAAATGAAACGTGAAATACGTTGTGATAAACTTAGTCAACCATCAATCAACTTTGTCCAACTTTATGAAAACATTTTATCTAATCTTGATTATAAAAGCGATGAACCATTATATATAGCATCCTACATTGAATATCCATTATAGGCCATCTCTGTTTATTACTTTACAGAAATTCTCCGATTATAATCAATTCTTAAATTTTTTTTGAAACAAACTATAAATTAAGTTATCGAAATAGCTTTGTGTCAAAAATATAATGTAAAACGGGGTCGATTATGTAAGCATTACGAGTTTCGAGTTTCTCGAAATTGCGACAAAACGCGACTATGTAAAACTTTACGAGTTCTCGTAATTGTGGCTTGTTGTTGTTGTTTTACTCGTACAGCTTTTTATGTACGACAGACAACTCGTAATGATTGAAAAAAATCAAAATATGCATAACAACCACAGTACTGTGCATAACAACAACAAAATTTTATGCCGAAAATTACGCTATTGGGCAACACTTTTGTTTAAAAAAAGTGTTTCTCGTAATTGCTTACATAATTGCGTTATTTCGCAATTACGGCATACTGAGTTTCAAGTTCTCGAAACTCGTAACTCGTAATACGAGAGATACATAATCGCACCCCAGTACTCGAATTATTTCGAGACTGAAGCAAATTTTATTGTAAGTTTCAGTGAATTCCAACCTTGAAATGGAAATACTTAAGAGTGTACATAATACTTACTAGTATTATGTAAACTCCTAAGTATTTTGAATGTTGATATTGGTAAGATTTTTTCATAAATAATAGTTCTATTTAAATATAATAATAATTTGCAAATATCTTCTATCGTGATATATTTTTTATTTCATAATAATTAATTTAGTATTGCCATCGTTTAAAATCATAAGTTTTTGGGATAGAATTTTGGACCAACTCAACAGACATATATTTTGTGCCAGCTTTTATAATGTTGTCCAAACCGTCACCTATTCTCATGAATAAAACAGTAATATTAGTTACCGTGGTATATTTATGTAAAATATCTTTAGCTGCTTAGGTAGACCAACCTATTAACAGTATTACGAAAATATGCCATGTGCAAAAGATATAACTGTTTCTAATTTGATCATTTTCACACTAGAGATTACTGTAAATTACCATAATTGTTTGTGAATTATAAATTTTGCATGGAATTCAAAAATAGTTTTATATGTTTATTATGTATGTGAGGTATATAACATGAGTATATAGATAATTCCCCAAAATTTGTTTAGTTCATAAATAAACGAATTCGAGAAAGGACCATTAGTGAACTATCTCATAGTTGTTCGGTTTTATAAAATTATTGTTAGCCGTGGATAGTGTTAATAATTCGCAGTGTAATGTCGTGCATGATTCCAAGTGTGATCGATGAAAATCTATCTAAAAATCCGCGACAGATGACAATTAATGGCGTCAAAAAATTCACCAATCATTATAGTCCATTTGTCGAACGAATATATTGGATCATTACATTTACCCTGTTGATTTCATTGCTTGGCTATTACGTTTATCAAATTGGAGAAACATGGATGCGAAACGATGTCATGTTAATCGATAGGAATAGGCCAACCCACATCTTTGAAATTCCATTTCCGGCCGTAACAATTTGTCCACAAATCAAATTCACAAGGGATAAATTAGATTTGTTGGAATTTTCCGAACGTTATGCGGCCAACAATTCCGGTTTTTTGAGTAGCGATTATGGAAAAAAGGTTTACATGGCTTCGCAAATATGTCGAAACGACTTTAGGTATTTTACTAAGCTTCCGTTTGAAAGAGACTTTCATGAAGGGCATGCGATTAATTGGATCGACACACTTATAGATGTACTGTTAAGTTAAAAATTGATTATTCGAATCTGATATACTAATTGGAGTTACATTTTATTTTAGTTATCGCCTTCTAGTTTTGAGGATATTTTCGATGAATGCCAATTCGCGAGGTTTGATTATCCTCTTTATAAGTGTGAACAGATATTTTCGAAGGTTATAACGAACGAAGGTGTCTGTTTTACGTTTAACACAATTCGCGATATTTTACGGGCCGATTCGTTTCATCAGGATTTTACATATCACAATATTACAAGAGAACGCGATGGATGGCATCCTGAAAGTGGTTACACTAAATCTAAAGCTTATCCCTTTAAGGGGATATTAGAGGGATCAAGGTTTGTTGATGGATTAACAATTATTTTAAGGGCGAATCGATCCAACATAACTCCGTATTGTTATCCTACAAATGTGGGATATAAAATCGCATTACATTCACCGTCCGCCTATCCACAAACATATGATGATGGTGTCATTCAGCTTGGCTATGGTAAAGAGTACATAATAGCAGTGATACCACAAACTATAGACGCCTCTGCAGATTTAAGATCAGTTGCACCCAAGGCGCGGCGTTGCTTTTTCAATGATGAACGCAAATTGCAATTCTACACATTTTACAATGAACATAATTGTCGCCTCGAGTGTTATGCAAATTTTACGAAGAAAGAATATGGTGGTGTTCCATTTTCATTGCCGCGCGATAAAAATACCACCATTTACGTCCTGAATCATAGAAATGAAGGTTGGGGGTTACTCAGAAATAGGAAATTCTTACACGAGCACTTCAAAGTTTACGGTGAACCTTTCATGAACTATAAGAACATTACTAATTGTAATTGTTTACCGGAATGCAATGCAATTCTTTATGACCACAAAATTATCACGTCGGAGGATGTAGAGGAGATTATTGACGATGGAAACATCATTAAAACGGAAATAAAAATTTTATTCAACGAACCAAAGTTTATGGGCCAGATATGGGTGCTCAGGTATACTTTCGAAACAATGTTATCGGACTTTGGAGGATTGATGGGCTTATTTATTGGTACTACGGTGTTGAATTTATTTCAATTGATTCATTTTTTGGCAAAACGCTGTCGCTTTACGAACGTAGTTTCAAATGAAAATTGAATAAAATAATTTTTTTTCGATTTTTTTCGGTTTTTTTTTTTTTTCGATGGCGCTACATCCCATTGAGAGATTTGGCCACTCCATTGTGAAGTTTCGTAATCATTTTTTCAACGGATAATGAGTCATTAATTCATTGATCCTTACAATAACGGTTCAACGAACTTAGAACCTCCGGAGCTTAAAGCAAGCATGCAAACAACTGTGCCACGGCAAGACTATATCAATACCACATTATAGAAAGGTCAGACGGAGAAATCAAAATGTTTGCAGTTAAAAAACTAGAACTTTTATTTATCAGTACTTACGTAATTATGTAAGGGAATAGTGTCTACTGTATACCTAATTATAATTATCACGAATATTATCCACTACCTTGCATTCTTACGAAATAAACAAAAGTAATACATAGTTTGTTATTTTAGTGCCTTTTTGTGTGTTTTAGCACAAATTGTATTTCTAATATGGCGGGAGCCACCGTACAAGAAAATCTAACGAAGTCGCTTTAAGTCGGATTGAAAATATCAAAATTAAATTTGTGAGTGGTCGACCTCACCCCATGTCCTTTAAGATTAGACAAAATGCCAATTAAAAAAAACGTAGAGATACATGCTTCAATTTTAGATTAGAGAAATGTGAAGCATTGACATATTTGGCAAACTCGTTCGACAGTAATTGTGCAACTATTCTAATAAAAATGTGACTAAATAAAATTGTGTAAGATTTTCATCGATTTAAAGAAAAATGTACAATGGAATAATATAAAAGAAGTCGAACAGTTTTTGCTGTAACTTACTTTGTTGTGACTTGTCTCCATCAGCTTCAATTTATTTGTCCTCACCCATCGTACAACAGGTTTGTGAATACGTTTCTTTGTCCCGTAAAAATTTTCTAACTCTATCAAATACTAAAAAGTTGGCTTGTAAATAGCATCACTTACAGTGCCTGATTTAATGGATTTTTTCACTTTGTTTAGTTCCTTCATGTAATTGGTTCTAATAATTTTAAATTTTTTTGATCGTCTCCCGGTAAACATTCCTATCATATTGATAGTATTTTTTATTTAACATTGGGTACGCCTCATTGTTTTGGTTTCGGTCGCTATATTCCGTACATTTAATTTGCAATAAAATTGATAAAATTACTGTGCGTCTAAGAAGGTTTTATTGACTACATTGCCCAATTATTGTACAAAATTTGTATTTATTTGAAACTAATTGAAATACAGTTGACTAGCCTCTAGCGAAAAAAATTGAATTAGGATATTATAACAAAAATTTGCTACATTAAGCTAGGGTCTAGTTGATTGACATCAGTTTGTGCTCTATGTTAATTGTTGATTTAATTTTTAACTCGAAAGTGACGAACGATATTCTCACTTCTGATCACATGTGTCTGCCTTTTTCTATTAAACTTAAAAGACCACCGTTTAAACCATACCGTAACAGGAAATTACCCGATTGGGATTTTTCTCTCCCGTGCTCATTCCTCTACTTGTTACACCGAGCGAATCTAAGGATATTGAACTACAAGCATCTTTGTTTACAAATGCAATTTCGACTGCCTTTGAAAAATCATACTAGAAGTCTCGGAACAAACCTTTTTAGAGTTCTGAACTTAAAAGGTTAAGAAAATTCGTTAGAAAATTATAAAACAATTTAAACTTCAAGCTGATTGGAGTAACTTCTTAGTGGCTCAGGAGGATTATAAAAGAAGTTTAAGGCAAGCTCAGAAATCTTAGTGGATTAACTTTTGTTAGAAAATTAACAGCTTGTCGGCTGTAGCTAGACTTAATAAAGCTTTGGCTAAAAATGATGTTTGTTGAATTAATGCTCTTCTTCTGCCGAATGGTCAGCTAGCACCTCTTCCAATAGGGAGGTTGGTGAGCTCCTTCCTTCTGTTCATTTCCCCGGTTGTCACTTCAGTTCTGATTCTGTTGATTTCAAGCCTGCTAACTTGTATGTTAAAACCCATAATTGGGGTTTAGCCTACAAGCTGATCACTCACGACGTTCTGCGTTGGAGTGTATTCTCATTTGCACCGTACAAAGCTGGGGGTTCTGATGGGATTTTCCCTACTGAATTACATCATGGCTTTTCCTACATTCTTTTTATCTCGAAGGCTGGCAAGTCTGATTATTCGGGGCCTATTAGTCTGTCTTCAACTTTTCTTAAGACTTTACAAAGAATCGTCGATATATTTATTAGAGATCATTATTTGCCGCTCTTTCCACTTAGAAACATGAAACATGCTTATAGAGTTGGTAAATGAATTTGTCACTAAGGTTGAAAGGTTCCTCAATAATAAAGAGTTTCTTATGGGTGATTTCTGGATATGAACTTTTGGTAATACTTCGTTTGCTACGTATACTAAAGCCTGTATCAATTTTGGTATTGATATGTCTATTAGTTAGACGAGCTACTATAGTTAAACTACAGTATTCTGGCTTCATTGTCCAAAGTTATGGTATGGTATGGTGAATTGAGAAGGGCTTACTCGTAGATCCGCCTAATACTGATTTAATTATCTTTACTTGGCGTAGAAATATTGAAGTTTCTCTGTTTCTTCTCTTTTTGGAAGAGCGAATACTAGATCTGGCCATGTAAAACATCTTGGTGTCTTCTTGGATAGTAAACTCTCACGAAATAACCACTGAATACACTTGAGCGATGATTCTCATAAAAAACTTAAAACTTGTATAAACTCAAACACGTTAATTTTTATATTTTTATAATATTTATTCTTATTACTTGTTTTATTTTTATTTATTTATTTTGTTACAACTTACAACATTTTATTAATATGTCCAAGCAACACAAACGGAAAACCCCATAAACCGAAACTAGTGATGCATATTTATAAATCAGATAAAGCATCAGAAGGTAATCCCATATTTTCATATGAGAATCACTACGTTATTTTGGTTTTCCCTTTGTTTCATTGAATATCCATTTACAATCACTGCCAAGCGTGAACATTCCCGCGGCCTTGAAAACTCTATGAATTTCAACAAAACCAGAATTTATCGTAATTATTAATACAACATACATACCAAAATAGCACCAAATACCAATATAATTATTTTAATTAACCTACTTATACCTATTGAACATGTATTTAACAAGCTTTTATTTTATTTTGTTTAACTTGAACCGTAGTTGTGATCATATTACGGAGTTACATATGCAAATCGGTTACTTCGTTTAACGCTTATCATTATCGGTGAGAGTTAACTCATGAAAAAGCATTATATTGAGTGTACGATTGTTCATTAGTGGCAAAATACTGATACGGTTTATTGCCCGTTATAATACTGAATGTTCAGTTTTTACATTAACTACTTGAACTTCACCGTCCTTACCCTGATGAGCCGCTATTATGCGACCTAGGCTCCACTTTTTTCTTTTTTAACCAATCATATTCGACCAATTCAGGAATAGGATCGTCCCAACCAATATCTTGAAGCGTCCTCAAGGTTCGGCTAACTAATTTTGCGGTAATAATAATAATAATGGGTATAAATAATCCAAATGGAACGAACAGTTGACACATCTCCGACAAAATACTTCTTTATGAACATTGGGAGGATAATGAGAGTTTATCCAGATCTATTTCAAAGTTATCCGATATTGTGTTCCACGATATGAGCCCATATGAGCGAAATTTGAGATTTTGAATGGTCGTTTGAAGCTAGTGATGAGTAATTTGAACAATATTTTCGAAGTTCAAAAACACCTAGGTGCAACAAACTAATCAATTCATGTTTTAACTGCAATGCGTCATGAAGCGCTGGGCAGTCGGTCAAAACGTCATTAAAGTACAAGTCATATTTTACCACCTTTGACGCAATCAGATATTTTTCATATTGATCGTCGGCCAACTGTTTTAGTATGCGTTTTGCCAAAAATGGTACACTTGCCGTTCCATACGTTACAGTGCACAACTTAAAAACCTGCAACGTATATGAAGAATGATTTCGCCACCAAATCCGTTGAAGATCCTGTCGATCATCGTTCAATCGGATCTGCCGGTACATTTTGGCGATGTCACCGCAAAACGCATAAATATGTTTGCGGAATCGAATCATAGTTGAGAAAATAGTCTGTTGTATGGTGGGCCCAACCATCAAACACTCATTTAATGAAATTTGCGTCGACGTTTTGGCCAATGGATTGAACACGACTCGTAATTGAGTGGTGGTATTACTAGCTTTGATCACATAATGATGTGGTAAATAATAAGTTTGGTATTCACTTGGAATAGTAGCTGCGGGATCATGTGACCCAGTGTAATATATTCCGACATAAATTTCCGATATTGTTGATAAATATCAAGTCTACCAAGAAGACGTTTTTCTAATGCGAGAAATTGATGACGAGCGGACTGATTCGATACTCCTAAGTCCGTTATCTTAGGCTTAATTGGAAGTGAGACCGAATATCTTCCGCAGGACAATCTTTTAACGGTTTTGCTATAGTGGTCTTCACATAACCTCTCTTCTGATGAATACGTGGTTTCGCGGGGAACACTTTCTATTTCCCAACCTAATTTCATTTGCTCCTCGAGGGTTGCAATGCTACAGAACCTAACATATGAATTAGGTTCGTAGTAGCGATACGTTACATTCTCTGTTTTGCCACACACGATGTATCCCAATTCTGTGTTGTAGAATGGAGGAAGTTCCGCGACTGGTCTAACCGAATCGCCATTAAATAATTGGTCATAAACTTCAGCACCTATCAACAAATCAATTCGATCGGGTATGTTGAACTGTGGGCCGGCTAGTTTAATGTCGATGGGAATGGACGTTAAGTCTAAGTTTAAATATAACGACGGTAATTTATTTGAAATTTTTGGAATAACATAAAATTTTAACTCCATAGTAAAGTTGGACACCCGCGACGATATCGACAGATAAATTTTATGCTTTATTTTAGCTTCCTTACCCCCAATACCCACAATAGTTTTATCAGTTGAATATTTAGTAGCTCGCAAATACTTCCACGCATCATTGGTCACAAAATTCATGTGATACCCACTGTCAAGAAGTGCTCTACACAATATTGGATTCCCGTTTAAAACACTGGCATTTACGAGAGCTGTGCCAAGCATTATTATCGTTTTCTTAGGAGCGTCACTCAAATGCCCACTTGGTTCAGATTGATTTTGACTGGCTCTATGGTCCGACGAATGGCAAGCTGTATAATTGTTTGCCATTTGGCTCACTACAGAACTAAGTTGTGCAGTCCCTTGAGCTGATTGTGTCTGTGATGTAATTTGTTCGCCTTTATCACTAGTTATCCCTACTCGGGCGCCATTTAATGACTGTGCAGGTTGTTCAAAAGCATGCTTATTCTGGTTAAAATGATGCCTGACATTGTGCTTCAATGAACACAACTTACATGGAGGGTTCTTGCAGAACCGAACATTGTGTCTTAACAAGACAATTGGTGCATAATTTGTGTTGACGAACAAACTGAAACCGCATTTGTGGTGTTAATTTATCATCGTTGAATAATGGGCAATTACTGATTGAATGAGACCCGAACAATATCTACAACTTTCTGAATTGGAGACCAAGGCGGTTGGCTTGTTAAAATTCGACGGTTGCTTGCCAGGTCCAGTAGACTGCCGAGGAGGCTGTCGCACTATGTTAGATTGAACAGCTTCGAGCGAATGGATCCGATTTTTTAAAATTTGAATGAATTCTCCAAAATTTAGGAGACTATTCGCTTTCGAACCTTTGATTATATCGGTACGTGACGAATTATCTAATTTTTGAGTTAAGTGGTGAATCAGCATAAGATCCCATTCTTCCACTTTGACATTCAATGACTTCAACGAATTATAATTCCTAACGGCTTGGTCGATGAAGCATTGTAATGATTTCGACGAATTTTCTTGCGGCATCTTAATATCACAAATCCCTCTCATATGTACCCTCTGGATAGCAACTTCATTGTTAAACCTATCACAGATGATCTTCCAGGCAGTTTCGTAATTCTCTGCAGTGAAGGAAGATGGTCAATTAAGTTATAAGCGGATCCAGACCGAATGTGTGTAATTAAATAAACAAATTTTACAGTGGCATCAATCTTCTTCTTATGAATGAGGTCAATGAACACATCTCGGAATGGTAACCACTCGGACTCGGCTCCACTGAAAGCAGGAAGTTTAACTCTGGTAAACGAATGCCCATTGAACTACTTGGTTCAGCTGACGCTTCATGCATGGAACTATTTAAAAATGAGCCAGCACCTTTTCAATTCCCGAATTTTATTTAAAATAATGGACTCCACCTTTCCGTAATCGTCTCGGTCACTAACACTAGCATCGTCGACAGACTCTATCCTGAACTGAACTGAACCATATTTATCATAGACTAACTGTACTCGTCACAAAAGTGACTCAAACGAACCCAACGTGGTCGCTGTATTACATTGATTTTTAAAATACGTTAATTGACCCTTAAACGCAGCACGTTGTGTTTTCAATTAATCTAAAATATCAGTATCATCATCCCCATATTGGCAACTCGACTAATTCAACTATAATGCTCTTACATGATTCAACTCTTGGGTTTATTAACAGGCGACTAATTAAATTTCCGGTTGTACCGATTATGCAATTAATTAAACAAAGCAATATGATCACACTTACTTGAATTTAAATATATACCTTCCAATCGTGAGTGAAACTGGCGATATGACGGTAGACGGCCCGTATACAATTCCTTTGGAGCTATTACTCCGCAACATCGATGAGTTATTAAGAGCAATGACTGCTTCAATGATGATTACGTTATAACAGACTTATGTTGTTGTAAAACCAATACGGAGTATTTTCTGCACAAATAGAATGACTATGATGCGATGAAATGTTATAAATGTATAATGAACGATGAATTCCTATGCGCACAAAGTATCGATGACTAATTACTATGACTGCACCGACTGTCACAAGCTACAATTAGGCGCACGATATGTTGACGTTAACGAATGTTCCACTGAAATGTAATTTTACAAACTGGCGGACGACTATGTTGACCACACTGCCGTGTTATCACTTCGAAGATACAATAACGCCATCCACAATGGTTATATGTTATATGATGTTAGACTCCACGACGGATACTGGACACAGTATACATAATTTGATGAAACACAAACTGGATACGTATGTAAATATTGTCCGACGAAATATGATGTACACAAAATAGCGTACGACTTGAAAAAAAACTTGAAAATACATAACGAACACTGAACACAGCACACACAATTCGATGACAACAAACTGGATACGTGCAAATATTGCCCGGCGATACGTGTTGTACTCAAAATGGCGTACGACTTAGTTCTCCACACTCGCGATGTAAACTCGAAGATTTACTAATGCTATCCGCAATGGCTATTTAGCATTTATTAAATTGTGGTAATAAATAAATACACAACGAATACTGGAAACAGCACACACACTTTAATGATGCACAAACTGGATACGTGCAAATACAGGCTGACCAGAAGTTGTGACAGCAAAAAGAGGAAAACCGATTAAAAAAAAGAGTACAATAGAGTACCATACATATTTAAAAAAAAACTGTATTTTGGGTAAAAAACTGAATACACTAAATTTATAAAAAAAACTTATGCCGCTATAGCGTTTTTTTTGGCGATATTTTCGGAATGGGTACGAAGGGCCGAATTTCAAAGGGCCGAATGGGTCGAAGGGCTGAATTTTTTTGTTTATTTATTTTTTGTTTTTAGAAATATAGGGCAAATTATTTTTTTTTTTCACACCATTTTTTATATTCGTTAGAGTGAAGGAAAATTCTATTTAGACGAATAAAATATTTAGTGATGTAAATTAGTGAATATTAAAAATTCGGCCCTTCGACCAATTCGGCCCTTCGACCCTTTTCGGCCCTTCGACATTCGGCCCTCTGATATCATTCCATATTTTCGCTGTTGCAGCGTTATTCGAAATTCAAAATAAAGTCGTTATTTTCAAATAACGCTGAGAACAAACTAGAAAAAAGAGGACAATTTTAAATAAATGTTTTTAATTTTATTTTATTATAAAGTAACACATATAATATCATAAGACTTCTTGTCTCTTAAAGTTAATAATTAAAATTATAAAAAAATGACTAGCAGACTTCAATTGCTAAGAGTAACAATAAAAATAATTAATATTTATTTACTAATTACAAAAAAAAATATTGAATATTCATGATTTTAAATACTTTTCATTTGATCGTATGGCTCTAAGAGCGTTTTTGTCGTTCTGAATTAAATAAAAAAACTCAGCGCATGAAACATTTTGAAAATTAAATTTTATACATAAAATACTCTGGATGGTTTCTACATCAAACCTATTGCGCTCGTCAGTCCATTGACTATTCATTAAACTGAAAACTCGCTCCACATTTGCATTATGCCCGGGAATGGCAAAGAAATATTCACAAATTTTAAGGAATTCTGAATTTTGTTCGTCGTTTGGAACTGCAACAAAAAATTCCATCCACTTTCCGTGGGAAAGTTTTTCATTAAATTGTTTTTCTTTTATCGCGGCCTTCAAAAAACTTTTCAAATTATTAGATTGGCTTATAAGAATTGAATCGTTTATATTAATATGTTTCTCTATTAAAAATTCAGCGGTTTTTGATATTTCAGTCCACTCAGGTTCATTCGTTAAAGCCATCCATTTAAAAATAGAAAAATCTTTGAATTGTGTTGTCCATTGTTTTAAATAATCTAAACAGTTCTTATAAATTTCGATGACATTCTTTTTAAAAGCTGAGCATTCATTAACTATTTCCTCATTTTTTCTTAAAACGTTTAAAGCTAATACTGGCAAAAAGTTGTTAATTATCCTTTCCTCTAGCGCTGCTTGAACTGCTTCCAAAATACCCATTATTTCAATCAATGAACTATGCTGTTTTTGCATTTTGTTTGTGTTAAGGTGGAAAACGTTTGCCAACGAGTGTAAGAAAAACAAATATGCCTCATTTAAAGGATTTTCAAAAAAAAGTTTCAGTGTAACTGGTGATTTCGGAATAGACAAAATATATGATCTTAGAGGTTCATACAATTTCAATACCCGTTCGATGGCAGGAAACAGTGACAACCACTGAGTCTTAGACGAACTAAGAATAGTTTTATAATCCATGTCGAGAAATTCACAAAACTCCTTAAGCTTTTCAACACGAACTGTGAAATATTTAAAATGGTCATACAATTTCCCAATAATTAGCTCAACATCGACTGGCCATAAATCCGTACCATGTTTAATACAATTGTTGAGATTGTGGGCTGGGCAACCGATGCCAACTATATCAGTAAAATTTACGTCGCCTTTTAATAGTTTAAATCAGGGCTGGAAACCACAAATCATACCATACCAAAACAAACCGCCATACCACGGCATGTTGAAGAAAACCATACCATACCACAAATCATGCAATTCGTTTTTCGGTTCCTCATACCGCAATATAAAACGCGATTATTTTTTGTGGTTTGCGGTTTAAAAAGATATTATTATTATATCTTAAAAATGCAATTAAAATAATGTGAAAATAAAATAATCCGACAATCCTTAAGTTTACTTTTAGTATACATAATAATCTAAATTTTGAATCGAACGCACCGCACCTCCAGCAGTTCAATAATATATTTGTTACATTGAACGCACCTTACAAAATAAGATTGCTAGAATTAAAATCTTTATGCGATTGTTTTTGATGCATTTCCGGAACTAAAGCTCCGAGATGATATTTCGGAAACTATTCTAAAAATCGTAACAGTTTTGAGACTTGTTTATTCTGTAACGCTACAGCTGCAAAACAATCAACTCGCGTTAAGTCAGGCTTTCGCTATCAATGTATTATGAATCGATTTCTACAATGAAAACCAAACCTAATAACTTTGTTAGCCAAAGCCATTAGGATCCGAGCGGGTAAACTTTTTACAGAGACCGAAGCTACCTAACCAAGGTACCAAACACTTTTATCAAAATAAATGAAAAACAGAGCTGTGATTTATTAATGAAACTTAACCAAAAGACAGAAGTGGCGAGGAAGACATACTGGAGCAACTGGACAAAGTGTCAACGCTGTTGTGAATGAGAGTAATACTACTGCTAGTAGTGTTAATCTTAATATTGAGAATGTTTTGCAATCATTTAATGGAATTCAAAGAGAAGTTCCTCAACCTTAAAATTCATTTTATCTACGTATTAAGATGGTATAACGACCCCAATTTATTAGATGATAGTTTAATAATTAATTTGAATGAAAGATTCAAATAGAAGATTGATTGTATTATGAAATTCAAAAGGCTGTTGTATGAAATTACATTTTTTCTTTATTTTTATTTTATTGTGGTATTTCTTAATGTGAATTTTTAAAAAAACCACTGCAAGTTTGTTTTAAATTTTTAATAGAATATATCATACTGAAACCATGGTATATCATCCATACCATGGTTTGAAGCTTGATCATACCATCAACCCATACCGTACCACGGTTTTACATCTTGTGAAACCACCAAACCAAACCACACAATATTTTTCCGTGGTTTCCAGCCCTGGTTTAAATACATTATTTTCATCCGCACGCTTAATTCCACCAAAATTTGTGTTGCAGTTGTCACCGCCGAAAGCAACACACTTGCTTTGTAGATTAATGTTAGTTAATGAATCCACTACTATGTCTTTAATTGTTTCAGCCTTTTCATTTGTTACATAGTGGAGTTCAATGAGCTTGACTGTTAACCCAGATGTACTAGTAAAATATTGGATCAATACAGGGAATAATTTTGTCGCTCCGTGGTTGCTACCATCGGTACAGACTCCTACGATTTTTATGTTACCGTTTTCAATTTCGGTTTTAATATTTTTTATCGCCAACGGATATAAGACATTGCGCATTATCGCTTGAGTTTTTGTCCTGGCACTAGAAAGTTTTGACGCGGTTTGGAATCTTTAAATAGAATTGTGTAAAGCTTTGTTGAACAGTCCGTTGACCGAAAGCTGAAATGATGTTGTATTGTATGGTATGCTTGTGTTGCTTCACAAGTTGATACCAAATCCTCTTCTCTTGGTACTACGAAAAATTGTGTCAACGACTTGGATATATTTATTGAGCCGACATTTTCCTTATGTTTTTTAGATATTAGGTGTTGTTCCAAATCTAGTTTGCCTTTATTGCCAATTGATATATTCGAATTGCACGTAATAAAATTTACCGGCAAATGCTCGAGCCATGCAGATGCCATCCCAAAAGCAAATTCCCAAACAAAGTGATTTCAGAGCACAATATTAAAAGTTTATTTTCTGACAATTTTGGTGAAGTTGGCGGCTGAAACGGAAGGACCGAGCAAAACCAATATAAATTGATGATGTATTCTTTATTCAAGTAAAGATTCAAGTTAGGCTGGGGATTGGCGAAGCCAATAGAAGATAGAAATTATCTAGCTATTTTGGTATTCTCTATTATGAATGAGCTGATGCTCAAAATAGAGTGTGCCGAAAAGTATGTAAATTAATAAGTGAACAATAAATATTTCATGAGTTGTAATGTCTTTGCTAATGTCTTTGCAAATTACTTAATTCAATTTAACTAACAGTTTACCTTTTTTAAAATATGTAAAACCAAAACAAAACTAAAAAGTAAACTAACCTTATTTTTTAAAAAATAAATGCGTACTGTGGCGGCGGTGAAATACACACCCGATAAACATTAGAATGAGATTTTTCCCTTTGGGCAATCCTAATGTCAGTACAAAAATGATTTCTGAAATAAAAATATATTTTTTTTGTTTCAAAGAAAAGAGAATAAAATATAGGATAAACCCATGATTCTATAAATCCCAGGTTAGCTCGATTTTTCAAAACACGTGTTCGTGACGTCATGCAATTCTTTTTTACTTTTCGTTTTTTTGTTTGTTGTTGTAATTTATATACGTATTGAGAATTGAGTGACGTCAAAAAAAAAAGATGGCCATTTGTTTACATATTTCGAGCTAACCTTGGTTTTATTGAATCATGGGATAAACCTAAAAAGAGGACAAAAAAGTTAATCGATTGAAAAAGAGAGAGGACAAAAAGAGCGAGGTTCTAAAAGAGAATATGTACTCTAAAAAGAGTACGGATGGTCACCCTGTGCAAATACTGCCTCGGCGATACGTGTTGTACACAAAATGGCGTACAACTTTATTTTCCACACACGTGATGTCAACTCGACTATGTAACAATGCTTTGTCGAGTACAATGGCTGTCTTATACACGAACACGAACTATTTGTAATGTACTAGGTTAATGCATTGATAGTTGTAACAATGGTAGACATACACCCAACTGTGTCTTATACCTATAATATGTGAACTATATTAACGTGCTTAACTTATGTTCCAAAACATAGAAAAACCCGGCACAACCATCAGGCTCGAAGGACCAAAAAATGAACACACTTGAGCGACGGTTTTCATAAAAAACTTAAAACTTGTATAAATTCAAACACGTTAATTTTTATATTTTTATTTTATTTATTTTGTTACAACTTACAACATTTTATTAATATTTCCATATTATTTGGTGCCCTTTCGACGGCTGATATAACAAGAATACAATACTCGCCAAAAAATGTGACAGCTCAAGCAACACAAACGGAAAACCCCATAAACCGAAACTAGTGATGCATATATATAAATCAGATAAAGCATCAAAAGGTAATCCCATATATTCATATGAGAATCGCTAACGTTATTTTGGTTTTCCTTTGTATCATTGAATATCCATTTACAATCACTGCCAAGCGTGAACAACCATCTTGATTACAAAATTAAGAAAGCTACTGCCATTTTATTGGCAGTGTAGAAGAGCTTTTGAGAAATCGTGGGGACTGACCCTCAAAATGTTATTGTTTGTTTATAAATCGTTGGTTTTATCAATCCTCTCATATGCTTCCATTGTTTGGTTCCCAGTGGTTGAATTAAAGGCTTATTTAAATAAATTTAACGGATTGCAAGCTACTGCTCTTAGAGCTATTACTGGAGCTTTGTCTTCTACACGCATAAAATTTGCGTGAATCATCAGAAAAATTTATTAATATTCAATATTAAAACAACATATATGCAACGTGAGATACCTGCTTCCAAATTTATAATCAACGAAATAACGGTCAGTTACACGGTACAATATCGCGAATATACCAGCACATCTCTTATTACTGTACTAACGTGAAGATCGTCGCGTGATTGATGTATCATCTTACCATTCCCAACATCATCTGTAATTACGGTATCACATTTCGAGGTCATCAATTCATCACGAAGTAGCGATGAAGGATAGAGAAACATTTGAAGATGACTCCGGTAACTTCGAAAGAATTATCCTGAATGTAATTCATGAGAGCAAAAAACCAGAATTAAGTAATGTTTCTTTCCATAATAATTCTGTAGTAGATTTAGCAAATGGAGCTTCTCCTTCTTCAGTAGAAATGCGAATGTGCGAAATTTAATTACAGTCATTTAGCGGTAAGGAATCTGATTTGTTAAGATTTCGCGATATTGATTTCGTAGTATTGATAACACAATAAAATTCTATTATCTTGCATCGCATGTGAGTGGTACCGCGTATTCATTGATTGAAGGTATACCAGTTACGTCTGTTAACTATGATTTAGCTTGGACTACTATATACATTAAGTATAATAATGAAGTAGCAATTCAAAGGATGTATTTAAAACAGTTATACAACATTAATTCATCTGTACCATACTCTTCGGAGTCATTACAAGCATTTGTAGATCAAGCGGTAAAAAATAATAATTCGTTAAAGGCTTTGAAGGTGCCAGTTGATAGTTGGAACCTTATTTTAATTCATCACTTATCTGAAAAGTTAGATAATGCTAGGCTAGCCCTTCAGACGTAATCAAGCGATCTAATGACAGAACATTGGTAACCTTTGAGAATTTAATTCAAATATTACAAAATCCCGTTCAAGTAATTGCAACTCTCAAACCGGTATCATCTTGACTCCAAAAATGAGATTTCACTTCGGTAAGCAAAAGGGTTTATGCACAAATTGTTTGACAGCGTCACATAATGTTCGCAACTGCACCAACACCCACTGTAACGTATGTTCATTTAAACATTATAGTTTATTGCATTTTAATTTCGACCGTCGTCCATTAGTGACAGGAAAACCAGTGAGCTCTTCCAGCTCTGTTAACGTCATTGAGGATGTATCGATACACAGAAGCCACTTGGAGCAACTGAATACACAAGATGTCAAAGTCTTAGAAACTATTAATTATCGGGTAATGTTATAGGCACTCATAATGATAGTTGCTCAACGCATAAAACTATAAATAATTCAATTAATGAAATAAGTTCAGTCAATCAATCATCGAATGGACAAATAATGCTGGGGACAGCGATAGTAAAAGCTTTTGCAAACAGGGCTAATCATATTTTCGCAAGAGTATTACTAGACAGAAACTTAAAAACGTTAAACTTTGTCACTGATAAAACATGTCGTCTATTAAATTTAAAAATGCACCCAACTTCGAAACAAGTAGCCGGGATGGGAAGTAAAATCACGTTCCTCAGTCACAAGGCGTATGTATCAACAGGATATCGAATTTCCGAACATAAGATAAATTTAAAATGCTACATACTTCCAAAAATTACCGGTGAGTTACCATTGTTACCCATAAAATTCGAAGCTAAATCATTACCATCTGATATAAAATTTGTGGATCCACATTTCAACATTCCTGATCGTATTGATATTCTGATTGGAGCAGAATTATAACACGAACTATTCACAGGAAAATCATTTAAGTTAATTGAGCAGAGCAGCTACCATTGTTTTATGATAGTATATTCGGCTATGTTCTTAGCGGAAAAACGAAAGTACAAAATAATTCAAAATATCCAATTCAACATCAAAGATAATTGTGCTCTGTTGAATTACTCGAATCTCATATCAGAAAGTTTTGGAAATTGGGGGCTATTACTGCTAAGAATAACTTCTCCCTCGAAGAAAAATTGTATGAGGATCATTTTCAAAAGAATCATAAAAGGTTAAGTTCAGGAAGATATTCAGTTGCAATTCCAATTCACCATAAAATAACAGAACTTGGTTCATCTAGTGAAAATGCCCGTCGACAATTTTTTAATGTTGAGAAACAATTTTGCAAAAATCCAATGGTATACCAACAATATAAAGACTTAATGAATGAATATATTGCATTCTCGACTTATGTAGCTAAAATGTATCGTTTAATTTTAATCCACAATGATCAACAAAATGTTCAACGCATTTGGTGGCGCGAAACCTTTAAAATGTTTTAGACTTCTTACGGTAACTTACGAAACTGCAAGTGCTCTGTACCTGGCAACCAGGACATTAAATCAACTTTTTACGTTGATGACGTTTTAAATGGGGCTGATAACCTTCAAGATACATTGACATTACAGGTAGAATTGATTAACTTATTGAATTTAGGTGGCTTCAATCTTAGAAAATTCTCCTCAAATATTCCGGAGCTAGCGGATGACAATTCAATAAATAATTTGTCTTTAATCTTAGGACTCTTGTGGAATACTGAAACAGATAATTTCGAAATGTCGTTTGAAATAGTTATTTACGTCACAAGGGCGGTAAAT
Source organism: Tipula helvola (assembly GCA_963556165.1). Classification (NCBI taxonomy): domain Eukaryota; kingdom Metazoa; phylum Arthropoda; class Insecta; order Diptera; family Tipulidae; genus Tipula; species Tipula helvola. Next base: position 121,646,362 of record OY744481.1, on the reverse strand, counting down.
GAGTTGTTACAGTACGAGTTCGACGTTTATGGACGAGGCGACGAAGGAGCCGAGTCCAGAATTTTGAACGTGTACTGTAACGATCATTTAACGTACGTGTAACGTACAACGTTTTATTTCATACTATATGGAACATAATTTCGATTTTTTCATTTAAAATTAAATTTTAAAGTAAAAACATGAGTTTGAAATTTAGAGAAAATCAATCCAAATGATGTTCAAATTATCAAGTTACCCTAGTTATTTTTTTTTTTTTTTTGGTTTTACAGTCTACTCTACTGTAATAGCTCGTTTTCCGGACACTTTTGTTCTCTGACGTAATGATTCATATCCCGGACTGAAATCAATCACGTAAACAATGATTTACGGTATAGTATGAAATAAAGTTTATTTGTTTAAAGGGTAGTAATACAAAGAGAAACTTCGTATCAGAAATATGTCAGTTATTCGATCCTCTAGTCTTCTGTGCTCCATTAATTTTAATGGCGAAACTATTAATGCAAGAATTTCGAACACTGCCATATTTAAAATGGGACGACACCCTTCCTGAATCCTTTGTAGGAAAATGGAGTGAATTCAAAACTCAATTAGTGCAGATCAATCGTATTTCCATTCCTCGAACAATCCCAAGATCAGAACAATGTGCAGCTCTGCTTCTAGCTCAAATTAGTCATAAATTGTTGTCCATTCTAAAAATCAATTTTAATTCTATTTATTTGTGGTCGGACTCTGAAATTACACTTCTTCGAATGAAATCTGAACCGCATCGCTATGCCACATTTTTTGCTAACAGAATTTCTTATATTTAAGAAATTACTGCGAAGAGCTGCTGGCACTATGTTCCTACTTTTGAAAATCCTGCAGACTATGTTTCTAGGGGATTATTCCCAACTGAATTCATAAAGGTAACAATGTGGTGGAATGTGCCTGAATATTTAACTAAGAATATACAACTGAATGGCCTCAAAGTAAAATCAAAACAATAAACTCGGAATTAATTGATCCAGAACTTCAGTTTTATTGTTCAGAAATACGGTTTTATTAACAGGTACTACACTTCAAAAACTAATCAATATAACTGCTTATCTCTTTCGATTTTGCAATAATGCTACAAATAAAGGCCATGAACTACGAAAAATAGGCCTGCTGTCTTCGAGTGAAACCAACGCTACACTTCAGGCTCTTCTTAAAAGGGTTCAATATGAATCATTTGCTGACGACATTAAATCACTTCAAACCAACAAATATATCAGTAAAACTCCATTGAAATCACTTTCTCCATTTATAGATTCTGATGGAATGATGCGTATCGGAGATCGATTAAAAAATGCAGAACTGATTCAAGATCATAAATATCCCATACTATTACCGACAGATCACCATTTCACTATCTTACTAGTACGCGATACTCACAATAGGTTATTACATGTTGGGCCTCAAGCACTGCTATATCACTTGAGATTAACCTATTGGATTATTTCTGGTAGAAATATTTGTAGAAAAATATGTCACAATTGTGTTCGCGGTGCTCAATTCAGTATTTTTTTTAAATTTGCATAGCAAATCATAAGCTTTACAATTAAAATATACTCCGTCAGGTGATCTTGGGAGGTCATGGAAAATACATATTCGAACATACAATTGATCGTTCTTTTCTAATCCAATGTTAAAAACAGGAGTTTCCCTGTAAAAAAATGGTCTTGACTTCAATATGACCTTGAAGATGAAGGTCAAGGTCACAACCAAGCTCACCATTAAATTCCTTGTTGAAAATTACCTATGACTAAACCTTGCTCATTTCTTTTTTTTTTTGACATACTTTGCAATATTTGTAAGGGTTTCTATACTTTGACCTCGCAAACTAAATTCCTTCAGATGATCTTGGGAGGTCATGGAAAATACATACTCGGACGAAAAATTGATCGCTCTTTTCGATTCTATCATCAAAAATAGGGGTTCTAATTTTTAAAAATGACCTTGACCTCAAAATGGCCTTGAAGATGAAAGTCAAGGTTACAACCAAGCTCACCATTAAATTCCTTGTTGCAAATTACCTAAGAATAAATCTTGCTCATTTTTTTTGACCGAACTCCGCGAGATTTTTTGGGGTTTCCATACTTTTTCCTCACCCTGTATATATCCATGTAGATCACTAAACATTTTTGGGGCTTTATAAAACCACAGTTGCTGCGTTTTGAATTATAAAAATGCTTGTATATTTAGGATTTACACACCGTCGCCACGAGGTGTTTCTAAATAATACGTAATTTTTGTTTCTTATCACTAGATTGTGGTGTAATCCTAATTGGTACAAACTATATTTCTGTAATACATACATATATCAATAATAATTTCCGTTCATTAAAACCGTTGAGTATTTCTTATCACAAAATTAATTAACAAAATAATTTTACATAACTCATTCACGTCATATTTTTCAAATTTTTACCACTAGAAATAAAAAAACACATATGAATGGGTTAACTCTTTTCTAATCTCTAGAAAGTGTTTGTTTTTTCCACGCTATTTTTAACTCGACTAAGCGATAAAATAATAATAAGAAATAGTTTGAAATTGGTTTAGTTTATATTTAGACAAATTCGAGAAAGGACCATTGTATGGTGAATTTAGTTTTGGCTTTCTATTTAATAAATAAATAACGAGTGTACAACTGTACAAATATTAATCAGTGGGCTCGAGGGAAATACATATATCCGAATATCTGCAACAAATAAAACAGACAATCCTATTTTTTTAACAAATCTAATTTCTCCTTTGTGATTTTGATTTGTGTACAAATTGCATAGTCTGGAAATGGATTTTCCAAAATTTGGTTCGGCCTATTTTCCTCAATTTGCATGACCTCATTCTGCATCCATGTTCTTCCAATTTTATAAATAAAATTGGCAAATAATAAAATCGACAGGGTAAAAGTAATAATCCAAAATTACTACTTTTACCGTGTCGATTTTATTATTTGCCAATTTTGTTTATCAAATTGGAAGAACATGGATGCAGAATGAGGTCATGCAAATTGAATGGAATAGACTGAACCAAATTTTTAAAATTCAATTTCCGATCATTACAATTTGTCCGTAAATCAAATTCACAAAGGGGGAATTAGATTTGTCGAAATTTGTCGAACGTTATGCGGATAATTTTTCGGGTTATCGGGATAGTCTCACAAATACGTCAAAAAGAACGTTGCATCCTTGCTGATTCTCAGATACTGCAAGAGGATCGTCTAGAGAATTTGATTGATTGGAGCGAGTCGCTGATGAATGTAATGTTAAGTCAAAAGTTTGAATTTACAGGCCTTGTAATAATTGTGTTTTATTTTATTTTAGATATCGCCTCGGCATTTGAAAAACGCGGCAGCATCAGTTATTTTGGATTCACCCGGTGTTTTTAGCAAACGTTGCACATACACATTCAAATATACTTTCCCGTAACTCTTGATTTTAATTTTGTTATTTTTTCGACTGTTCAATATCTAGTATAGTACCGCTATTATTTGTAAATTTATAAAAAGTTAGATTCAGTCTTGTTGTACCAATCAAAAGGTGTAATAAAAATAATTTATTTTATTATAGTAAATATTGGTGAATGTTGTTAATATTATTCCTCGAATTATCTGGCGATTTTCTTATTGCTGCTGCTGTTTGATGGTTGTTTGCTGTTGCTGTTGAAAAACTTGTTTGTTGTTAAAAATTACCTTGCCTGATTTATCAATTACAAAGGGACAAAATGTGAATGGGATCCTTTATTGTGGTCATCAAAGCTTATGCTTAACTCTTTAAAGAGATGTTAGATGGATTGACTGCGGGGATTGATAACACGATTTTTGATGATTTTTTCCACTATCTGCGGCTCATCATTCACGCGTTTTGCTTTTGTTTTAGAAGTGAAAAACTGCTATAGCGGGGGTTTTAGAAGTGAAAAACTGCTATAATTTGGATTTGAAACAAAAATGAAACGAAGACTATATTCGTCATAATAGTTCAATAGCTAAAGCGACAGGCACGACTTCATTGCTCCCCTTTTCAAAATTAAGATGCAAAATTGTTGGCTATATTAAAGAAAGGCACAATTTTTGGTGAACCCCGATGTTTTCGATCCAAAGGCAGAAGCGCGGGTTGCCCCACATGCAACTCTTGCTGTAGCTCAAGGAATAGTTGCGCCTAGATCAGATCGACAATATTATAAGAGCTGAGGTACCAAATGTTGTTCGACCCTGCGATCTCTACAATACATCGACGCAGCATGTATGAAAGATGGAAATTACTAAACGTTGAAGCGTGTACTTCAGTACAGCGATAAAGTAGACAATATTTAACGCGCAACAAGAAAATCATTTATAGCTGGGCATTACATCAGTAGCAATGAAGCAGCCTGTAGGATTCTGTAGTTGTTATTACCCGAAAGATATCCAGCCGTAATTCACCCGTTCGACCATTTAACAAATTGTGAACGGATCTATTTTATAAAGCAAAACTTCAATCAAAGAATGCTGATGCCTGACACAAAAGCTCCGCCAAAACGACAACTTTATAAGGGCACTTTTACATTATGAAGTATCACGTTGCTACATATGGAAAAGAAAAGAGTAGAAGCGACATATGCGGGGAAAATCAGTCGAAAATTGACCAAACTACGAAGCAGATTTTGAATGTTTTTGTTTGCGATTACTGCTTAACCAACTGCGAGGGACCGACAAGCTTTTCAATCTCCATTCGGTGAATGGGTAGGAATAAGCAACTACAGAGAGGCGTATGAAGTGTTTAATTTACTGAAGACGACAGCCCCTGGAATTCTTCGATGGAAGAAGCTGCTCAATATCGCTCACCAGCAAATGTGCGCGAAATATTTGCAATTTTGATAAACTCATGTGGGCTGTTAAACCCAATAGAACTGTGGAAAAATATAAATACGGTCTATAACACAAGATATATTGTACAGACTTCGAGGATTACATCCGGATTTTAAATGCCGCGATAAAATTTATATTGAGGATTTGATTATGATAGAATACAAGTGATTTCTTCGAGGGAAACATCTGACGAAATTACCAGAGAACTGGATTATGACGACACAGAGCTTCAGCGAGTCGGGACAGAGTTCTGCAACATATTGATTGAGGGGAAGGCGAATGGTTTTTCTTAAACACACTGCGGGTCACTGGGAAGACTTTCTTGCTCAACTTGCTGCTGGCTGAAGTTCGTGAAGCCAAAAACATAGCCATTGCAGTAGGTCCTAAAATTACCACTCAATTTGGCAAGCGAAGAAACACAAATGTCTAACATCAGTAAAAATAGTAGTCGAGACGTAATGGTGCGACACTGTAAGCTGTTAGTGTGGGGTTGAATGCACAATGTCACACAAACGTACATTTGAGGCCCTAGATCAGAGTCTGCAGGACATACGCGGTAACTCAAGCCTAATGGGTGGCATGGGTGGCACGCGAGTTCCGGCAAATATTATCAGTCATTTCTAGGGGAATCCCTGCGAACGAGATGAACTCTAGCTCGAAGGCATCTCCACTCCAGCACAGAGTACAGTAATTACTCTTAACCACCAACTTGCCAGTGCAACTCTTCAATGACACGGAATCGAGTGAATATGCGGCCAAATTAGTCAAAATGGGCCGAACAGACAGGTGAATTTGATACCGACGCGAATGTGGAAATCTCATTCGACTTATGCATTGTTGTGAATTCAGATGAGGAACTCATTGCAGTTTTGGAAAATTTTGAAGTAAATATGTACTCTGAGAATTGGTTACATGATAGAGTAATATTGGTACCCTGAACGGTTGTTGAAATAAGCAAAAAACTGTTGAATGTAATACGAGACAAAAGGACAATATACGCTTCCTTGGATACGGTAATGAATGATATCGATAGTACCTCATATCCGCAGTTGAGTTTCTCAATTCACTGGAAATAGTTGTCGTACTCTCACACATAATTCATTTAAAAGTGGGTGTACCGGTTTTATTGATGCGCAATACCGATGTGCCAAACATGTATAATGGTCACATCACTTTGACCTAACTAACACGGTCGCGCAGTGATGCTCAATTCTTTTGCTTTTTCAAACCTGCCTACGTAATGACGAGTAGGTTTATTTTCCTAATTTCTAATGCTGCATTCAGTTCAAGAGAGATGGTCAGCGGGCTGCCGGAGTAGCAATATATAAAAATTCAAGTAGAAATTATAAGTGACCCCCCCCCCCCCCCCCTTTAAGGAAATCAACGTTAGACAAACAACTGGTATGAGCATAACAACACAACCCATGGGCCATATGTACATGCTTGGCTGAACTTCAGCTTCCCAATGGGAATAAGATGCTTGCGCTAGTTGTTTACATCTCACCGAATTAAGCTATTGAAGACATAATCAAGTTCATACATTTAGTCCTTCTTCCGTATTCTGAAAGAATTTTAAAAATTTCCCAAGGAGACTATCATCGTTTACCAATGATTACACAGCAACACAAAAAAAAAAAAAGTTTTCGACCCAGGAGACAGACTCCCCTACATCTATGTATTTTGAAGAAATTCAGCATACATTTTTGTTATCTTGTCAATTTCCCGTTATCACCCCCAATTTACCCCTATATGCGGGTTGAAAATTGATTCTTAGTAAAAATTTGAAATGTCACGCTATTCTTATGTATTTGAAATGTTTATGATGATGAAAAAATTCTCAAACCAGCCAATTGAACGCTGTCGCCCCATTTTACCTTTATATGTATATAAGCAGTATATATGATATTATTCAGTGGATTTTTGATAAAGGGTTCTATAAAATGAATATAAGTATTTTTTCTCTTTCTTTTTTTTATCGTCGATTTCTCAATTTAATTTATTTCTTTTTACTGTGATATCGCGTCCTCTTAGTTTCAAAAATTCTACGTAAAGGCAATCTACTTTTACCCTTTGATTCTGATCTGTTCCTCTCTAACGACCAGCACTAGTCAGCCATCATGTGAGAATTTCATCGCCCTTCATATCTCTCCTCCATCTCCATTATGTCCTGATGAAATCATTCTCCCTGCTCCTCACTGAAATCTTCTAGATTTACTGTAAAGTCATTTATATATGAATCAAGAAGATGCAGTTTGTAATTCATTAGACATCCCAATTCCTTAAAATTTTCAACCATTTTTTTCACTTCAACCTTGTAATCGGTATTCTTATAGTTACCCAAAAAGTTTTCGCAAACATACTTGTAGCTCAGCCACGCATTTTTTACTTAGTAGGTATTCATTTTCGTGAGAAAAGTTGTATCTCTCATTTGTGGACCATCAAAAACTCCTGCATCTATTTTCGCTGCAGAAAGTTAGGAAACTTGTCTCCGATGTACTTTAAGCATTCCCCATCTCAACCTAGAGCTTTGACGCATGGCTTTATCAAACCTAATTTTAGATGCAGAGGATGCATTAGGACTTGTGAAGGATCAACTAATGATTTTGCAATTACGTTGCCTTTTCGAACTTCATATTCTTCTCTCGCGGGCCATACCTTCTTCTCATAATATTGTGCCCTATCTCTTCTATCTACATTTGCACTTGAAGCACGGAAGCTTTGTAAAACTAGATTGCTGGCCCAGAAGCATCCCTAGGACCTTCTGGTCATCACACAAAACCATTTATGGTCTTTATATTTTATTTTTTCAAGAATTAATTTCAAGTTCCCATAGTATTCCTTCAAGGGTTTGGAGTGAACTAGAGGTACTGGCGCATATTTGTTGTTTGTGTTATGGAGCTGCACCGCTTTAAGGCTTTTTGTTGAAGTATCTATAAACAATCTCCATTCCTTATCTTCATAAACATTCGGTTTTAGCTGTTCCATCAGACCTTCAATATTTGAGCAATATGTCAAATCTTCATCATCTTTGAAAAATTTCAATAGCGGTTCTTCTCGCTTTCGATACGCTGTAACTTTTACACCTTTTGAAAGTAAATTTTTATTTTTCAATTTCGATGCATGGAGTTCTGAAGCATCTTTGTAATTGATCTTTTCTCGACTAACACGTTTCTCTATTTGAATAAACTACAGCCGTGTGGGGGGTTCTTTGCCGCCAAATAAACTCCTAGATCGCACAAATCTTTACGTGTTGAGAAATAATAATAAAGACAAAAAACCATACAGCATTCTAAACGCATGTGAACCTCCCCAGTTCAAAATCATCATCATTAAAGAAACTTATTTCATTTTAAACAATTTATTAATCAAAATTGTAATTATTAAATGTTTTCTTTTGACAAACATCAAAAAAAAAAAAAATTGTATCCATATACGAGGGCGGAGTGAGAAGTCTGGTAAAAATGAAACAAGGAATAATATTTTCGGCCAAAAAAAAATTATTTTTGAACGTAGTCGCCTTTTAGCTCGATACACTTAGCCTTCCGAATAATACGATTTCTCCAATCATTCAAAATGCGCTTGTTGCATCATTAGACCCGCATCTCTATCTGCCGACCCATATCTTCAAGTTCGGAAACAGGAAATAGTAGCAGGGGGCTAAGTCTGGAGAATATGGCGGATGTGGAAGCAATTCGAAGCGTAATTCATGGATTTTGGCGGTGTGCGTTTTTAGTCGATTGCAAGCAAACGCGGCACCCAACGCGTGGATAGCTTTTTCATATTCAAATGTTCGGGTAATATATTGCGCACACGTTCATCTGAGATGCCTACTATCTCAGCTATCTCGAGCACTTTCACTCTGCGGTCTTGCAATACCGTATCATGAATTTTGTCAACCATTTTTGATGTGGTGACTTCATTTGGGCGTCCTGAACGTTCGGCATCAGTTGTGCTTGTACGACCACAATGAAAATCAGTAAACCACTTGTGAATCATTTAAATTCATACAAGGTTCAATAGTATAGTACAAATCATACAAGTTCGATGTTTCGAGTTTTGATATGAGTATATAGTGACAAATTCAGCTTACAACAATAATAATTACTTTCAGTTCACAAGTTTAGATTTGGCTCCACCAGTAGTAACCCAGCCTTGTGATTTAACAGACAAACAGAAATATTAAGTTTAACTTGTTAAATTTGAGACGGTATCAAGCTAGATGGAATCCATGGTGCTCCAATCGTAAATGGTACCCTCGGGAATGATGGAGTGCATAACCTCGAAAGGATTAGATTTTTATCAAATTATTTATAATTCATAAAAATAGATCGAAAGAAATTAGTTTATTAAATAAATAAATGATAATCAAACAACTTAATTAAATTCTCGTTTCTTATCTCCAAAAACTAAAAATGTGGTGTAGCTCTTAATTATTCGATTATTTATTATCTCAAACTTAATTAACAGAAATAACTCTTCTACCACATATTTTTCACATTCTAACCACCATAATTTTCTAATCTCCAAAAAGAGTTAATTGTTCTACGCGTTTTTAATCTCAAGAAAGTGATAAAGTTTACTTTATTCCACTAAATTTATTTAGTTTTTATTTGAACGTATTCGAGAAAGGAGCTTTATAGTGAATTAAGTGTTAGCTTTAATAAATAATGGCCGAATGTGTTCGATCTGTACAAATATTATTAAGTACGATAGGCAAAAATCTATCCGAATATCCGCGACAGGCCACAATCCATGGCATTAAATACCTAGCCGATCGTTCCCGTTCACTAGTCGAACGTATATTTTGGATTATTACATTTATTCTATCGGTTTTATTGTTTGGCCATTTTGTTTATAAAATCGGAAGAACATGGATGCAAACTGAGTTCATCCAAATAGAACGGAATATTCCGACATATATTTTTGAAATTCCATTTCCGGCCGTTACAATTTGCCCGGAAATAAAATTCACAAAGCAGAAATTAAATTTGTCGAAAATTCGATTAGTGAACGAAGCCATCGATTATGAAACAAAGCTTTTCGTGGCCTCACAAATATGTACAAAGAGTTTTCACATTAGAACTATTAAACCTATTTGGGTGAATAATTTGATCGATACACTGATTGATGTAATGTTAATTCAATTCATATAGTAGTTTGGCGCTAATTGTGTTTAATTTTATTTCAGATGTCGCCTCGTTTTGACCAAGTTTGTGAGTTTTGGCAGTTGAAATCATTTCAACCAAATATTGTTCGTGAATCATTTTCTACAGTTATAACGAACGAAGGAGTCTGCTTTACGTTTAATACAATTCACGATATTTTACGGAAGGATTCATTGCATACGGATTTTAAGTATCCCAATATTACAACAAAACGCGATGGATGGCATCCCGAAACAGGCTACACTAAAGGTAATGCTTACCCTTATAAAGGGATACTGGACTCAGCTGGTGAAAGTGGATTAGAAATTATATTAAAAGCAAATCTAACGGACAAAAAGCAATATTGTGATAATACAAACGTCGGCTATAAAATTGCATTACATTCACCTTCCGCCTATCCACAAATGTTCGATAATTTTATTGAACTTGATTATGGTAAACAATTTAAAATAGAAGTGATACCAAAAACTATAGAAACCTCTAATGATTTGAGATCAGTTTCACCCGATGTGCGACAGTGCTATTTTAATGATGAACGCAAATTACAATTCTATACGTTTTACAATCAACAGAACTGCCACCTTGAATGTTATGCAAATTATACGAAATTGAATCATGGTGGTGTTGCATTTTCATCGCCACGCGATTTAAATACTACTATTTATGGCCTGAAATTTAAAAATCAAGGTTGGATAATACTCAACAATTTAAATTTTTTTCACGAGCACTTCAAAATATACAATTATCCAGAACAATGGGAATATATTCGGCCTAGCTGTAATTGTTTGCCGGAATGCAATGGAATTTATTATGACCATAAAATTACGATATTGGCAGATACATTGCGGATTAATAATGATCAAAATGAAACAATTTCTACGGGTACACGTATAATATTCAGAAAACCAACTTTTATTGGTCTAATCCGGGAGCCCAGGTATACATTCGAAACGATGTTATCTGACTTTGGTGGATTGCTGGGCCTATTCATGGGTGGTTCAGTGTTGAGTTTAATTGAATTGTTTTATTTTGTGGCAATTCGCAGTGTTTTTAAATCAAACGTGACAGAAAATCAAACTTAAATATAATAAATGGATTAAGATTTTAGCCAGTTTTGTTTTATTGTAGTTAGTAAACATGATAGAAAAGGTAATCGAGCAGATAGTAAAGAACGGAAACAAGCGTAAAATTTCGATCAGAAACAAACAAAAATTACTTCGGTCTAAAAAGACCAAAGTATTGAAATCCTGTCAAAAATGACGAAAAATACCACTTTTCCCGACGTTTTGAAACTCCCTGAGTCTGAAATGCAAAAAAAAAAAAAAAAATTGTCAGGCCATCCTTCCGTCTGTCAGGACGTCTGTACTAGTGGTATCTCGAGAGCGGCTTTTCCGGTTTTGAACTTTTTTTCGCCAATCTGTTTCTATGGTCAAGGCGGAGATTTGAAAAGCTTTTGGAGACTGTACGTCAAGAGGGTTGCGTACCTGCCAGACGAATTGACCCATAATACCTGGTTGCATAAATATTTAAGATTTTTTTATATGATATTCTGGTTTGATTATTGAATTGGGCATTGAATTTGGAATTGATTTAAAGATTAAATTAGGTGTCAATTTGCGGGTTGAGTTGAAGTTGAGTTGGAGTTGAGTTGGGGTTGGATTAGGATGTAGTGAGTAGTTGATACATTTTTTATATGATGGAACTTGCCGTCCCGGTGGCACAGTGGTTAGCATGCTTGCTTAAGCTCCGGAGGTCCCGGGTTCGATTCCCGGCGGGTGATGAAAAAATCACGGCTGGTTTAAGGTTAGGATCAATGAATTAATCATTTATTATCTGTTAAAAAAAAAATGATTACGAAACTTCAGCATGAAGCGGCCAAATCCCTCTATGGGATGTAGCGCCAGCGGAAAAAAAGAAACTTGCCGATTATTATGAAATTTGCAATAAGCGTATTTCCTTGAAAAATTTGCAACAACAATTGCATAGGATAAACCCTCGCAAGAATAACATTAACCCAAAAAAAATTTGGGTTAAATTAAACCCAATTCTAATTTTTGGTTATGACACCTGCCACCAGGTCATATTACATATTAACTTTATATTTTATTTCGAAAAGTTGGCTTTTGCCAATTAAATCAAATTGACTATTTTCTTGGGAAACAAATAAACCCAAAATAGTTTGGATTCAATTTTGGTCAACAATATACGCTAATAGTGTGTTGGAAATAAGATTCTAAAATGTTGCTTGGATGAAGTTCTGGAATATGGCCAAGTATGATGAAACTTTCCCATTTTTCAACCGATTATGATGAAATTCGTCGTGTGTATTGGAAATGGGATTCTAACATGTTTTTTTGGATGAAGTTCTGGGATTCCAAAAAGGTTTCTGGATGAAGTTCTAGATGTACATAGCAGGTTTTGGTATACAACTTAATACATAAATTAACTTTATTTTAAATTTTACAAAAAACATAAATTTGTTTTAATTCTGCCCTAAGTTGTTGCTGCTTTTTCTTTACATAAAAAGTACTCGTATAATACACATACGGCCAATTCGACTATACAAGCGCAATATAAAATAATTTTTAAAGTGATGCATTTTGATTTACAAATACAAACAAAAACATATACTAACGTTAGGTTTTTTTTTGTATAAAATATTTGTAAAACAAATATGACGTTTGCGGTGAGATAAAAAATACCACTCATATGAAATTTAATTAAACTTGTCACCTACATGGTTAATTATGATATATTGGAAGCAAAAGAATGAAAAGTACCAAATTTTTAAATACATGGCATAGGAGTGTCGAATAGCGAAGGGTTATCATTTGTATTACTGCTTTTACACACAACAAGATTGTCACTATTATCAGTCAATTTTGCTAGAATTTGCTAAACCATACAATTCTTTACAATAATTTATCTCTTTATATTTATCTCTGATTAAAGGCACCCTCAACTCTTGCGAACACAAAACTCTTGCGAGTAATTTGACTTCTCAATCGTGTGTACTAGATCGTGCAGAGCTATGTCCACCGACTTTCCCTTACAGTATACATGCTGAGACATTGCCCAATTCCTGGGATCAATTTTTGATCAAATAAATACATGTACCAACCTTTCCAAGGTTTTGAGCTCTTTCCCGATTTCGGGATAAAGACTACTTTGACCTCTGTCCAATTCTAGGAATATAGACCAGTTTCAGACATCCCCTGAAGATAACCTCCAGCCAGGGGAGGATGACTGCCGAGTTTCTTTGAATCTCTGCTGCTTTAATGCGATCCGGGCCCGCCGATTTATAAGGCTTAAACCCTGCAGCAAATATGCCCTCCATATCTATTAAATCTATTCCTTGATGGGCTCCAGGCTCCATCGAGTCATCAAATCTTGCCGCAAAGTTGGTTTCAATAAGAAGCTCCAACGATTCCGCACTTGAAGCTGTCCATGACCCGTCTGGTCTAATTAAGTAACTATGACTAGTTGGGTTAGTAGATATCAGAGACTTCCCTCATTCTACAACAGAAGAGTTTCCAAGATCCCCTTTATGCCTTCCTCAATTCTTTTTTGTACTTTCTGAGGTCCTCCTTATAGGAGTCCCAGTCCCGAACCTTCCTTGTGTTATTTTCTATATTAAAGGCTGTCCTATACGCCCTCCGATAGGTCTACAATTCCATGGACCACCATGGACCACCATGTTGGTTTCTGCCTGCCCCTTGGCTTTATCATGAGGCAAGCAGCATTGAGGGAAAGATTGCAGGCTTTTGTGGCAACGTCCACCATGCAATCAAATTCTACCACTGTCGCCGGAAGTCCAGGAACCTCTGGCGGCAATAATTCCTCCAACACCTCCGCATATTTCTGTCAGTTTGTCCTTTTAGGATTCCTGAAAGGCTTCTGAGTAACCGGATGAATGTTGTGGTTATATGTTATATATCGGTGATCAGAGAATACTGAAAAATAGTATTCGAAGCGAAGGTCACATCTAGAACCTCCTGCCGATTACTAACGATAAATGTTGGTTCTTGCACAACATTACAGACTGGAAGGTTAGTATTTAATAAATATTCAAAAAGTAACTCGCCCTTCTCATTAATATCAGTGCTCCCACAAATTACCCGATTATACCCGAGTACCACACCAATCCTGATTTGCCTTGCTACTCGGATCAGGTCCCCAGGTTATCCGGCATGATCTCCTTCTCCCGATCCATATAAGCTGAGCCCAACCAGAACTTATCTCTGCCAACCTTCACACTAATCGCGGTAACGTCACCACTACTGTATTGTGAAAGTAGAAAAAATACACACATTTTTAAATTTTTTTAAAAACACTTGTTAAATATTTCGCAAAATTACAAAAGGTTTAAAAAATCACTCGATCGATTTCGGCTTATTTGGCCATCATCAGGAGTATCTACTAAACTGTAAGAATAAAAATGTAGTTATATATATGTATAGTTGGAAAAAGCAAAAAGTGAAACAAAAATATACAAATAAAAAATGTGGAAGTGGTAAACAATAAAAGTGGTGAGAGCAATAAACATTAAAAATTAAAAGGGGTGAGTTAAACCAGAGCCTACTGTATAAATAAGAGCCTCCATTATCGACTGTATTTTTTACTAAGCTTAAAATAAGAATTTTTTCTTTACTATGAACGTATATGGGAAAACGGTTATTTTCATTTACAGTTTTAGTTTATTAGAAATATGAGCTTTTGTTTTGTTTTTATATGAAAATGTTCATGAAACATGTAATGTAATTTGATTGAAAAATCGAGTCTTGAAAATGTTTATTTCTTAGTGAAAATCGTCATGAAAAATAAGGTACTTTTAAAATTTAACATATTGTTGTTTTTGTAATATACGTCATCAACATAACTCGAAATTTATAAACAATACAATAATCATCTCTTTCATTGCCTCCATTCAAATTTGAATTCGATTATGTTTCTATAGTTATTTTGAATTTGTAAAGCATGCTAGATTGTTTTGATTTTTTTTTCGTTGCACTTGTATTTATTTTATTTTTTTCTGTTTGGCTCTTTCTGATTTATTTTATTTTGATTGTTGAGCGGGGACGTGTTGTCTTTTTTCTTACCATTGGTTTTAGATGTGGAGATATGATGTCGTCATTAAACTGAATTTTCTCTTTTTAATACACATTGTTGTTGTTGTAGAATGTTTTTTAATTTAATTTCCTTTATTTTCTTTTGATTATAGCTGGAAAATAGGGAAATTTGAGAATCTGTGTTTTAAATGAGTAAGACATTGAGTTGTTTGTTAGCGATTTCTTAAAAAATTATTTAATTGGGTTTAACTTTTAATTCATATTTTATCGTCAATCGAAATTGCGTTTTTTCATATAAACACTAAGAAAATAAATGAATTTTTAGTGTTTCTATATCCCTTATTTTAAGTTCATTTTTCACATGCCGGCTCTATTCACATCAAGATGGTTCTGGTTAAACACAAGTATATGATTATTGATTATTGATAAGCAACGGCCGATAGCTTTATTATAATCTTAGCTGCATAACCGTTATTCGCTGCTATTTCTAAAATTATATTAAGCTCTTTCTTATAATTGGATTTGGTCAAAGGAATGTTTATTAATCTATCTAAGAATGAGTGGAAAGCTGACATTTTAATATTATGGGAATGGTTTGCGAGTTAGGTTTAATGACATCTGTATACGTGGGTTTTCGATAAATTTTGAACTCTAATGCAGAATTAATTCTGGTTATTGTTATATCTAGAAAGTGAATAGATTTGTTTTCTTCTTTTTTTACCGTAAAATTAATGGTGGGATATTGAGAATTTAACCAAGTGAGAAAAGAGGTTAATAGCCTATTAGTTCCATTCCATAGACATATACTCGTATGTCATCAACATATCTGTTCCAAAAGATTACATGACGGAAATAAGGATGGATGCTTGATACCGGTGTGAAGTACTTAACGTTAACAGAAAAGTGTAGCTACACAAATTAACAGAAAAGTGGCATTTACACAAAAAAGTGGAAAATCCAAAAGTTTTAATGTAAATATCGTTATATTTTTATTTTTTACTCGCATAAAATAAATAACACAAAAGAAATAAATTTAAAAAGATATTTGATAGTTTCATATAAAAAATTTCATATAAAACGATTGATAGAGGTTCCACTACACTAACACAATTAACACGCAATTTTGGAGATGTTCCCATATTGTGACTATATAGGATAAAAAGAGGATAAATAAGGCTTTCTTAATATCTATGTGTTATTTATGTTCACGATATGCGTAAACATATAATAATTTTTAATGTTTTATTTGATTTTAATTATTTATCCGTTTATTTATTTGAATGTTTTTTAAATTAATTACAAAAATCACCTCACAAACAATATGACACCGTATTACAATTAATAAAATAATGAGACGCTCAGCTCGATGGTTACAACAATAATCATTAATTTATTTTTTTTTTATTTTTATATAAATCAACAACAAATGAGTGCAAGTAATCTATTACATCCTTTTCTCTGTATTTGGAATATTAACAAAATTGTACTTAATTACTGTGTTTAGAATGAGAACTAAAAACATCGTAAGCATAAAGTTGAGTTAACATTTAGGAAAGTATACAGTTTTAGGAATTAATAATAATTAAATAAATTAAATATATGTTTACATTTTAGGATATTTTGATTTACGTTAAAGACAAGCACAATTAAATGTTTTAAGAAAGATTTAAAGAAAGATTAAATTTTTGTTTTCAGAACAATTAGTAATTCTATCTCTAACATAGTCCCTCGCGTTAAGGGAATTATTTGAATAATTTACTTAACTAATAAATAATCTTAATTAATTTAAACAAATATTACAAACTAACATACGATAACTGATAATATAAATTACGCTATCTTAGTTTCTCCATCTGTTGATTCATCTTTAAGTGGTAACCTTATTAATTTATTTACTGGACGAGTGATTTCAGTATTTGCCGTTTTGATCTTGACAACTCTGCAAATTCCATCAGTACCAGGAAATGTTTGTGTAACTCGACCTAGTAACCAGCGATTGGGAGGTAAACCGCTTTCTCGTAATAACACAACATCATCAACTTGAAGATTTGCACTGCCTTTTCGCCATTTGTTCTTCTCTTGCAGGGTTGTAAGGTAGTCGTGGTGCCAACATTTCCAGAAACCTTGGATTCTTTTCTGAATATTCTGCCATTTATTAAGTTTTCCATTGATTTTCGTTAAATCTGGCTCTGGAATTGCTACAAGTGGTTCACCGATGAGAAAGTGACTTGGAGTTAGCATTTGTAATTCATCAATCGTGTCATTTAATCGGCATAGTGGTCAAGAATTAAGGATGGATTCGATTTGAACAACCAGAGTACAGAGTTCCTCATATGTAAAATTGGAACCCGCCATCACTCGCTTTAAATGGAATTTGGTAGATTTAACAACGGCCTCCCATAGTCCTCCGAAATTTGGACCGCTAGGTGGAATAAATTTGAATTGAATTGACTTCTGTAAGCAGAAATTTAAAATATCATTAGATTTACATTGGTTAAGAAATTGTTTATGTAAACTTTTTAATTCGCGATTGCCCCCAATAAAATTCGACCCATTATCACACCAAATTTGGTCTGGCAGTCCTCGTCTTGCTGCAAATCTCTTAAGTGCAGCTAGGAATGAATCTGTGTTCATACTGGTAACTACTTCTAGGTGTGTTGCTTTAACCGATAGACATACGAAAATTGCCAAATAGGCCTTTTCGAGTGGAGCATTTCGTCGATTACTTGTTTTTATTAGGAGTGGGCCAGCATAATCGATACCACAATTTTGAAATGGACGTGTTTGCAGGACTCTCTCCATTGGTAGATTTCCCATTTTTGGTCCTAATGTAGCGCCACGATGTCTAATACAAATAATGCAATGATTGATAAACCGTTTAACGGCACGACGCGCATCAAGCATCCAATATCGTTGTCGAATTGTGTTTAATACCAATGTCAAGCCTCCGTGTAATAGTGAATGATGTACATCTTTGATAATTAGTTCATTATAGCATAACGTAATTCTGAATGTCGCAATCGACCGCCAACACGAAGTACACCTTTTTCATCAATAAATGGATCTAATGTCTTTAATTTTGAAGTGTTGCTAACATGACCATATTTACATAGGTCGGCTATGTCATGTGTAAATTTAGTACGTTGTACAAGTTTATATATAATTTGTTCCGCCCTCAGCAACTCATTAAGTGTTATCACTCCTTTGATTTTATTATTGTCAATTAATGATCTTTTTCCAAAACGTAATATATAAACAAAAATTCTTTTTAGCTTAAAAATTGATGAACATGACATGAATAATTGTTCGAATGGGTCTGGTTGTATCTGTTGAATTCCAAACATTTGTGTTCTTGGCTCTAATAGTTCCGGATTAACTGTTGCCGCTGGATCTGGGGGTTCAGGCCACCAACTATCGTCCTTTTCCAACCATTCTGGCCCCTTCCACCACAGCTGCATCGAGCTTATTTTCTGAGGTAGTACACCTCGCGTAATCATATCGGCCGGATTTTGCTTTGAGGGAACATAATTCCATTGATGCCGTGGAACTACGTCTAATATATATGACGTGCGGTTGGCAATAAAGGTTTTCCATCGTCGAGGAATATCGGACAACCATTTCAGCACTGTCATCGAATCAGTCCATGCAAATATTTGAACAGGATTTTCTGGGAACAATTCGGTTTTGACGAAACTTACTAGTTTCCCCAACATATAAGCGCCGCACAATTCCAATCTCGGTAAACTTATTTGTTTGACTGGTGCAACTTTGCCCTTTGCACATATTAAATTGGTGGTAACTTTTCCGTGTGAATCACTCACTCGTAAGAATACTGCACATCCGTAAGCCTTTTCTGAGGCATCACAAAAGGCATGTAATTGAATAGATTTAGCATCAGGGGATTTGTGGTAGCACCGTGGTATTTCAATCTGGTTTAAATGGGTAAGTTGAGAATATGTGGCTTCAAATTCATTTTGTATAGTACTTGGTAGTGGCAAATCCCAATCTAATTTTAGCACCCAGAAACTTTGCAGTATAATTTTGAACACCATGATAGTAGGAGTTATCCATCCCAACGGATCATATACTCGTGAAATTTCAGACAATACCTTACGTTTAGTCCAGACGGAGGTTTGCTTGAGTTGGACCTTGAATGAAAAGGTGTCTGTTCGTGAATTCCATAAAATGCCGAGGGTTTTAGCATTGCTCTCTTCTTCAATTAATTTAGGATTTAACTCGATATCATTTTCATCAAATGAATTGAGTACGGTTTGTGAATTGGATCGCCATTTCCGCAGATGAAGCCCTCTTTTCTCCAGTATTAAAGTGATTTCTGCCTTTAACCTTAGTGCTTCCTCGTCTGAATCTGCTCCTGACAGCAAATCATCCATATAGAAGTCGTGTAATATTGCTTTCGATGCTGATGGAAACTCATTTGAATGCTCCTCTGCGATTCGTTTCAATGTACGAATAGCGAGATATGGTGAACAATTCATACCATATGTAACCGTTTGAAGCTGATATACCTGGATACTTTGATCGACATTATCTCGCCATAGTACAAGTTGGTAGTTTGCATCGTCCTTGTGTACCATTATTTGCCGGTACATCTTTTCTACGTCGGCTACGAATACGATTTGATGTTTTCGAAAGCGTAACAGGATGGTGACTAAATCATTTTGTAGTTTTGCTCCGGTATACATCACGTCATTCAAGGAAATAGCCGTACTTGATTTGCATGATGCATCAAATACTACGCGCAGTCGAGTCGTTGTACTTTCCTTGTAGATCGCATGGTGTGGTATGAAATATCGTTTGTTGTTAGCATCAGGAATAGTAGACCATTCTAGCTGTTTCATATGATTCAGGGTTATATATTCATTCATGAACTCAGTATATCCTTTTTTCAATTCAGGATCCTGTTGAAACTTACGCTCCATTGATAATAATCTTCTTTTGGCATTGTTGTACGAATCGCCTAGCTGTTCACGTTCTTCTTTGAATGGAATTCTCACCTGAATGCGACCGCTAGTTATTGTTAAAGTGGTATTTTTATAATATGTCTCACAAAACTGTTCCTCTTTGGTTGGTTGAATGCGACTTGGTAAATCCTCGATTTCCCAAAATCGTCTTAATAAATTGTTTAATTCATCATAATTAATTTCTCTTTGTGATTCATTTGTAGATATATTATAACTGTTGGTTTGTGGAATGTTTGAAGTAACGCTACCAGCTACTAACCACCCGAATTGTGACTCTTGAAGCGGTGGTAGGTGTGGTACGTGTAACTGTTTGTGACCAATGATATCAAAGAAAAATTCTATTCCAATTAAGATATCGATCGTTCCTGGTTGAAAAAACTGTGGATCCGCTAGGCCAAGTGTTTCGTAACTATTGTGTGTTGAAACAGCTAGCAAACTATTTGGTAACTTGGCGCCGATTGATTTTACAATTAGGGCATGAACAACTATAGTGTAAAGAGGATTTACACGTGATTGTATACAAAGTGTCGTTCTGCCCTTCGTGATACCCGCGGATACTGCTGCTAAGCCGTAAACTTGAACATTCGATTTTTCACGCTTTAGGCCTAGGCGTTGTACGAATGTTTCGGATATAAAAGATGACTGGGATCCGGAATCCAATAAAACTCAAGCTGGTATGTATTCTCCACTGCGTGACTGTACTCGAATGATAGCAGTAGGTAATATTGTTTGAGCAATCGATTGTTGCTGCATGTATAACTGGGTTGCTGCATTTTGATTATTTGTTGCGTTTGATGAGCTTTTCGGTGTCTGACTAAGCGGTGTTTGTTGTGTGGCAATGTGTTTTGTCTGTGAAGTAGATGATTGATCGCTGGTTTCTAGACAATTCGACTTTGATTGATCGATGAATGTTGAGTTAACCATTGTTTGTTGAGGTGAAGCTGAATCTACGTGTCGGTGTAACAGAGAATGATGTCGTCGTCTACAAATTAAGCAGGAAGTTTTAGATAGACATTGTGTAACAAAATGTCCTTTCCTGAAGCAATTATGGCATAAACGCTGTTCATTCGCTAATTTAATTCGTTCTTCTAAACTAAGGTTGCGAAATGATGGACACTTGTACAGTAGATGATCACCTTTACATGCATAGCAAATGGTTCTTGATGTTGATTGTGGTTGCGAAGTTTGTTCAACTAGAAATGACTTGGTTAATTGTATTGGCATAGTTTTCTTCTCTTGTATGTTGCAGGATTCAAGGGTATCGCATCTTATGTTTAAAAATTCCAAAAATTCGATAAATGTGGGATGAGATTTTTCAACAGAATCTCGTGCCCATAGCTGCTTCGTATCATTATCCACCTTTTGCAATAGCAAATGTATCAACCAAGGATCTCGCAATTCTTCTTCTGGTCCAATGCTTCTAAGAGCACGTACGATTTCATCCGACTGATCGTATAGCCGACGTAGGTCTTTGAAGTTTGCTGTTTTACATACCTTTTGATCTAGAAACGATTGGATAAGTGTAGATACAATTGGCTTTGGCTTGTTGTATCGAGCTTCCAACTTTTGCCATGCTTCTGCATAATTATCATCCGTAGTGGTGATGTGCCGAATCAATCCAGCCGCTTCCCCGCGTAATAATGTTTTAAGTTGCTGCAATTTTTGAGCACCCTTTAGCTGTGGATGGTTGTGGATTGCGGTTACATAAAGATCTCTGAAGGACGGCCACATTTTATAATCACCACTAAAAGGTTCCACATTAATTTTTGGTAATTTAATGGTTGAAGTTGTGTTCAGACTTTCATAGAAGGTTTTCTGTTGTGTCACAAATGTTTCTAACGTTTCATTCAAATCATCCGTTAATTTACTGTTGGATGGCTTCACACCTGTAAGTTTTACCAACACATCTTCCATTAACGTTCTCGCTTCATAATATTGAGCATCAACTTTAGGTGTGACGGACTCATAATCCTTATATTCCGCCAGGGTATCTTCTACCTCATGGAAATGTTCATAATGTTTTTCCAAATGCGTCAATCGTGAACGAACTGCATTCTCGCTAGTTTTACTATCCATTTGCTTCGCGAAAGTCAAAATGGCTTCTATTTGACTTGTTATTCGGTTTCTTATTCTAATCGTACGATCCATCACTGTTATAATTTTCACTACACTGTTAATCACGCTAGTTATTGCTAATGTACCACGGTATCACTGTTATAATTTAAATTGTACTGTTAATCACGTTTTCTATCACAAATCTACGCCTGAGATTTTAACGATACACCTTGTGGTACTGGTATCTGTATGTACACTTCGCACGTATTACCGTTATAATTTAAACAACTTATGGTTCAATAATGTCCAATTTAATTTTGATGAAAATGTGATAAGATTATAAATGAACAAATTAAATGGCTACTTATCTTAATTTTGCTGATGCGTGATTATAGCTGGATATTAATTAAGCCGGATCATTCTCGATCCGCATTTCCGATAAATTGTTTTAGTGGTTCCGTTAAACGTTTTCCAGAATTATTGTGGCCGTTATACGTTAATAACTGTTCCAGTTGCGTATTTTAGCAGTGTTTTAAAATCACTATTCACACACGAAATACTATATTGTTCCGTTTTAATTAATACGCACAATGCACATACAAATTTTCTAAATTGTCCCGGGTTTCGGCACCAAAAATATGTTCACGATATGCGTAAACATATAATAATTTTTAATGTTTTATTTGATTTTAATTATTTATCCGTTTATTTATTTGAATGTTTTTTAAATTAATTACAAAAATCACCTCACAAACAATATGACACCGTATTACAATTAATAAAATAATGAGACGCTCAGCTCGATGGTTACAACAATAATCATTAATTTTTTTTTTTTTTTATTTTTATATAAATCAACAACAAATGAGTGCAAGTAATCTATTACATCCTTTTCTCTGTATTTGGAATATTAACAAAATTGTACTTAATTACTGTGTTTAGAATGAGAACTAAAAACATCGTAAGCATAAAGTTGAGTTAACATTTAGGAAAGTATACAGTTTTAGGAATTAATAATAATTAAATAAATTAAATATATGTTTACATTTTAGGATATTTTGATTTACGTTAAAGACAAGCACAATTAAATGTTTTAAGAAAGATTTAAAGAAAGATTAAATTTTTGTTTTCAGAACAATTAGTAATTCTATCTCTAACAATTTAAAGAAACAGGGTTGGGCTCTGCTGACAAATTTTCAAAAATTATCAATTTCATATAAAACGATTGATAGAGGTTCTACTACACTAAGCCAATTAACACGCAATATTAGAGATGTTCCCATATTGTGACTATATAGGATAAAAATAGGATAAATAAGGCTTTCTTAATATCTATGTGTTATTTAAAAAAAACAGGGTTGGGCTCTGCTGACAAATTTTCAAAAATTATCAATTTCATATAAAACGATTGATAGAGGTTCCACTACACTAACACAATTAACAAGCAATTTTGGAGATGTTCCCATATTGTGGCTATATAGGATAAAAAGAGGATAAATAAGGCCTTCTAAATATCTATGTGTTATTTAAAAAAAACAGGGTTGGGCTCTGCTGACAAATTTTCAAAAATTATCAATTTCATATAAAACGATTGATAGAGGTCCTACTACACTAAGCCAATTAACACGCAATTTTGGAGATGTTCCCATATTGTGGCTTTATAGGATAAAAAGAGGATAAATAAGGCTTTCTTAATATCTATGTGGTATTTAAAAAAAACAGGGTTGGGCTCTGGTGACAAATTTTCAAAAATTATCAATTTCATATAAAACGATTGATAGAGGTTCTACTACACTAAGCCAATTAACACGCAATATTAGAGATGTTCCCATATTGTGACTATATAGGATAAAAATAGGGTAAATAAGGCTTTCCTAATATCTATGTGTTATTTAAAAAAAACAGGGTTGGGCTCTGGTGTAGTGGAACCTCCATCAATCGTTTTATATGAAATTGATAATTTTTGAAAATTTGTCACCAGAACTCAACCCTGTTTTTTTAGATAACACATAGATATTAAGAAAGCCTGATTTATCCTCTTTTTATCCTATATAGTCACACAATGGGAACATCTCTGAAATTTGTGTAAATTGGCATATTGCTCTTCATCAAATCGAATCTTGTCTGTAAAGATTTTTGGTGGAACAAATAGTATTTGTTCCACAAATCAAATTTAAACTATCAAATATCTTTTTAAATTTATTTCTTTTGTGTTATTTATTTTATGCGAGTAAAAAATAAAAAATATAACGATATTTACATTAAAACTTTTGAATTTTCCACTTTTTTGTGTAAATGCCACTTTTCTGTTAATTTGTGTAGCTACACTTTTCTGTTAACGATAAGTACTTCACACCCGTATGCTTGATACAACACAAACCTACGTATAAAGACGCCATTCTACCTAACTCGTCAAACCAGCCCCATAATATTAAAATGTCAGCTTTCCACTCATTCTTAGGTAGATTAATAAACATTCTTTTAACCAAATCCAATTACAACAAAGAGCTTAATATAATTTTAGAAATAGCAGCGAATAATGTTATGCAGCTAAGACTATATTAAATCTATTAAACAGAAAACTGAAACAGAAAGCTTTAGCAAACATTTATCCACCTGATAGCCCAATGCCGAAAAATTGGCGCCGCTTAGAGTATATAGGAAAAACTAGCCGGATTAGTAACATCGTGACACAATATACAGCTTTTAGCTTTGCTTTTTATAACAATAATACAATTAAGAAAATGATTTTTAACAACAAACCAAGAATTGATCGCCTTTCCAAGTTTGGCGTTTATAAGATCAATTGCAATGATTGTAGTTCCTCTTATATCGGACAGACTGGGCGCAATTTTCAAGTTAGAGTTAAAGAACATTTATCTGGTAGCCATGAATCATCCATTTATAATCATTTAACGTTAGAAAATCACACATCCAGTTTAAACAATTAAGAAATATTACATCTACAACCAAAAAGCAGACGTTTAGACAACTTAGAATCTTACGAAATCCGAAAAGCTATATTTCTTAACCAAAATATCCTCAACGAACAGAGAGAAATCCGTTTCTCACCAATTATCGACCCCGTACTGTTTTATTCCCATACTCATACCATCCCATGAAATGACTAATACGTCGGGTTATAATAAAATAAGGAAAAAAAAACAACAACATCTGGAATTTTGTTATTCGGCCGTTGACTAATCAATAATCATATACCTGTGTTTAACCCACCCCCTTTTAACTTTTGCCACTCCACATTTTTTATTTGTATATTTTTGTTTCACTTTTTGCTTTTTCCAACTATATAACTACATTTTTATTTTTACAGTTTAGTAGATACACCTGATGTTGGCCTAACAAGCCGAAATCGATCGAGTGATTTTTTAAACCGTTGGTAATTTTGCGAAATATTTAACAAGTGTTTTTAAAACAATTTAAAAATGTGTGTATTAAGTGTGTTTCGCCAAGTGCCTACGGCAGAAAGTGTAAAAAGTAGTAGAAACAATTTTAAAATATTTTGCACTAAGGCGCAAGATCTGATCTTCTCAGAGTAGCTTAAGTACAAAATTTTATACTCTTTCACCTTAAGGCAATAGATTCTTTTTTTTGGTTATCCAAGGTTCCTGCATTAACACTAGGTCCGCTCCTGATCTAGTCAATCTGAGAACGAGAGCCGCCGAGGCAGCCTTCGTATGGTGAAGATTAATCTGCACAACGCTTATCATTGTGCAATAACTCACTTACCTCTTCTTGCATTCCCTGATTCAGGCTAATGCTACCTTCCCCCGGGAGGCCGCTGGTATCTGCCGTTTCACCCCCTGTAGTTATCGTTTCGTAGCCTTGATTGCCATTTCCAGCCACCATTCGTTCAGATTCCGACAAGGTGTCCCCATCGGATCCAAGCGAGAGAAGGCTACCTTTTTTCGATTAAGTACTGGGCGATGGTACAAAAAGTACGATATGAAGCGCAGGGTCTCAGGGATGATGTGCCTGACAAATGTGAGATCCAGACAAGTGCTTCCAAAAATTGTGGAGGCTAGTGTGTTGGAGACGCAGTCTGGATACAAGGTGTCCTTAAGCTATGATACCTATGTTGAAATCGCCGCAGAGCACAGGAGGTATATCGGAGTCCACACTGACATACATATGGCGGTACGTACTGGCTCCCGGAGAATGCCTGATCTGTTCCTATCAGATGAGGCATTCACTTTGGTAGATTTAAATTTTAAATAAAATTTATGTGGAAATTAATATTTTAATTAACAATAAATTATCTGCCACAGATTCTTATCGCACAATTTGACATCAGCATTTTTCTGATCAGATGAGGCTTTCTCTGGCTATAGTGCTTGCAAGCATTTTTAATCGCTATTTTGTAGTTTGAATTTTTAATTAAATTTATTTGATGATTAATTAATTTAATTTAAAATAAATTAACCACCACTGTTTTTTTACGCAAAATTTGACATCAACTGATCTCCGATCGGATGAGCCATTCTCTCGCTACACTGGTTCAAGCATTTAAATCGGTCGAAATCAGAGGTTCGCGGCGCGGGTTCCTTTGCCACCTGATGACGTCATTGCCATAATATTATGCGTGACACATAAAGTCGAAGGACCAATCTGAGCAATCATATCTTTAAATTAAAGGTAATGCTTATATTTGATGGTTAATTGCTTAGAACTAAGGACTAAATTTCGGGTCAGTTTTCTGAACATGCGGTGTAAAACGTTATCACGTCAAAATTAGTTAAGAATCCCACATTTAGTCATACTGACAAAACACACAGCATTCCATTCAAATGTATTCAAATGTATATTCCTGGCTTTCCACAATAAATAAACCCATAAGGCAATCAAAACTCATTGTTGACGCTGAGTTGGAGGCGTTATTGGACTAAGATTCATGCCAAACTCAAGAGGAGCTCGCTAAAACTTTAGGAGTGACTCTAAAAAGCGAAGAACTGTGAAGAACATTCGACCGGTTTGTTCTCCAGAAAAAAAATTGCCAGATCACAACTCATCCAGTTTTCGGTGGAAGACTTAAAAGACATTCGTTACTGAGCCTTGCTTGAGGGTTTGTTCGTGCGAGGATTCTACAATCTCCAACATGCAGCTTGAATTTGAATTCATTGGATCAAATCACGTTATTTCACATCTCTTGAGTCCAAGAAATGAACTCCTAGGCCCACAGCAAATTGTTTTTGGCTGTTTTTGTTTGACTCGTAATATTGCTCGTCGCTGTTTTTGTTTGAGTCAGTTGTTCTTTTAATTTCCTCTTCATTTCATTATTGACTCTTTTCAATTTTTTTATATCCATAGTCATAGAACTTATGTTATAACCATTTTCCGCTCTGATCTCTTGTCTAAAAGAAAGGCATGCTCTTCAATTGGAATTTTTCTTTATTTTGAGCAAGAACACATATTAAAATCTTTGCACTTGCTTGCCGAAATATCAAACAATTTTTTCGCACTTTCTTTAAATGTTTTTAATTTTGATTGATAGGATTCACTACCACATTTTTAAGGCAGCATTTCATGGGCGGCGTCACAAAACTTACAGTAGCACATTGAAAATAAAAATGTTAGTTTAAAGCATAAAGATGTCAATGGCGGCGGCTCAAAAGTTGAATTAATTGAAAATTGGGTTTTTAACATTTTCTTAGAATCACAATACGCAACTTTTCCGCACTATTACACTTTATTTAGAACTAACAAAAATTTTCGTTCCACCCTAGTGTCGTGGAAATGGGGTACACTATATTTGATTTAAATGCAAATGAGTTATGTGTAACCGGACACACAATTCTGTGTGTATATCGCTATGTGGCCAGTTTATTTCAATGTTCACAATTTCAAAACACGTAATGTTACGTTAATAAATATCGTGACGCATAACGCGTCACGATATTTATTATTTCACTAAATATTTAAATCCGCGAATATATCGGATTATAGCACTTAAATTCAGTAGAAAATTAAATGAACGCTAGTAGCTAAAACGAGAGTATCTATTTTGTGTCATGCCATGGCGGCGAAGCGTCATTGATGACAAAAGAAAAAGAGCGTCGCATTGCGGAAAAACCTAACGAGAGTAAAAGGACATTTTGTGTAGCGTGTGTTTTGTTTAATGTCTTTCGTGAGTGTCTATTTGAGACACTGGCATAATTATATAGGCGAAAAGACATAGATTATGTATAGACAATGTGGAAGAGATGTACTTATATTTACTGTATTGCCCCTTGTGAATGAATTTGGATTAATGAATATTTGTGGTGATGTACGAAATGAAGCGATTGAACCGCTACAGATTAAATAAACAAACAGAAATATTAAGTTTAACTTGTTCAATTTGAGGCAAACGTGAATGGTACCCTCGAGAATGATAGAGAGCATACCCTCGAAACATTAGTTTTTTTTAATCAAAGTATTTATAATTCATAAAAATAGATCGAAATAAATTAGTTTATTAAATAAATAAATGATAATCAAACAACTTAATTAAATTCTCGTTTCTTATCTCCAAAAACTAAAAATGTGGTGTAGCTCCTAATTATTCGATTATTTATTATCACAAAATCAATTAACAAAACAATTTTAGAGAACTCTTCTACCACATATTTTTCACATTCTAACCACTATAATTTTTTAATCTCCAAAAAGAGTTAATTGTTCTACACGTTTTTAATCTCAAGAAACTGATAAAGTTTACTTTATTCGCCCAAATTTGTTTAGTTTTTATTTAGAAGTATTCGAGGAAGGAGCTTTGTAGTAAATTCAGTGCTAACTTTAATAAATAATGGCCAGTGTTCCATCTGTAAAAATAAGTACGTTCGGCAAAAATCTATCCGAATATCCTCGACAGAGCACAATCCATGGCGTTAAATACCTAGCCGATCGTTCCCGTTCACTAGCCGAACGTATATTTTGGATTATTATGTTTACCGTATCGATTTTATTGTTTGGTCATTTTGTTTATAAAATCGGAAGAAGATGGATGCAATATGAGGTCATACAAATTAAACGGAATATACCGTCACATATTATTGAAATTCCATTTCCGGCCGTTACAATTTGCCCTCAAATAAAATTCACAAAGGAGCAATTAGATTTGTCGAAATTTTCCGAACGTTATGCCAACGATTCTACTGTACGCGCCTCTAATTTGGATAGCGATTATGGAACAAAACTTTTCGTGGCCTCACAAATATGTACAAAACATTTTGTTAATGAAACTGTACCTACACTGACGCCTCCTTTTCGTGAAGAGCATATGAATGATTGGTTCGATACAATGATAAATGTAATATGTTAATTCAAATACCTTAGCTTGGCGCACTAATTGTGTTTAATCTTATTTCAGATGTCACCTCGTTTTTCTGAAATTTTTCAGTTACGGATGTTTCGTTCATTTCAACGAAATATTGCACATGAAGTATTTTCTACAGTTATAACGAACGACGGAGTCTGCTTTACGTTTAATGCAATTCACGATATTTTACGAGAGGATTCATTGCAAAAGAATTTTAAGTATCATAATATTAAAACGGAACGCTATGGATGGCATCCCGAAACAGGCTACACTAAAGGTAATGCTTTTCCTTTTAAAGGATTACTGGAAGGCTCCGCAAGTATCCAGCATGGCCCACTTCCTAAAAGTGGATTACAAATGACATTGAAAGCTAATCTAACGGACAAAATGCAATATTGTGATAATTCAACCGTTGGCTATAAAATTGCATTACATTCACCGTCTGCCTATCCACAAATGTACGACAATTTCATTCAACTTGATTATGGTAAAGAATATAAAATATCAGTGATACCAAAAACTATAGAAACCTCTAATGATTTGAGATCAGTTTCGCCCGATGTGCGACAGTGCTATTTTAATGATGAACGCAAATTGCAGTTCTTTACGTTTTACAATCAACAGAACTGCCACCTTGAATGTTATGCAAATTATATGAAATTGAATCATGGAGGTGTTCCGTTTTCATCACCACGCGATTTAAATACTACTATTTATGGCCTCAGATTTAAAAATGATGGTTGGGAATTACTCAACAATTTAAATTTTTTGAACGAGCACGTGAAAATATATGGATTTCCAGAAAATTCCGTATATATCTTGCCTAACTGTAATTGTTTGCCGGAATGCAATGGAATTTATTATGACCATGAAATTACGATATTGAAGACAATAGAGCATGAACTTGAACAACCAATATATTCTCAAATACATATAACTTTCAGTGAACCAACTTTTACTGGTCTCATCCGGGTGCCCAGATATACGTTCGAAACAATGTTATCTGACTTTGGAGGATTACTGAGCCTATTCATGGGTGGTTCGGTGTTGAGTTTATTTGAATTGTTTTATTTTGTGGTATTACGCAATTTTTTTAAATCAAACGTGACAGAAAATTAAAGTTAAATATTTATAATAAATAGATTAAGATTTCAGCCAGTTTTGTTTTATTGTAGTTATGTATAAAAGTAAATTTACTAATACCTTATTACTATAATTAGATTCAAGGGCATCTCATTAGCTTTTATGTCGAGTCACTGTTAATAGTCTTAATCGATTTGGAACTGGTGTTGCAGCATCAATGTTATGTGGAAAAACTAAATAACCAATTACGCATATTGCTAGCAAATTCCGTAAAACTACTTTGATGGCTCTCGAGTCCGGTTTTTCACCTTCTAAAAGGTGGAAACAGTTGGAGGTCCATTTTCTCAGGTTAAATCCTCCAGATTGCAGCAATTTTATCAGTTCGGTTTGCGCTGTCTGAGCTTCCTCTATATTGTTACTTCCTGATAATAAATCATCTACGTAGAAATCTTTCTTAATTATCCTTGCCGCTATTGGGTAGTTTTTCTCCTCATCGGCCGCTAGCTGTCGTAGTGTCTTGATGGCCAAATATGGTACCGAAGCTGGTACGACTTTATCATTTTGTCGGATGATATTCTCCATAATATTTTCTGATATTTTTAATCCTCCGGATGAATTTTTATTTGTCGATACATTTGTTCTATGTCCGCTGTGTATGCTACTTTGTATTTTCTCCAACGTAGTAGAATTGACATCAGGTCATCTTATAACTTGGGTGCCACGAGTTGTATTTGATTCAAACTGATATCGTTGCTTGTCTTAGCTGATGCGTCAAATACGACCCTTAGTTTTGTTGTGGTATTGGTTGTTTTGAGCACCGCGTGATGAGGAATATAATATTCGTTGTCGTTATATTTCTTACTCTCAATCATATATGTCCTTTATTATAGTACCCTTCTATACACTCCTGATACTGCTTGAAAAATTGCTTTGCCACTGAAAAACGTCGTTCCAATTGAATGAATCTTGCTACGGCCCTTTGTTTGGATGATCGAAGAGATGGTAAATTTTGGATACTAGGAATTCGTACCGTATAACGACCGTCCAAAAGGCGGCTGTAGCCATCGATGGCACGACTGCCTACACCGCTCTTAAAATCTCTACATTCAAAAAGTAGCTGCTTTCGATTGAAGTCGTTCTACAGTTTCGGTCTCACTTTAAATACTGTCGTGCTGTTTTTTATATTGATAAAGTGAGCATGATGTCAGCAAAACTTTTATAACAGGTTGACTTCAAGCTAATCACGGGACTTAGTGATCCCTTTGGTGGAAAGAACGTGTTTCTGAACGATGCTTTAAAACAGCTATATAAAGTCAACGCAACTCCGATTTACAAGCAAATCACCTGTGGCCCTACACTGTGGTGAGGGAACTTAACAATTGTATGAACTAAATGAAGTCATGCGGCAATCAAATGTCGCATTCTCACGGGTGATAAAAAAAAACGACTCTAAAGACGAGAGTGAAATAAATAACAAAAAACAAAAATATAAATGTATTAGTAAATACACTGTAAAATTAAATTCTTATAAGAATGAAACGTAACAACAGCCAATATGTATAATTTTTATTTCATTGGGCAATATTCGATGGCCATTAACAAGCAATCGTAGAGATGTCTAAATGAATCGGAATATGCCAACACATTTATCTGTATTTTGTGGATGGTTCGTAGTGGGCATCATGTTAGCGCGACCCTCAGTTGACCATTGATCGATTTTACAAAAAAGTCGTACCATAGAAATTTTTATTTCATTGGGCAATATTCGATGGCCATTAACAAGCAATCGTAGAGATGTCTAAGTGAATCGGAATATGCCAACACATTTATCTGTATTTTGTGGATGGTTCGTAGTGGGCATCATGTTAGCGCGACCATATATTGATGAATTGTTTGCCAGATAGGATAACCACGAAATCAAAATCATTATCAGGAATATTTTTTTCAGCCGTTTGCAATATACTCGATGTTATAAAACGTTTAATGGGTCCTACGATATATCTAGAATATATTTGTTCCGAAGCATGTGAAAAAGTTACCAGAGATGTTTTGTATTTAGGAATTGACTATACTAACTTTAAGGAATCAGATTTTAAAATAATACAAAATAGAACTCAATTACCATATGTCAGGTGCCAAAAGTGTCCAAAGCGCATCACTGAAAAAAAAAAATAAAATAATAAAATCAAGGAATGGCATGTTACTTATTGACGTAGAACCATTGAACAATGAAAAAGTATATAACATTAAGTTATCCGAAATACAACATCAATTAACTATAATAGATGAAATTCTATTTTTAAAAGGGGTAATTAACTCCCATCATTCTTCACTTGAAGGTGGTGTTTGACATTATGAATCATATATAAAGAGGCCCAATGGCCAATGGGAATGCCATGACGATCTAAAAAAATTCACAACTGCAACAAAATCGGAACGCCTAGTAAATTCGTCAATAGTAGTATATGCAAGAAATTAACTAACTACAAATTGAAAACAAGAAGAAATGAATTGTGAATTAGCCTGTTAGTGGCCATAGAATCTTGCCCAATGAAATAAAAATTTCTATGGTACGACTTTTTTGTAAAATCGATCAATGGTCAACTGAGAGTCGCGCTAACATGATGCCCACTACGAACCATCCACAAAATACAGATAAATGTGTTGGCATATTTATATGACAAAAATTTATATGACAACCTTTTATTTACAAATATTTTTTTAGTTTCCAATAAGAATAAAATCATATTCATTTCCTACCTTTCGAATAGTTTGTTGCACTTGCCTTAAGAAATATGTTTAACAGTGTAGTTACTATTACATACAAAACATTTTTAAATTCTTATTGGATTTGTATACATATATGTTATTTTTTTTGTTATAAACTTAACTCTCGTAAACCAGATCAAACAATTCTTTGGCTTATCGGAATATTATCGACGATTTATTCATAATTATTCCAAAATCACAAAAATCCTTTGAGAAATCAAAAATAGTAATAGCTACGGACCACACATTGGCCTATCCAGATTTCAGTGAATACTTTATCCTAACAAAGGATGCTTCCGAATACGCTTTAGGTACTGCTCTTTCACAGATGCACGGTAAACTGAAAATACCAATAGCATTTGTGATAGGATATCACAAACTTCATGCGTATAAATAAATATTTTTAATTTAACGTGGTCCAGCCGGGCTCGACAAAATTCGGGATTATAAATAAAATAAATTGGTTTACAGTTCTTTTTAGTGAATATATTTTGTCACGTAGATTTAGAATTCGATGAGTTTCGTTTTAGAGTGTCGTGGTAACATTTTCACAAATAACTCTGTTCTTTTAAATTCTAAGAACAAATATCACGACTAGTAAAGTAGTTTTACAGAAATTTTGTATAGCGCTTCTATTCCCCATAACATTGAGGCTGCAACATTGACACGACATGAAAATTAATGATATGGCCATAAACCTAATTATAGCAATAAGGTGTAAGTAAATTTACTTTTATAGATAACTACAATAAAACAAAACTGGCAGACATCTTAACCCCTTTTTTTATATCGATAACTTATCTTCAATAAACGCCATCCCACAGTTTTTTTCAAAAATGACTTTTTGATGAATATCTCTTTATCGATCTCAGATCCATCTAATATTGCAACATTACGATATTTGGAACGTAATTTGAGAGCTAAACGCTCATTTAAAAATAGCACTATCGGCGATATGAATATTTTCTAATATAATAACCTCTAACCCTCTGTGATTTAACACTTTAATCTTTTGACAGATACATCTATATTATTTTATTATTTTATTTATCTATCTATATATATAAAAATGAATTCCTGTTTGTTTGTTTGTTCCGAATGGGCGTCTCAGCCGCTCAACCGATCGCCATGAAATTTTTACCATGTACAAGTTGCATATCCAGAACCAACCTTACGTTATTTTGGAAGGGGCTGGACCCCGGGGTCTAGGGGCTGCGGTACAAATTTTTTCGAAAATTTTAATTTTCTTTAAATTTTTCCACGAAAATGAGTTTATGGGGCTGGTTATATGAAATTGCTGACATGTTTGAATCCGAGGGGCCCAGCCCTGGATCAAAAATTAATTTAAATATTTGATTATTTCAAAATTACTTCTCAGTCGATCAACCGATCGCCATGAAATGTTTACCATGCAAATGTTGCATATTCAGGACCAATCTTACGATATTGTGAAAGGGGCTGGACCCCAGGGTCTTGGAGCCATGGTACAATTTTTTTCAAATATTTAAATTTTTTTACGAGAATGAGTTTTGGAAAGGGGTTATATGAAATAAGAGACATGTTCGAATTCGGGGGGTCCGCCCCTGGATCAAAAATTCATTTAAAGATACAATTATTTGATTGTTCTGAAATAACGCCTTAGCCGCTTTACCGATCGCTATGAAATTTTTACCATGTATATGTTGCATGTTCAGGACCAAGCACACGATACTTTTGAAGGGGCTGGACCCCGGGGTCTAGGGGCTGTGGTACAAATTTTTTCTGAAATTTCAATTTTTTTAAGATTTTTTTGACGGGAATGACTTTAGGAAAGGGGTTATATGAAATTAGTGCCATGCTCCAATCCGGAAGTCTGCCCTGGATCAAGAATTCATTTTTACATGGATATCTAGAGTGCGATTGTTATACACAAATCATACCTCTACTATAATTGATTTAATTATTCAAATTAATTTTATTAATTTAAATTTAAGACAATCTTTCATCACTTTAACTGAAGACAAATCTATGAACACTTATATTATCCATACTAATAATCCATTTTTACTGGTTTGACATGTACTGTTTAATGATATCCTATTTATCATATCCTGTTTTGAAATGTACCATAGTCAGCGAGTTCTAATTTCCACATAACTTTGGAAATAATTAACATTCTATTTTAATCCACTATTGCAACCGGCGGCTTTTAATGAAAATAGTAGTGTCATACTAAACGCCAATAGTTTATTACTTTATTTAGTTTATTACTTAAATAATCAATGATTGTTTCATAAAATCAATTCTAGGAAAGGTACTAAAAAATATTGTACGTATAAACTGATTTACTTTGAAAAGTACTAGCGTTTTATATTTGAAAATAGCATCTTCTACAAGAAACATCCTTGGATTCAAATTATTGTACGTGTAAAATTGCCTTAGTTTGAAAAAACTTCTTTTGTTTTTCGAAATGTCATTTTCAGCCACAGTTCGCGGTAAAACGTATCGAAGTGGACGTAGTTTTAATCGTTTTGAATAAATTAATATTAATTTGTATTTCGGATGCCGTTGTTCTCGATTAGTTAGCTATATTGCAATAAAATAATTGTTTGTGATTATTTTTCCAGGTATTAAATATTATTTCAAGTGAATATACATTGTTATTAGATTTAAGTTTTCAGTTTATAAACGTGTTAATCTATGATTACCTTTTGATTGTAGATAACATTTGATTTTGCTTAAAAAAAATTCCGTAAAGACATTTTCAAACACAGTTCGCGGTGAAACGTATCGAACGGAACATTAAAATCGTTTTGATAAATTAATACTAATTTCTGTTTTGAATGCCCGTCATTCCTAATTAATTAGCTACACGTTTCATTTTTGCTTAAAAATGCCACCGAAAAAAGATCAATTGGGCAGGTAACTGCAAAGTCGAAGAAGATTAGAGCCGCAAGGGTGGCTGAATCAAGCGAACAGCGTGAAGCACGACTTGAAAATGATCGAAGCAGTACGTCTTCTTCAACAGCTGACGAAACAACTGAACAGCGCGAAACACGACTTACAAACGTTCGAAGCAGGATGTCTTCTTCAAGAGCTGATGAAACAACTGAACAGCGTGAAACACGACTTGAAAATGTACGAAGCAGGATGTCTTCTTCAAGAGCTGATGAAACAACTGCGAAGAGCGTGAAACACGACTTGAAAATGTACGAAGCAGGATGTCTTCTTCAAGAGGTGATGAAACAACTGAACAGCGTGAAACACGACTTGAAAATGTACGAAGCAGGATGTCTTCTTCAAGAGGTGATGAAACAACTGAACAGCGTGAAAAACGACTTGAAAATGTACGAAGCAGGATGTCTTCTTCTAGAGCTACTGAAACCATTGAACATCGTGAGGCCCGGCTGGAAGTCGATCGGTTACGGTATGGACGATTAATAGAAACTTTTAGAGGTGATTTAAAGTTAGCAGCATTCAATTACGAGAAAGACTATGATTACAATGTTTCAATTGGGCAAATGGAAAACATTTGTTTGTATTGTCATGTTTTAAAGTTTCACAATGAATCGCCTGGAATGTGTTGTTCAAATGGAAAAGTGAATTTGCCTCCTCTGGATGATCCACCTGAACCTCTTCTAGCTTACGTCTCCGGAACTACTGAGTTATCCAGACATTTTCTACAAAATATTCGAAAATACAACTCATGCTTTCAAATGACATCTTTTGGAGCAACCCAAATTGTTAAGGATGGAGGTTTTATGCCCACGTTTAAAGTACAAGGACAAATTTATCATAAAATTGGATCACTTCTTCCTCTCTCTAACAACGACTCCAAGTTTTTACAAATTTACTTCATGGGCAACGAGGAGGCGGAGACTTATCAACGTTGTGCTATTAGTCCCGGAACAAAACGTGAAATAATATCAAGTTTACAGATTTTATTCCATGAACGCAATCATCTGGTAAATTTATTCAGAACTGCATTGGAGCAAATACCATCAGATGACCACAGAGTAGTTATTCGAGCAGACAAAACACCGTCTGGTCAACATGAAAGACGATTCAATGCTCCAACAATCAACGAAGTTGCTATTGTTATGGTCGGAACGGATTTCAACCAACGTGATATTATTATCCATAGACAAAATGAAAGCCTACAGCGTATTACTGAAACACACAGATCGTATGATGCTCTTCAGTATCCAATACTGTTTTGGCAAGGAGAAGATGGGTACCATTTCAACGTGATGCAAACTAACCCAACAACAAGTGGTGCGATGACGAAAAGGGTTTCCTGCATGAATTTTTATGCGTATCGTATTATGATTAGAGCACAACAATCAAACCACATCCTGAAGTGCCGTCAACTTTTTCACCAATTCATTGTTGATATGTATGCTAAAATCGAAAGTGAACGACTTCTTTTCATTCGCTTAAATCAGAAAAAACTTCGTTCCGAGGAATATATTCACTTGCGCGATGCAATTGCAAATGATGGAAACGTTGCTGACATTGGGAAAGACATGGGGTCATATTACCAGCTACGTATACGGGAAGTCCAAGGCACATGCAGGAATACGCTCAGGATGCCATGACATATGTCCAAAGATTTGGACGTCCTGATCTATTTATAACGTTTACGTGTAATCCAACATGGACTGAGATTATAGATTTACTTCTAATTGGGCAATCATCGACCCATCGGCATGATCTGACAGCTAGAGTTTTCAAACAGAAACTCATAAATCTCATGAACCTCATAACTAAAAATCATATTTATGGAGAAACTCGCTGCTGAATGTATTCTATAGAATGGCAGAAAAGAGACCTACCACATGCTCACATTTTGATTTGGTTAAAGGACAAGATTACTCCGACTCAAATTGATAGTGTTATATCAGATGAATTACCCAATCCCCAAGAAGATCCGATACTTTTTGAAATCGTTAGCAAAAACATGAAAGACGTTGCATGAAAGACGGAAAGTGTTCAAAAAAATATCCCCGAAAGATGTGTCAGGAAACACAAACTGGTGACGATGGATATCCACAATACCGGAGACGAAAACCCGATGACGGAGGACACACAGCCACTATCAAAGTAAACAATGTGCATCATGAGGTAGATAATAGCTGGATTGTTCCTTACACTCCGTTACTGTCGAAAATATTTAAAGCCCATATTAACGTTGAGTACTGCAACTCGGTTAAGTCAATTAAATATATATGTAAATACGTCAACGAAGGCAGTGATATGGCAATTTTTGGACTTTCGAATACAAATTCACCATTCGATGAAGTCACGCAATTTCAAATAGGACGTTACATCATCAGTAATGAAGCTGTCTGGCGAATTCTGAGTTTTCATATTCACGAGCGTTATCCAACAGTTGTACATCTTAGTGTACACTTAGAAAATGGACAACGAGTTTACTTTACGGAAGAAAATCTGTTACAGAGAGCTGCGCAACCAACGAATACGACATTAACAGCCTTTTTTCAATTGTGCGGAACAGATTCATTCGTAAAAACGTTGCTGTATCATGAAGTTCCAAAATATTATACATGGAACACGTCAAAGAAGCAGT
The DNA here is from genome assembly GCA_963556165.1 of Tipula helvola. Lineage (NCBI taxonomy): Eukaryota > Metazoa > Arthropoda > Insecta > Diptera > Tipulidae > Tipula > Tipula helvola. The sequence goes on along the minus strand of OY744481.1, from coordinate 121,607,485 downwards.
TTTTCAGAAGAAAGCAAGGCACAATTATTCGGGAGTACCCTGGAATACGTTATTCTGATGCCTTGGGTCGAGTTTATAATGTTCATCCTAACAATACGGAGTGTTATTTTCTGAGAACGCTGCTTCATGAAGTAAGAGGACCAACGTCTTTTCAAGCACTGAGAACTGTAAATGGTGAAGTGTGTCAAACCTGAAGAGAGACATGTCTTAAACGGGGCTTACTTGAAAATGATGAACACTGAGATAGAACACTAACCGAAGCATGTCTTATGTGTCGTTCAGCACAAATACGCAAGCTCTTTGCAATCATATTAACAACATGTACACCTTCAGATCCTAAAGGTCTTTGGGAAAAGCACAAAGAAAGCCTTAGTGAAGATATACTTTGGCAAGCACGTAGAACAAATCCCGATATGGAAATACAGTTTTCAGCAGGCAAATTTAATGAAGGACTTATATTACTCGAGGATGCATGCTTATACATTAATAACAAAGTCATTTCCCAACTTGGGTTGCCAGCACCGATACGCCATGGAAACAATGTTCGTGATAGAGATCTATTATGAGAACAAAATTACGACGTTGGTCAGTTACGAGTTTTCGCTGAGACTCAAAAAAGTCCCTTAGTGGATGATCAAAGACAGGCATACACTAAAGTGATGCAATACATAGCAAACCGTAACGGAGGAATTATTTTTCTTGATGCACCCGGAGGCACTGGAAAAACATTCCTCCTTAATTTGATGCTTGCCGAAGTAAGACAGCAGAATACAATCGGCCTCGCTGTTGCATCATCTGGAATTGCCTCCACTTTACTCGATGGAGGACGCACAGCACATTCAACGTTTAAACTACCATTGAATTTGAATCAAGCGGATAATTTTTCTTGCAATATAACACGAAATTCGAGAATTGCCACGTTATTAAAAACATGTAAAATCATTATTTGGGATGAATGTACCATGGCACACAAAAAAGCATTTGAAGCGGTTGATCGTACTTTGCGCGATTTGCGACAAAATAACCGACCAATGGGAGGAGCTCTAACACTACTAGCAGGTGAATTTCGTCAAACTTTGCCAGTCATTCCACGATCAACACCCGCTGATGAACTTAATGCCTGCCTGAAGGCGTCTCATCTTTGGAAACACGTTACGAAAATCACACTATCTACAAACATGCGTGTGAATTTACATCACGATGGTATAGCTAAAACATTTGCCAGGCAGCTTTTGGACATGGGTAACGGGAAATTGCCAAATGACCCTGTAACATGTGAGATATCGTTCCCACCTAATTTTTGTCAAATGCTGCCATCAATACAGGACGTGGTAATGAAAGTATTCCCAAATCTGCCAAATAACTTCAAAAATCATGATTGGCTGTGCGAACGTGCCCTCCTAGCTCCCAAAAATGACGGCGTTAATAAATTAAATAATGAAATTCAATCGCAACTACCCGGGCCACTAATGAAATACAAATCTATCGACACGGTTACTGATGTGGATCAATCCGTCAATTATCCAATAGAGTTTCTTAATTCTTTGGAGCCACCTGGTATTCCACCACACATACTATTTTTAAAAGAGGGTTCACCAATAATACTGCTCCGAAATTTAGATCCACCGAAATTGTGCAACGGAACACGGCTTTGTGTGAAGAAATTGATGCCGAATGTGATTGAAGCAACGATTATTACCGGTAAAAGTAAAGGAGAAGATGTGCTAATCCCGCGCATTCCTATATGATTCCCACCTATTTGCCGTTTGAATTCAAGCGATTACAATTCCCATTACGCCTTGCTTTTGCAATGACAATCAACAAAGCCCAGGGGAAATCATTGAAAATAGCTGGTGTTATTTTGGAAAATTCATGCTTTTCACATGGCCAACTGTATGTTGCTTGCTCCAGAGTGGGAACGCCAAAAAATTTATTTATTTACACACCAAATGGAAAAACCAAAAATATTGTTTATCAAAAGGTTTTATAATAAAAATTATTAACTAAAATATCTTTATATTTATTATTCACTTTGATCTGGTTGAAGGTTTTTAAAAATGGAGTATAATTTATTTGTCAATTGGTAACAAATACCAAACCAAAATTAATTAACTATCCTCACAAACAGGATGTCCAATAATATCATTACAAAATTTCGCCTGGATGCATTGACGGAGGCACCCGTTTCTGAATACAGCTACTTATAATTTTCTTTTCATATGTGATTGCAACTACAAGGTATTTGAATTATATACCTCCCGTGCAACGCCGGGTAACTCAGCTAGTTGAATTATAAAATTGAAATATTATTTAAATAAATGTGATTTTATTCTTTTATAAATATTGTTTTTTGTTTCCCCTGAAAAATTGTTAATTGTTTGTGGGACAGTGCTTATTGAAGATCTGTCAAGTTTGATTTAAAAAAATTGCGTATTGCCACAAAATAAAACAATTCAAATAAACTCAACACCGAACCACCCATGAATAGACTCAGTAATCCTCCAAAATCAGATAACATTGTTTCGAACGTATACCCGGGCACCCGGATCAGACCAATAAAAGTTGGTTCACTGAATGTTATTTGTATGTTAGTATATATTATATCTTTATACTTAAGCGTTTCTGTCGGTTCCAATATCGTAATTTTATGGTCATAATAAATTCCATTGCATTCGGGCAAACAATTACAGTTAGGCAAGCGATCATATATGTGATTTTCTGGATAATTATATTTTTTGAAGTGCTCGTGCAAAAATTTAATACTTTTGAGTGACAGCCAACCATAATTTTTATACTTTAGTCTGATATTAGTAGTATTTAAATCGCGTGGCGATGAAAATGGAACACCACCATGCTGAAGTTGCGTAAAATTTGTATAACATTCGAGGTGGCAATTCTGTTGATTGTAAAACGTGTAGAATTGTAATTTGCGTTCATCATTAAAATAGCACTGCCGCACATCGGGCGAAACTGATCTCAAATCATTAGAGGTTTCTATAGTTGTTGGTATCACTGATATTTTATATGCTTTACCATAATCAAGTTGAATGAAATTTTCGTACATTTGTGGATAGACGGACGGTGAATGTAATGCAATTTTATAGCCAATGGTTGAAACATGACATTTTTGCATTGTGTCTATTGGTTCTGCTTTAGCGTTTATTATTAATTCATTTTCACGAGGTAAGCCTTCCAGTATCCCTTTAAAAGGGTAAGCATTACCTCTAGTGTAGCCTGTTTCGGGATGCCATCCGTAGCGTTCTGTTGTTATGTTGGGATATTCAAAATCCTTATGCAATGAATCCTTTCGTAAAATATCGTGAATTGTATTAAACGTAAAGCAGACTCCTTCGTTCGTTATAACTGTTGAAAATCCTTTAATATCAATGAAACTTGTTTGAAATGACATAAAATGACAAAAGGCACAAACTTGGTCAAAACTAGGCGACATCTGAAATAAAATTAAACACAATTAGCGCCAAACTAAGGTATCTGAATTATTATTACATCCATCAGTGTATCGATCCAATTATTCATATGCTCTTTGCGAAAATCACCCATGATTGTAGGGATAATTCTACTAAGAAAATTTGGTGTACATATTTGTGAGGCCATGTAAAGCTTAGTTCCATCATCGCTATCCAATTCAGTGGCGTTCATAAAAAATTTGCCATAACGTTTCACAAGTTTCGACAAATCTAATTTCTCCTTTCTGAATTTGATTTGCGGGCAAATTGTAACGGCCGGAAATGGAATTTCAAAATTGTATGTCGGTATATTCCGTTCAATTTGTACGACCTTATTTTGCTCCCAAGTTTTTCCGATTTTATAAACAAAATGGCCAAACAATAAAATCGATACGGTAAACGTAATAATCCAAAATATACGTTCGGCTAGTGAACGGGAACAATCGGCTAGGTATTTTACGCCATGGATTGTGGTCTGTCGCGGATATTCGGATAGATTTTCGTCGATCGTACTCACTAATTCTTGTACACGTGAAACACTGGTCATTATTTATTAAAGCTAACACTAAATTTACTATAAACCTCCATTCTCGAATATGTCCAAATAAAAACTGAACAAATTTGGGCGAATAAAGTAAACTTTATCACTTTCTCGAGATTAGAAAAGCGTAGGGTAATTAACTCGTTTTGGAGATTAGATAATATAGTGGTTAGAAGATGAAAAATATGTGGTAAAAGAGTTATTTAAAATTATTTGGTTAATTAATTTTGAGATAATAAATAATCGAATAATTAGGAGCTACACCACATTTTTAGTTTTTGGAGATAAGAAACGAGAATTCAATGAATTCAATAAAGTCGTTTGATTATCATTTATTTTTTTATTAACTAATTTCTTTAGCTGTATTTTTATGAATTATAAATACTTTGATAAAATAAACTAATATTTCGAGGGTATACTCCGTCATTCTCGAGGGTACCATTCACGATTGTATCACCGTGGGTTCCACCTAGCATGATAACTCCTTAAATTTAACTAAGTTCGATTTGTTAAACTTAATTTTTCTATTTGTTTGTTAAATCACGAGGCACGGTTACTTTTTGTGAGGCCTAATCTAATCTTGTGAACTGAAAGTAATTATTTATCTTACTCATCTTAATCTACCCACCCACTAAACCCTCAACTCGACCAAAAATTAATCAAAGTTATTCAGTTGTGCTAAAATTTCTGATGAAATGCTAGAAAATCTAAAAATTGCTTCTGCTACCTGGCTCTTTGTCCAAATTACCGTAAGGTATCGAACAATTTTTTAGTTGGTGATGATGATGTTATCGGAATTAAAATATCAAGTGCTAGTACTCAAAGTTTATGGATAACCTTAGTATCATGTTAAAAGCAATTGAAAGTCAGCTATCTGAACTTAAAATCTCGTTCAATTTTTTATGCCAAACTATGGACAAAATGAGAGTTGCTATCCCCGGTATAACAAAAAATATTCAAACATGCCATACTAAATTAGCTGTGCTGGAGAAGAAATACGAGACTCAAGATCATAAAATCAACTTTTTGGAAGCCCAGTTGGACCGTGCCAATCAGGCATCAAATTTGAAAAATCTCGTCATATGTAGTATTCCGTCTAAGTGTGGCGATGTTCCTTTTTTATTAATCAAAATAAAATGTAATAATTTGATAGTTTTGGGTGATTTTAATATTAACCTTCTAAACAATTCTGTGCTAATTGATGAGCATAAATTTTTAATGTCAAGTAATAACTTAGCCTCTGAGGTGAATATTCCTACTAGAATTTCTAGCTTACCTTCATCACGTATTGACCATGTTTTTTACAGACTCTCTAATGTTGCGATAAATTCTTTAGTTGAAGACTTATGCATCACTGATCATTGCGCCGTTTTTGTAAACTTGATGTTTAAAGAAAATTTTGTCTCCCGAATCAGGAAGTCAAGAGTTAACCATCAATTTCGGTTAAATTTTGAACTTTTAAACGAAACGTTACTAGTAGAGTCTTGGAATGCTCTGTTATCTATAGCTGATATTTTAGAAACTTTACATTTGTTTATTGCTAACCTCACTCACAACATTTCCCAATATAAATTTTTTATTAAAGCACCTACGAAATTTCATAGATTGAAGCCATGGATTTGTTGCTGGGGTGGTACATATTTTGAGACAATCGGACCATTAGTAATAGCTCAAAAGCATGTAGTTAGATTGATGCATTTCAATAATAAACGTTGCCCTTCTTGGTCATTATTCTTGAGCAGTAGACTTCTTCCATTGAAACATCTTTATGTTTTTAAGGTTATGAATAAATATTTTGAAATTAGTGGGAATCGTTATTTGAGTTGTCACAGTTATTTACTATGTAAAAATGTTATGCATTTCAGAAGTTTTATTTGAAATTTAGAATGACATTTTGAAATTTGGGATTTAAAGTTTGAAGTTTGGGATTTACAATTTGGAACTTGAAATTTACTATTTGAAATTTGGAATTTGAAATATGAAAGTTTGGATTTTGGAATATGGGATTTAAAATTTTAAAGGTGAAATTTGGAATGTGGGATTTGAAATTTGGAGTTTGAAATTTGGAGTTTGGAATTTGAAATTTGGAATTTGGGTTGTGGAATTTGGAATTTGAAAATTGAAATTTGGAATTTGAAATTTAAAATTAAAATTTAACATTTGTAATTTAAAATTTGGAATTTGCAATTTTGGATTTTGGAATTTGGAATTTGGGATTTGGAATTTAAAATTTTAAATTTGGAATGAGGGATTTGAATTTGAAATTTGGAGTTTCAAAATTGGAATTCGGTAGGTTTTGGAACTTGAAATTTGGAAATTGGAATTTAGAATTTGAAAATGGAACTTCCAATCTGAAGTTTGGAAATTGAAATTTGAAATTTGAAATTTGAAATTTATAATTTGAAATTTGGAATTTGAAATTTGAATTTTAAAGGTTTAAATTTGGAATATGAAATTTTGGATTTTGGAATTTGGGATTTGGAATTTAAAACTTGAAATTTGGAATGAGTGATTTGAATTTGAAATTTGGAGTTTGAAATTTAAAATTTTGAATTTGGAGTTTGAAAATTGGAATTTGGGAGGTTTTGGAACTCGAAATTTGAAAATTGGAATTTGGAATTTGAAAATTGGAATTTGGAATTTGTAATTTAGAATTTTAAATTTTAAATTTGGAACATTAAAATTTGGGATTTGTAATTTAGAATTTAAAATTTGAGATTTGGAATGTTAGATATGAAATTTGGAGTTTAAAATTTGGAGTTTGATATTTGGAATTTAGGTTTTGGAACTAAAAAATTAGAATTTGGAATTTGAAATTTGAAATTTAAAATTTTGCATTTGAAATTTGTTGTTTGGGGTTTGAAATTTCAAGTTTTATTTGAAATTTGAAATTTACAATTTAGAATATGAAATTTGTAATTTGAAATTCAGGATTTAAAGTTTGAAGTTTTGAATTTACAATTTGTAATTTTAAATTTACAATTTGGAATTTAAATTTAAAATTTGGAATTTGGAATTTGAAATTTAGAATTTGAAATTTAAAATATGGAATATGAAAGTTTGGATTTTGGTTATGGCATTTGGAATTTTAAATTTGGAATTTTAAATGTGAAATTTGGAATGTGGGATTTGAAATGTGTAGTTTGAAATTTGGAGTTTCGAGTTTGAAATTTGGAATTTGGGTTTTGGAATTTGGAATTTGAAAATTGGAACTTCGAATATAAAATTTGGAATTTGAAATTTAAGATTTAAAATTTTGAATTTGAATTTTAGAGTTTGGCGTTTGAAATTTGTAGTTTTATTTGAAATTTAGGATTTAGAATATGAAATTTGTAATTTGAAATTTGGGATTTAAAGTTTGGGATTTAAAGTTTGAAGTTTGGAATTTGAATTTTAAAATTTTTATTTTGGAATATGAAAATTTGGATTTTGGAATTTGGGATTTGGAATTTATAATTTGAAATTTGGAATGAGGGATTTAAATTTGAAATTTGGAGTTTGAAATTTAAAATTTTGAATTTGAAGTTTTAAAATTAAAATTTGGTTGGTTTTGGAACTTGAAATTTGAAAATTGGAATTTTGAATTTGAAAATTGAAATTTGGAATTTGAAGCTTGGATTTTGAAATTTGATATTTTGAATTTTAAATTTGGAATTTAAATTTAAATTTCATAGATTGAAGCCTTAAGTGAACAATTCGTTCATCAAGAAGGTTGTTAAAAAGAATAAAATCAGTAGAAAATTAAAAAAACAACCCAATAATTTAGATTTGAAAAATCATTTTCACCAGTTTGCCAAAAATCTGAATCAGGTTATTAAAGAAACTAAAAATAGATATTATTTGAGTAGATTTCAAAAGCAGTAAGCAGCAATGGTCCTTATTGAATGAAATACTTAACCAAGGTACTTCAAATAATGAAATTAATGAAATATTAGACGAACAAAATAATAAGCTCTCATCTCCAGCAGACATTGCTAATTGTTTTAACAATTACTTTTGTAATATACTTTCAAAAGCGCGTGTGAAATTTAACAATATTTCACAACTACAGTTAATAACTCCGTTATACTTGATATGAGCTCCAACTTAAATTTTTTCTTTCATCCAATTTCTTCCATGGGACTATTTTTCATTTTGAATTCCCTTGAAAATAAACACTCTACAGATTTGTTTGGTTTTAGTAATGCAATTATTAAAAGGATTAGCTTCAACCTTATTGATATATTAAGTGTATTTTTTAGACGTATTATAACCGAAGAGACATTTCCGGAATCACTGATAATTACCACTGTTATTCCTCTCTTTAAGAAGGGCGATGGTCTGTTGTTGAGTAACTATCGACCAATATCCATCCTTTTAGTTGTTTTTAAAATTTTTGAAAAAGCAGTTAAATTAGGAATGACAGAATTTCTGAATAGTTTTAACTATTTCAGTAAATGTCAATTTGGTTTTCGTTTTGGTTTGGATACAGAGGATGCTTTATTAATTCTAGCACAGTAGCCGGCCTGTTTGTGGATGTTTCTAAGGCTTTTGATTTGGTAGATCATGGCATTCGTTTGGATAAACTAAGAGGTATTGGTTTACGTGGTTGCATATTCAACTGGCAAGTCATTCATCACTAAATCGGTCGTAAAGTGTTACTTGTACAAATAGTTTCAGTGACTTATCGGCTCTGCAAGCGAGTGTCCCCCAAGGATCTGTACTTGGACAAATTTTATTTTTAATTTACATTAATTCTATTTTTAAACAAAATTTTAAAGGTTAAGAATAATTTGCCATTATTTTTTTTTCAGATCATCCAGTCGCCCAAAATCATGCCCGCAGTCATTTTTTGATGTTTTTTTTTAAAATCCGTATGTCGAAAAAATTTTTTTATAATATTTGAACCTACAAATTTTCAAAACGATATCTCCATTCTTTCTATGAAAAAAAATGTTTCAAAAAATTTTTTTTTGAAAATCGTAACCAGAAAGACCCCTAAATTTGGAGTTTGGAGTTTGAAATTTGGAATTTGGGTTTTGGAATTTAAAATTTGGAATTTGATATTGAAGAATACGATTTAAGGTTTAAAATTTTGAATTTGAAATTTGGACTTTGAAATTTGGAATTTGGGGTTTGAAATTTGAAGTTTTATTTGAAATTTGAAATTTAGAATTTAAAATATGAAATTTGTAATTTGAAATTTGGGATTTAAAGTTTAAAGTTTGAAATTTGAAATTTACAATTTTAATTTAGAATTTTAAATTTGGAAAGTGAAATTTTAATTTTAAAATTTTAAATTTGGAATATGAAAGTTTTAATTTTGGAATTTGGGATTTGAAAGTTAAAATTTGAAATTTGAAATGAGGGATTTGAATTTGAAATTTGGAGTTTTGAAATTTGAATTTTTGGTGGTTTTGGAACTTAAAATTTGAATTCGGAATTTGAAAATTGGAATTTGGAATTTGAAGTTTGGAATTTGAAATTTGAAATTTTTGAATTTTTAATTTGGAACATGAAAATTTGTATTTTGGAATTTGGGAATTGGAATTTTAAATTTAGAATTTAAAATTTGTGATTTGCAATGTTGGATTTGAAATTTGGAGTTTGAAATTTGGAGTTTGATATTTGGAATTTAGGTTTTTGAACTTGAAAATTGAAATTTGGAATTTAAAGTTTGGAATTTAAAATTTAAAATTTGAAATTTAAAATTTTGCATTTGAAATTTGGAATTTGAAATTTGTAGTTTGGGGTTTGAAATTTGAAATTTAGAATTTAGAATATGAAATTTGTCGAAATTAAAGAATTAAAATGTAGGTCGGTTGATGTGATCTCTGATTCAAGAGCCATTGCAAATGAGTTTAACAAGTTTCTTGTGCTAGTAGGTGAATCAGGTAGCTCTACTGTTACTTAAGGTGAGTCGGTAAAAAACAGATTAGTGACAGAAAACTACGATATGACGAGAAGCTTTTATTTTCCCCGATATCTTTGGGTGAATTATATGCAATTATCAATTCGCAGATGGTGTTTGAAATATTTTAGTTAAGGAGATGGCTTGTTATCTTTTAGATGTCTTGAGTTTCATCATGAATTTAAGTGTCAATACAGGGATTATCCCGTTAGCCTTAAAACGAGCTGTAGTTATCCCAATTTAAAAAAAAATGACAAATCGAGTTTAGATAACTACCTACCAATATCTCTTCTTTTCATTTTTTCCAAAATTTTTGAAAAGGCTATGAAAAGTAGCGAGGTTGGTGCTTTTCATGAATAAAAATAATTTTCTGTCTCCACGGCAGTTCGGGTTTAGAAAAAATAAAAACACGGAACAAGCTGTTTTAACAGTTCTTGAACAAATAAGTGGGAGCATCGATCTAGGGCTGAAGTCATCTGCTCTGTTTGTCGACAAGACTAAAGCTTTTGATAGAGTAGACTATGCGGTTCTTTTAAGGAAACTTTTTTGCTGTGGATTTCGCTGAATGATTTACAGCTGGTTATGTAGTTTTCTATCTGGTCGAACCCAAGTAGTGCGTGTGAATCATCATCTAAGTGGTGAACTATCAATTATGACAAGAGTTCCTCAGGGCTCGGTGTTGGTACCCCTGTTATTCCTTATTTACGTGAATGGAATTTTCGGTCGTCCTTTTGCAGGCTCCCTGACTGCGCTTGCTGACGATTTTTCGTTTGTGTGCTCTGGTGTAAGCAAACAGGTCAATATATCAGAGATCGAACACGATTTAATTTTACTGGCGGAATGGCTTAATGCCCTCAACTTACTTTTGAGTGAGAAAACTAAAATAGTACATTTTAGGGATAACCAGGATTTGCCTGATGCTTTTTCTTACCATGGTTTTGGCTGTAACAGAGCTCAGTCGTGTACTTCGTTTGCATGTTTTAATATTAGAGTAGTGAAGGGAATTAGATATTTGGGTATTTTGATTGATTCACACCTAAATTGGAAGGCCCACATTGAAGGCTTGAAATATAAATGTTTACTAGTTTCGAGGAAGATGTATGTCTTACGCCTCTTGTGTCCTTTATACCTGCATAGGTTAATTTTTTATGCCCTAGTGGATTCTATTCTTCTCTACGGGCTAGCGTGTTGGGGTGGTGCCTGTAAAACACTTATGAATTCGCTTTTGATTCGACAGAAACATATTATCCGGTTAATGACGTTTCATGATGCGCTATCTCCTTCTTGGCCCATCTTTCGGGCACTTGACATCTTGCCTCTGCAACACATGTTTGTCTTTAAGGTCTTGAAGATTTTCTATATCATTAGCGGATATAACTTTAGCACTGGCTCTGACTATAGGCTTCAACTGAATTCTCAATACAGGAAACCTATACCAAACTGGAGGTCAGATTTTCGTAGGCGTTTCTTTAGTGTGATTTCAACCATCATCGTCAATAATTTACCAATTGAAATTAGAATGGCTGGCAGTTTTTCTGTCTTCTCCAAAGCCCTCAAACAGTATTTAACTGCAACGCAAGACGTAGAAAAACTATTTGCAATCCTAAGTTAAATTTAAGTATTTTATGTAATTTATTGTATTTGTTACTATTGTTTTTTACTTTTAATTTAATATTTTGTTGTCTTTATTATTTTTATATTTAGGGAATCATTCTCCCCGTCATGAGCTCTATGAGCCAATGGTTCAATTATCTTACCATCGTTTATATTATTTGTATTATACATATTTTATTTTGTAAATTTGTTTTATGTATAATAAAATTGGTAATGAAAGGAAACAAAAAAAAATTTGGGATTTAAAGTTTGAAGTTTGGAATTTATAATTTGAAATTTGAAATTTACAATTTGGAATTTGAATTTGAAATCTAAAATCTGGAATTTGGAATTTGAAATTTGGAATATGAAAGTTTGGATTTTGGAATATGGGATTTAGAATTTTAAATTTGGCATTTAAATGTGAAATTTGGAATGTGGGATTTGAAATTTGGAGTTTGAAATTTGGAGTTTGAGATTTCAAATTTGAAATTTGGGTTTTGGAATTTGGAATTTGAATTTTGGAATTTAAGATTTAAAATTTTGAATTTGAAATTTGGATTTTGAAAATTGGAGTTTAGGGTTTGAAATTTGAAGTTTTATTTGAAATTTGAAATTTAGAATTTAGAATACGAAATTTGTAATTGGAAATTTGGGATTTAAAGTTTAAAGATCGAAATTTGAATTTTAAAATTTTAAATCTGGAATAGGAAAGTTTGGATTTTGGAATTTGGGATTTGGAATTTAAAATTTGAAATTTGGATTGAGGGATTTGAATTTAAAATTTGATTGAAATTTAATATTTCGAATATGAAATATGAAAATTGGAATTTGGGTGGTTTTGGAACTTAAAATTTGAAAATTGGAATTTGGAATTTGAAAATTGAATATGGTGAATATTTGAAGTTTGAAATTTGAAATTTAGAATTTTAAATTTAAAATTTTAAATTTGGAACATGAAAATTTGGATTTTCGAATTTGGGACTTGGGATTTGGAATTTTAAATTTAGAATTTAAAATTTGAGATTTGGAATGTTGGATTTGAAATTTGGAGTTTGAAATTTGGAGTTTAGAGTTTGAAATTTGGAATTTAGGTTTTGGAATTTAAATATTGGAATTTGGAATTTGAAATTTACAATTTAAAATTTTTGATTTGAAATTTGGAGTTTGGTGTTTGAAATATGAAGTTTTATTTGAAATTTAGCATTTAGAATATGAAATTTGTAATTTGAAATTTGGGATTTTAAGTTTAACTTTGGAATTTGACAATTTTGATTTTCAATTTAGGATTTGAAATTTGGAATTTGAAATTAAGAATATGAAATTTAAAATTTGAAATTTAGAATTTTAAATGTGAAATTTTAAATTTGGAATATGAAAGTTTGGATTTTGGAATTTGGGATTTGGAATTTAAAATTTTAAATTTAAAATTTTAAATTTGAAACATGAAAATTTGGATTTTGAAATTTGGAGTTTAGGGTTTGAAATTTGAAGTTTTTTTTGAAATTTGAAATTTAGAATATGAAATTTGTAATTTGAAATTTGGCATTTAAAGTTTGAACTTTGGAATTTGACAATTTTGATTTTCTATTTAGAATTTGAAATTTATAATTTGAAATTAAGAATATGAAATTTAAAATTTGAAATTTAGAATTTTAAATTTAAAATTTAAAATTTGGAATATGAAAGTTGATTTTGGAAGATTTTGGAATTTGGGATTTTGGATTTTAAATTTAAAATTTTAAATTTGGAATGAGGGATTTGAAATTTGGAGTCTCAAATTTGAAATTTAGAATTTGGAGTTTGAAATTTGTAATTTGGGTTTTGGAATTTGAAATTTGAAAATTGGAATTTGGAATTTGAAGTTTGGAATTTGAAATTTGAAATTTAAAATTTGGAATTTGGAATTTAAAATTTGGAATTTTAAATTGGGAAATGAAAGTTTGGATTTTGGAATATGGGATTTGGAATTTTAAATTTGGAATTTTAAATGTGAAATTTGGAATGTGGGATTTAAAATTTGGAGTTTGAAATTTGGAGTTTGAGATTAAATAAAATAAAAATAAATAAATAAATTTGAAATTTGTGTTTTGGAATTTGGAATTTGAATTTTGGAATTTGGAATTTAAGATTTAACATTGAAAATTTTGAATATGAAATTTGGATTTTGAAATTTGGAGTTGAGGGTTTGAAATTTGAAGTTTTATTTGAAATTTGAAATTTAGAATTTAGAATACGAAATTTGTAATTTGAAATTTAGGATTTAAAGTTTGAAATTTGAATTTTTAAATTTTAATTCTGGAATATGAAAGTTTGGATTTTGGAATTTGTGATTTGGAATTTAAAATTTGAAATTTGGATTGAAGGATTTGAATTTAAAATTTGGTTGAAATATATGTAGTACATATTTCGAATTTGAAATATGAAAATTGGAATTTGGGTGGTTTTGGAACTTGAAATTTGAAAATTGGAATTTGGAATTTCAAAATTGAATATGGTGAATATTTAAAGTTTGGAATTTGAAATTTAGAATTTTAAATTTGGAATTTGGAATTTTAAATTTTAAATTTGGAACATGAAAATTTGGATTTGGATTTTTAAATTTAGAATTTAAAATTTGAGATTAGGAATGTTGGATTTGAAATTTGGAGTTTGAAATTTGGAGTTTGAAGTTTGAAATTTGGAATTTAGGTTTTGGAATTTGAAAATTGGAATTTGGAATTTGAAATTTACAATTTAAAATTTGGGATTTGAAATTTGAAGTTTGGGGTTTGAAATGTGAAGTTTTATTTGAAATTTGAAATTTAGAATATGAAATTTGTGATTTGAAATTTGGGGTTTTAAGTTTGTACTTTGGAATTTGGAAATTTAGATTTTCAATTTGTAACGCGTGGATTTAGGTTTCTTCAGAAAACAAATTAAACTCCAAAACCTAGATAGAAAAAAATACAAACAACCGAATATCTATCGTTATAAAGCGTATACACAAAAAATTGTTTTTATTTTAATTATATAAATCAATTAAAAAAGAATGATTTAAATAGAATAATTATTGTTGACAAAAATTAACAAAAAAAAAATTCCGCAAAATAGTAATAAAACCAAAATCGGCAAATGGCTTGTTCTCCATGTTTCCAGCATGACACGACATCTATAAGAACCAAAAGAAAAAAAAAATTTGTTAATAATAACTAAATAATCAAAATTATGAATAATAAAACAAACAGAACCCGCATCTTTTCTTTAATTCAAAATTTGCTCAATTTGGTGAGTTTTTAATAAATACTGTTGGGCGCCATCTTCAAAAGAAGAAACCTTCCACACGTAATAGTTTTTCCGGCTATCTCAAAGAGCGATTTGAAACTTTAGGGGTGGATTTTAGAACAAATTCTTTTATTTAGAAAAGATGGAAAAAAAAATTAATTATTAAGAAAAAACTTTATAACTCAAAATAAAAATCAACAGAATAATTGAAAATATTTATACAAAAAAAAAAAAAATTACAAATATCTGGATACGCTCATCAAAAATTTTCCTTTACTGCATTTCCGCAATATAATGTATCCCACGTGGTCCAGTACCAAAAATCCAAATTTAAAAAAACGTGCCGCACAGCAGATAAAACCCATACATTCCGATTTATTTATTGCCTCAATACAACAAGATAACGTCTTTTTTCGGTACTCTACTCAAAATGGCTTACCACGGCTAACACACGTGTCTCCAGATTATTACAAAAAAAAATAAACATACAAAATCTGGTTTTGGATTCAATTTATCTTTTGAATTTAACCAATGCAAAAAAAAAATACCATCAAAATCACTGATACCGTATTTTATGCACTCAACAGAAAGTTATATATATTTATATTATGTTTTCTCTTTTGTGACACAAATAATCAAAAAAAATCCATACTTAACTCAAAAACCAGTTGTTGTACATGCCGCAATATAATTACGATCCTCTTCAATAACCAAGTGAATTGTCCCGTGTCCTTATCGCTCGAAACCACGTTGGTCAAACAAACCAAACTCGAACATGTTGTATCCACAAAAAAAAAAAAATCCAACGCCAATCCAAAATAAATATATTTATTTTCTATAAATCGTGCTGGTCCAAAACTCGAGATGTGTCTCGTTAAAAAAAAAAAAATCCAAGAGACCAAATCAAATCACACAAAATTTAATTTACCAATTTTCATCTTCTTCTCATTCCATTTCTTTCTTCATCTCTTTGGTTACCCCTCCAATCTATTCTTCTTTCTTCTCGTTCGCAAATCGCAATACAAAAAAAAAAATTTCATAAACATTTTCATTTCTGAAGATGATCATTTAAAACAAAATAATTATTGCGATCGTATACAATTACAAAAAAAAATTCACTTATCATCCAACAAATAATTATTTCAAATCAGGGCTTTGAAACCCAAAACAAAACAAAATATTTGCTCCAGAGACTAAATTTGTCTGGTTCTTTTCCAACCCGCTTCAAATTTATAATTTTAAATTTTAAATTTGGAATATGAAAGTTTCGATTTTAGAATTTGGGATTTTGGATTTGTAATTTAAAATTCTAAATTTGGAATGAGGGATTTGAAATTTGGAGTTTCAAATTTGAAATTTGGAATTTAGAATTTGAAGTTTGAAATTTGGAATTTGGGTTTTGGAATTTGAAAATTGGAATTTGGAATTTGAAATTTGAAATTTAAAATTTGGAATTTGATATTTAAAATTCGGAATTTGAAATTTTAGATTTAAAATTAGGAATTTGGAATTTGTAATTTGGAATTTGGAATTGGAAATTTGGAATTTGGGATTTGGAGTTTGAAGTTTGAAATTTGTAAGTTTAGATTTAAATTTCAGAATTTATTTTTTTAATCGTCCAAGGTGAGGAGTTTTTGGATTTAATTAGTTTGTTCATAACATTGTTGGTTGGGGGAGGGTTAATAAAGTTTCAGATTTTTAAATCAAAATGATTCTGAATTTAAATTTATATATCTTCTTCTAGTGGGAATTTTGTTTAGTAGATAGTGCGTTTAAAATTAAAATAATGTCTATTAACCAAATGATATATTTGTGCTAATTGTTTATCATATATGGTAATAATAAGAATATGCTAATATGGATACTAAAATTATTTAATTTAATTTCGTATGAACAACTTAAAGATGTAAGCCATAAGCAATTATTTAATTTAATTTTGATTTAGTAGGTTGTCGGTAGAGTCAATAGCTATAGATTTAGAAATGAAATTCTGTGGGGTTTCAGATTTTTTAGTTACTGATTTTAGAATTTTAGTTTAAAATATTTAAAAAAATATGATATTTAGTATTAGCATTAAAATTAAAGGGCTGATTAATTCAAGGGCTGATTTTAAATAATAAATTAATGTTGAAGTTAATTGGGTTTTCGGTTTCACTGAATTTAATGCAATTAAATTAATTTTTGTTAAAATTAAGTTGAATTAAATTTAGTGAAATGAATATTTCGAATTAATCGAAGCATTAATGTCATAATGTTGGTATTGATGTTTGTATTAGTATCGATGTGGTTATTGGTATTGGTATTAGGCGATAGCGCGACGGGCGGAGTGATACTTGGTTTAATTATTGTTATGTTAATTTATTTGTAGTACATAAAGATTAATTTATAATTTATTTCAGAGATGTTAATTTATACTTAATTAATTTTAGAATATTTATTATAAAGGATTAATAAAGATTTTAAATTTAGGAAATTTTTGAAGAACCTGAAACAGCTTGTCAGCAACTTAAGCACTAAATGAACCTGAAATTGTTTTGTCAACTATTTAACTAGAAATATACTACTAACAAATTTACTAACTATCAACTACTTAGGTGTCTGGGACCGGGTTGCTTTTTGTAATTAACATACCTATCATTTTCTTCGGTTTTGTTATGTGTAAAGGGTGTTCGCAGGGTCCGGTAGCATCCGGGAGTCTTGCTTAGGCTTGGTCCAATATTCTGATCAATCAATCAATCAATCAATCAATAAATCAAAAAATTCGTTAAAATTTTCTTCTGTATATATTGGAGTATGCTGCTAAATTGTTGAAAACAGTAAAGTTGAATTAAATATTGTTTCAACCCGGCTGGTTGAATTGACGATTAGCTGGCTATAGATGTACTGCCTGCCTAATTGAATAAGCAAGCTCAATTGAGCGAATCAGTAAATGATACTTCACATCCCTTCCAGAGGAGTAATAAAGTACCGTATTCTTTGATAAGAGGCGGTGGTCTCTCCATTGGGGCCAGCAGCAAGAACATTCGTTCAATAAACGAAGAAAAGCTACCCAATGAATTATGTAAAGCTAATAATGCATTAGTTGAAACAAACAATAATAACAAGCAACTCAATTATGCAATTGCATGGATGCAGAAGCGTATAAAGACGCTTGAAAACGAAGTTAAAGCTCTTAAGCCAAAGGAGGCAATCTTTGCTACTCCTAGCAAATAAATGCAATATAAATATTGAAAAGTGTCGAGTTTCAATTTAAATCTACTACAATAATCCGATTAAAACAATTTTTAATAATTTTGAGTTGTATAAGAAACAATTTTGCCAAAAATTGGGTTTGACGGTTTAAAATGTCAGTGCACCGTCCATCGTACCAATCCCTTTTTCTTTTTAACCAGAGCTACTTTCTTAATTACGTACTAAAGCTGTACAATCAAAATGTTAAATTAACCATCTTGACATTTAATTTCTGAATTTCATGCATTTAAAGTTAGTTTCTTTTTTTGTTTTTTTCAGTACAACCGAGATAACTAGAGGTTGTCATAATATTGTTCGAGATTAAATGAGGAATTAGGCAATTTCGAGATTTAGGAGCCGTTTGCATTGCCGCCGCGATAAGGTACCACAGTGCATAATATTTATGTATATTCTCGTTTCTTATCTACAAAAAGTGGTGTAGTCCTAATTGATACAAATTATAAGATGTACGACCATTGAAACTGCCGCTTATTTCTTATCATAAAATTAACCAACAAAATATTTTTAAATAACACACTTACCACATATTTTGTACAGTTCTAATCCAGAAAGTGGTTTCCTACCACGCTTTGTTTATCTGGAGAAAGTGATAAAATACGAATTAGATAAAATGTATTTGCCCAAATTTGTTTAGTCTATATTTAAATGAATTCGTGAAAGGACTTTCAATAGATACAGTGTTAGCTTGGATTTAATAAATAACCAGCAAGGACATGTTTGTACAAATATTACCAAATGTGTTCGATGAAAACATATCTCAAAATCAGCGACAGAGGAGAACTCCTGTCATTAAATACATAAGCAATTTTTGTCGTCAAAGTACCCAACGAATACATTGTTTGGCTATTGTGTTTATCAAATTGGAGAAACTTGGACGCGGAATGAAATTATGCTGATCGACCGGAATACGCCAAACCCCAATTATGAAATTGATAATCGAGTTTGGTGCTGAGAAAAAAGGAACGGAAAATCCGGTACGACCGAAATTGCCAATTAGGAGAAAAACGAACACAAAATGCACCGAACTTGCATACTATAGGTATAATTCGAAGATTTGCGGCTGTTTAAAATGAAAAGGCACAAAAATTATGCATGTGTAGTGTATTGTGTAAGTGATTCAAATAAACTGAAATGGAAGTACGTTAAACAAAGACAAATGTACCCATACTTTTAATATTAAATATTATACACCTTAGCGACTGTGAAAATGGCACTTATACTATACATACATTGATACATAATAAAATAATAATTTTGAAATTGTTTATGCTTTGGTTAGTATTGCTCATGCTGTTGCTGAGTTTGGTTATGCGGGGCATATAGGAAATAAAAACTATTAGGCCCGATTTTATGAACGAGGATAAATGATTAATCCTCTGATTTAGCGTAGTTTGCATTGTTTCATACAAGGCAAACTACGCTAAATCAGAGGATTAATAATTTATCCTCGTCATAAAATCGGGCCTTAGAGTGGTAAACAGATTTGAACGCCATTTTCTAAAGAAACGCGCAAGGAAGAAGTTGTAGGGAGTTATGCTACCGTCTTTTCAGCTGCTATGATTTTACAGTCAAAATATCGCCATTATCTAATAGAAACGCCCTATTTCATTTAGTTCAAATGAATCAAATCAGCGATGCCACTTTGATATGTTCACCACGGCCTCTATCATGTTCTTTTCGACCCGCTTAAACTTTCTTATTATGAAATCCGCTATTAAAAGGCTGTAAACGCATTCATTTAACGTAATAAACGCACTCATTTAATGAAGTTTGTCAGTGTACGCATTAGGTTAAGACTAGTTTTGATTTTAATTTAGATTAGACGTAAAATTCGACAAACGAGTGACCTGTCAAAATTGTTGAGTTATATGAGTATACCAGGATAATTTTTCATTTAGGTGCAATTATAAATATTTCATTTCGGTGAACTAATAAATATCACGGCTATCAAAGTAGTTTTACGGAATTTGCTAGCGGCTTACTTGGTTATTTTATTCCTCCCCATAACATAGATGCTGCAACACCATAGTTCCAAATCGATTAAGACTAATAACAGTGTCTCAACATGTAAGCTAATGATATGGCTTTGAACCAGATAATAGTAATAAGGTATTACTAAATTTACTTTTATACATAACTACAATAAAACAAAACTGGCTGAAATCTTAATCCATTTATTATGTTTAACTTTGATTTTCTGTTACGTATGATTTAAAAAAGTTGCGTATTGCCACAAAATAAAACAATTCAAATAAACTCAACATCGAACCACCCATGAATAGGGCCAGTAATCCTCCAAAGTCAGATAAGATTGTTTCGAACGTAAATCTGGGCACCCGGATCAGACCAATGAAATTTGGTTCACTGAATATTATTTCTATTTCCGTCAATAGATGTTGTTCATCACGAGAATAAGGTTTCTTTTCCAATACCGTAATTTTATGGTCATAATAAATTCCATTGCATTCCGGCAAACAATTGCAGTTAGGCAGGATATATACCGAATTTTCTGGATAACCGTATATTTTGACGTGCTCGTGAAAAAGATTTAAATTGTTGAGTAATTCCCAACCATCATTTTTAAATCTTAGTCCGTGAATAGTAGTATTTAAATCGCGTGGCGATGAAAACGGAACACCACCATGATTCAATTTCATATAATTTGCATAACATTCAAGGTGGCAGTTCTGTTGATTGTAAAACGTGTAGAATCGCAATTTGCGTTCATCATTAAAATAGCACTGCCGCACATCGGGCGAAACTGATCTCAAATCATTAGAGGTTTCTATAGTTTTTGGTATCACTGATATTTTATATGCTTTATCATAATCAACTTCAATGAAATTATCGTACATTTGTGGATAGGCGGACGGTGAATGTAATGCAATTTTATAGCCGAAGGTTGAACCATCACAATGTTGCGTTGTATGCGATAGATCTGCTTTAACATTCACTTGTAATCCATTGTGACAATATGGTTCAGCTTTGCGTCCTGCGGGGCTTTCCGGTATCGCTTTAAAAGGGTAAGCATTACCTTTAGTGTAGCCTATTTCGGGATGCCATCCATAGCGTTCCACTGTAATATTGTGATACTTAAAACCCATTTGCAATGAACCTTCTCGTAAAATATCGTGAATTGTATTAAACGTGAAGCAGACTCCTTCGTTCGTTATAATCGTAGAAAATAATCCATGATTTTTAACGGAAGGTTGAAATGAATTCAAGCTGAAATATTGACAAACTTGTTCAAAATTAGGCGACATCTGAAATAAAATTAAAGACAATCAGCGCCAAACTAAGGTATTTGAATTAACATTACATCAATCAGTGTATCGATCCAGCCATTCATATCTTCCCCGCGAAAATCAGGGTCCACTGTAGGGATAATTCTACTAAGAAAATTTGGTGTACATATTTGTGAGGCCATGAAAAGCTTTGATCTATAATCGGTATCCAAATGAGAGGCGAGCAAACTATCAACATCGGCATACCGTTTGGAAAATTTCGACAAATCTAATTTCTCCTTTCTGAATTTAATTTGCGGGCAAATCGTAACGGCCGGAAATGGAATTTCAAAAATATAGGTCGGTATATTCCGTTCAATTTGTATTACTTCATTTTGTATCCATGTTCTTCCGATTTTATAAACAAAATGGCCAAACAATAAAATCGATAGAGTAAACGTAATAATCCAAAATATACGTTCGGCTAGTGAACGGGAACGATCGGCTAGGTATTTAACGCCATGGATTGTGCTCTGTCGCGGATATTCGGATAGATTTTTGCCGAACGTACTTATTTTTACAGATGGAACACTGGCCATTATTTATTAAAGCTAACACTAAATTTACTACAAAGCACCTTTCTCGAATACGTCCAAATAAAAACTAAACAAATTTGGGCATCACTTTCTTGAGATTAAAAACGGTGGTTAGAATGTGAAAAATATGTGGTAAAAGAGTTCTTTAAAATGGTTTTGTTAATTAATTCTGAGATAATAAATAATCGAATAATTAGGAGCTACACCACATTTTTAGTTTTTGGAGATAAGAAACGAGAATTCAATGAATTCAATAAGTCGTTTGATTATCATTTATTTATTTAAGAAGCTAATTTCCGTAGCTCTATTTTTAATTTAGCTTGATAACGTCCGAAATTTAACAAGTTAAACTTAATATTTCGGTTTGTTTGTTAAAACATTAGGCTGGGATTGGTGAGGGCCAATCTAAACTTGTGAACTGGGACGAAGACAATTGCTTAAACCATTATTTCACTACACCTACACGAAGAGACAACCAAATAAATTGCGACAACCGAATAATTCGGTCATGTATAAATTTTAATTAAACTTTACGATAACCTCTTTTATTTGTTTATCAGAACTGAGAAAGAAGTTAAGGCTGCCCCTTTTTAGTTATTGAGACGATTCAATGAATAATACGGATAATGGCGTATTGAAACTACAGTGTTTTAAAGTCAAGAATTCGGAAAACTTCCAGAGGGGGGTGAGTTCCAAGAATATCATCCCCAAAATACCAATACTTTTGAAAGATTCAGCCAGCAATACGGGCCCGGAATTATACGCACGACAAAAGAATTTTCATTAAATAATTTTTGTAAATATCCCGATAAAGCCAAATTGTTTGGTCTAGCTAAGTAGACAAATTTGAAGTATGAAATATTCGATATTGAACAGCACGTAGAGAAATTAAGAAACAAATAGCTGAATCTTTAATATATAATGGAGGCGATGGTACTCGACAGTGAGGCCAACATTTCCGTGTTGGGTAAGGGTTGTGAATTTTTTTTAATCAGGCACATCAAGTACAGTTTAGACACTTACCTTCGGTTGTAAATACTGCCAACGGTAATATTGAGTCTAACTTAGGCCACATACGGGTACCCATAACATTTTCATAACCTTACATTTGGCTCCAAATTTAAATCAACAATTGTCTCTCGGTATTGATTTTTGAGAGAAATTTGGATTAAAAATCTCGGTTCAGGCAGATATCGTTTCAAAAGAAAACGTTAATAGTAGGATATCTGAATTAATGGATGGGTTATTAGATACCAATTCCAACAAACATCAATTATCAGCAGAACAGAAACGTAAACTTGAAGAGGTAATTAAAGAATTTCCTATCACATTCCATAGTTGTTGTTGATGCCAAACCGATTAAGCAGAGACGTTATATGGTGTCACCGGCAGTACAGAAAGTCATGTACGAAGAACTAGACCAAATGTTGTCCCTAGATATCATCGAGGATGCGCGGAAGCTGAATGATGTGACGGTGAAGGATGCTTATTCATTGCCTATCATTGACGGATTGTTAGGGCGTCTCAAAAATACCAGATTTATATACAGTATTGATTTGAAGGACGCTTTCTGGCAAATTCCGTTAGATGAGGGTCAAGACAGCTTTTACCATCCCATAGGTCGACCATTATATCAGTTGAAAGTCATGCCATTTGGTTTTTGCAACGCACCCCAAACCTTGTGCAGACTTACGCATCATGTGATTCCTCATGAACTGGCATGACCAAAATCTTTGTTAGTATCATCGATTTTGACCGCTAGATACCATTTCAAAGGTGAAAGTTCAACCTCAAACAAGCTATAAATTGCATTTGCAACAGGCCTAATTTAGCTGTTATAGGACTTCAAAGTTGAAAAATGATAATTTTTCAGCTTTTTTTACAGGAAAAGTGGTTTAAACTCAAAAAAAAACAAACCTTCAAATGAGTCTAAAAACAAATAATTATGTAGCACAAATTGGGCACTAGAGGGTTCCAAATTTAAAAAATGAGAAACATCTTGTTTGTAAATAGAATCTCTTGGTTGGGCGCGCTAGACCGTTTTCAAAGTTAACGTATTGCATTTTTCCTTAGTAAAATTTGTTTAATGTAAACAGAAATGAGAAAGAATTAACTTCTGAGGATTTTTCATCACGTCAATGCAATCTCAATGGGTTACCTTCAAAATAAGCCAGCGCGCCTCACCACAACCTCGCTATACAGCTCAGGATTTAATGGCGACTTTTGTACGAAATAACAATGACGTCTCGTTTTTAATATTGCAATACTGGAGTCATATGTCAAATCGCCTTGGCTTAATTGACACGGTCACGCAGGGATTCTCAAATCATTTGCTTTCCGAGATCTGGGTACGCAATGACGAGCAGGTTAATATTCCTAATTTCTAATGCTGCGTTCAGTTCAAGAGAGATGGTCAGCGGGCTGCCTACGAGATATGGGACGGACATCGATAATTAATATGAATTTTTATATATTACTATTATAATAAAAGGCAGTCAGGCGCGAAGTTGCTCGGGGGATGCAAGCCGATAGGCTCCGTAACTTGCAGCTTCCGCAAGTGCTCGTGTTACCTCGTCGTGGTGACTGCTGGTAACTAGATTGCTGATTTTTTTCGGCTTCTAGGCTAAAACACGGCGCTAAAGGAGTCAACCTTAAAGAAATCACTGGGCTGGGTTAAGGTGTTATTCGTACCGCGCCGATAACCGGCCAGGCTGAGGGCCCAGTCTAAAAACTAGCTCAGTCGCAAACAGTGGATCCGGATACCTGGCGCCCTCCGGATTAAGTAGCCTTGTCTGTGTATTGCGGATCTCTGCACAGATGGACACTCTTTTATCCGCTACTCGTGGGACCAAATATGGGAGACCAACAAACAAAAAAAACAAAAGAGTCCGGTTTTCTTACAAAACCGGAAAAAGTAGAGAAGGAGACTCGAGTCTTTAGGCCTACCTCTAAACCTAATAATAAACAACGGGACAAAAGGTTAGATGAAGCTGGTCCCTCCACTCGGGTCACCAGACCTGAGCAAAGAAATATAATTCGGAACCAACGCACCAATGAAGCTGGTTCCTCAAAACCAACATATAACACTAAGAGGAAGGCATGGAGGGCCCTGGAGAAAATAAATAATATCCCTCCAGAAGACAGGTCGGAGAAAGACAAAGCTACGCTTGCGTGGGCGAAAAAGTCACCGAACAGATGTCGGAAGGTCCTTCAGCTGGCTTAAAGACTAAAAGAAACAGATCTCAGGAGGAAAGTCATAAGATCGCAAAACGAACTAAGCTCCATGCTACCGAAATGAGGCCTTTTAACGAGGTACTCAAGGATCAGCTGGTTGTGGCAGTTGTTGACCAGTCCAGGAGGATGGCAGTATCACGTCCGCCAATTGGGGAAAGGTGGAAAGGGCCTTAATCACCATTTACCTGGATATCCTTGCAGAAAACCCAGGACCAGCTCCGACTTGTCGGGATGCGGGTTGGCACAAGACCCAGGTGAAACTGCCTGCATATGTGGATCAGAGATCTCTTCTGCTCTACAAGAAGGCAGTGGAAAGACTAGGCGAGGTATGGCCCGGAGCCAGCCTTGCTGTTAAAGCTAGGGAAGAAATCCCCTGTAGGCCGAGAGCCAGGGTGTGGATTCCTTCGGAGCCTAGCAATTAAAGGTGATACTCCAGTTGTTGCAGGTTGGACACCCAGATTTGCCAGCGCACAACTGGAAAGTTTCTAAGCTCGAGGAGCCACGGGCCGACTACAGGTCGGCCGTCATAATTCTAAACAGAGAGTCACTGACTACGCTGGAAAAAACCAATGGTATTGTAAGCTATGGTTTCAGTGCAGTCACACTCAAAATCTACAAGAAGGATGCGGACAAGCCGGAGGCTCCGGAATCTGAAGAAGCTGCAGAAAGCTCATCTGGGCTCCTTGAAGAGGGGAACAGCCTGGCGGAAACTATCTCTACGGATACGGAGATGACAATGTCCTTGGAGTCATTAAGGAGAATCTCAGAGGACTTCACATCATCAGGGAGGACTCTGATGATACAGTGGTAGAGAAGGAAGTCTAAGAATGGTGATGTTCTTGCAGATCAATCTACACCACTCAAAGGCAGCATCAGCTGCTCTACTTTTAAAAATTGGAAAGGAAGGGACGGATATTGTCTTGATCCAAGAACCTTGGGTCGCTGGTGACCGGGTACTTGGACTCAAGACACCCTGTTATAGATTAATGCACACGGAAAAAGAAGGTAGGGTTCGGTCGTGCATTCTCGTTAAAAATAATATAAATTGTTTTCTGCTATCAAATTTCAGCAATGAAGATGTGGCAGCGGTCAGCATTGAGATCAATAAACGAAACCTCTGGCTAACATCAGCCTACCTTGGCTATGATGCAGTGAACATTCCACCAGTCATTCTGGGTGAGGCAATTTTGGAGGCTCAAAAGCGCAAGGTTGGAGTCATCCTGGGGAGTGATGCAAATTCTCATCACACAATCTGGGGAAGTACGGACACATATGAACGAGGTGAGTTACTCCTTGATTATATTCTAAGTACCAACCTCATATATGTAACATAGGCAATAAGCCGACTTTTATAACTAGAAATAGGCAGGAGGTATTGGATATTACACTTGTCTCAAACTTTTTGACGACTAGTCTATTAAACTGGAAAGTGTCGGAAGACCATTTTTTTCTGATCACTGTTATCTTCAATTTGAAATGAGCTTGGTCCTTCCAAACAGCCCTCTCTACAGGAACAGGAGGAAAACCGACTGGGATATTTTTAGAACTATTCTGGGAAATTCACTACCAGTGCAGGTGCCTGAACCTACGAAACTACGGTAGAACTCGATGGCTTAGTGGACGAACTGTCCAGCGCTTATAATGAAGCGGTACTAGGCTCTTGTCCTCTCAGTAGGCCTAGGGGCAAATCTCGGCCACCTTGGTGGTCAAAGGAGATTCAACAAATACGTCATCGGTGCAAGAGACTCTTTAAAACAGCAAGGAAAACAAAAGCCGCTGTAGACTGGGACTCCTATAAGGAAGTCCTCAAAATTTACAAATATCAGCTAAGAAGCGCAAAGAACAGATCTTGGAGACTATGCTGTGGTAAAATTCAGGAGTCTTCAGAGTTGTCCAGGCTGCGTAAAGTACTATCTACTAGCCCTTCCATCCCAAGCTTCCTTCAAAGGCCGGATTGAGCATGGACCACGAATAGTATGGAATCGCTGGAACTACTATTGGAGACTCACTTTCCTGGTTGTTCCGAATCTGCACCTACTATATCAGCAGGTAAAAGGGCAAGTAGCCTCGTAGGCCAAATTATTAGCAGAAGAAAGATTCTGTGGGCGATAAGCAGTTTTAAACCATATAAGTCGCCAGGACCAGATGGTATTATCCCTGCGGATATACAAAAAACTACGGATCTCACCATTCCCTGGTTAGAGGTAATTTTTAGAGGCAGCCTAGAACTATGTCACATTCCCAGTAAATGGACGGAACTGAAGGTATCTTCATACATAAGGCGGGAAAATGCTCACACTGCAGTCCCAAAGACCTTAGACCGATCAGCTTGTCTTCTTTCCTTTCAAAATACTGGAAAGACAAATAGAAGCTCATATTAGAGGCACGATTGTGCCGGAAAAGCTGTCCAAATCTCAACATGCCTATTGCAAGGGGAGATCTGTAGAAACTGCTCTTGATTCTCTCACATATTTTATTGAAAAATCTTTCGAATATGGAGACTACGCGATGGTAACCTTTTTGAACATTGAGGGAGCCTTTAATAACGTGCTAACAGGGGCTATAACTCGGGCACTTTCGAATCTAGCAGTGGATGATTCTCTTAAAGACTGGATAGATCAGATGCTAAGAGGGAGGATCATAAATGCCAGTCTGGGGGAATCCTCCGCCAGAAGATTTGCAAGCAGAGGCACGCCGCAGGGTGGCGTATTGTGCCCCCTTCTCTGGAACTTAGTCATAAATGATCTGTTGCTGAGGCTGGAGGATAGTGGCTTCATGGTGGTTGCCTATGCGGATGACGTCGCTATTGGTGTGCGTGGAAAATATCCCGGGATACTTATCAAGCTTATTCAAAGTGCCCTGGGCATTCTTTTATTATGGAGCAATGGTTGTGGGCTAAATGTGAACCCACAGAAAACCGAATTGGTTCTCTTCTCTAGGAAATATAAAATTCCTCATGTCGATCCTCCTACTTTAAATGGTTTCAACTTGGCTTTTACAGGGGAAGCAAAGTTCTTGGGTCTCGTCTTGGACAGTAAATTAAACTGGAAACCGAATATTATGGAAAGGGTAAAGAAAGCTACGATAGCGCTATACTCTTGCAAAAATGCAATTGGGAAAGGTTGGGGCTAGAGCCCCACATGGTCCTTTGGCTATACACAGCAGAAGTTAGACCCATTCTTTTGTATGGGATAACAGTCTGGTGGCCTGCCCTGGACAAAACTGTCAACCTAAAGTTGTTGACAAAAGTTCAGAGAACAATCTCTCTGTGGATCAGTGGTGCAATGAGGAGCACATCCACTCAGGCACTGAAGACTCTGCTATTTCTGACTCCTCTAGATATTTTGGGAAAACAGTGGGCAGGTAACACTGCCATACGACTGAAATCCACATTAATGTGGACCTGCAATAATACAGGGCACTCATCTATACTTTGTAACAAAGGGGGATAATGTAATATCGACTTGTGATATTCGCATATATACGGACAGTCAGGCAGCCATTAAAGCCCTTCAATCACACCTTCTCACGTCGAAAGTAGTCCAGAACTGTCTCTCATCTCTTAACGCGATGACAGATCAGTTCAACATCCATATCATATGGGTGCCAGGGCATTTCGTTAGTACGGGGAACATTAAAGCCGATGAACTGGCTCGACGTGGTACAACGGACCACATTTCAAACAGCAAAAAGGATATTGAAATGCCTCTTGCGGTATGTAAACTGATGCTTCAGGAGGAAGCCAGTAAGTTGACGAATGACAGATGGTAAAATAGTACCTCATGCGTAATAACTCGGCAGATCTGGCCAAAGTTGAACTTGGCGAGATCCAAACAGCTGATCTCACTTCAGCGGAGTTTGATCAGTGTGGTTGTTGGAGTGATTACGGGGCACTGTCTCATAGGCAGACATGCGAGTAGACCTGGTTTCTTCTCACATGACTACTGTCGTAGTTGCGAGGACGAAGAGGAGGAAGAGACAGTACTTCATCTTCTTTGCACCTGTCCTAGTCTGGCATGAAACAGACTGAATTTTCTAGGGGCACCCCTTTCCAACGACCTGACGGAGCTCAGCGAGAAGGACGTCAGGAGTATCCAGCGCTTCATAGCAAGCTCAAAGTGGTTTAAATGAGTTGGAGGGAAAAATTTGTAATTTGTGGTATGGCTACGAACCTTTTTGTGTTTATGCCCGGTCCTGGTGGACCGCCACCCAAACCTAACCTAACCTATTATAATAAAAAATCAAATTAAAAGATCTTAGTAAAATTTCATTTCTTCTTCCTTCAAACTAAACTCTACACACGTACAATACACACGCCATGTTTACACATCTCCTTGAGAGTACTAATGGACTAACGTTTCTTTTTTTTACCAACTAAATCAAATAAAAAAAGTTGTGACAAAAATGGTTAACTTCAACATATTCAGATATCTTTGGTTCATTCAACTATTTACCGAATATTTCCAATACCATCTGAGCATCAGGCTCAACAGTACATCGTCAAGCCATCAACAAAAATCTAATATTACTCACCCACGATAGATGTGGAATTAAATTGATGTGTTACTATCAACGCTAATAATTTAATATGTCACGTTGCTCCAGTAAACAACACGAATCCGAGTCCAGTATATGCAAAATGAATGTATTCCAGTGTAGTGACATACTTCATGTTAATTGTAATATTAAATTATTCAATCCTACCAAATATTGGGAGACTATAATGACAACTACAAATTACTTTTCGGTACACGAAATGAAAAGTTGTTTAATCTTATTTGTGGAAGGACACTTACATTGAACGGTACTGAAATATTGTTCCATTAAATTCTGCATTTATTAAAACAATTAATGTTAGTCACGGAAAACAAACATTTAAATGTTCCGATATTAATGATCAGAATACCGAGATATCTAAGCTCGACATCAACCAGCTGGAAATACTAATGGAAGAACAACATACCAATATTCACTGGAACACAGTTCCAAATCGTTCACGATGTCCATCACTACAGCATATTCTACATAAACCTCGCAGTTCTAAGAACAATAATTTGAACGAGTATTAGATATATTATGGCAGCAAAAGCAAATAGATCAACCACCAGGGCCACCTCCAACACCAAGCAAAATACAAGTGGATAGGTGTCGTGAAAAAATGGTTTAAGACCCTTACCAGTAGTATAACCCAGCCTTGTGATACACCAAACAAACAGAAATATTAAGTGTAACTTGTTAAATTTGGAGCGTTATCAAGCTAGATTGAATCCATGGTGCTCCAATCGTGAATGGTACCCTCGAGAATGATGGAGTGTATACCTTCGAAAAATTAGTTTTTTTTTTATCAAATTATTTATAACACATAAAAATAGAGCTAAAGAAATTAGCTTATTAAATGAATAAATGATAAACAAACCACTTAACTGAATTCATTAAAATCTCGTTTCTTATCTCCAAACACTAAAAATGTGGTGAAGGTTCTAATCATTCGATTATTTATTATCACAAAATCAATTAACAAAACAAATTTAAAGAACTCTTTTACCACATATTTTTCACATTTTACCCACTAAAATGTTTTAATCTCCAAAAAGAGTTAATTGATCTACGCATTTTTAATCTCATGAAAGTGATAAAGTTTACTTTATTCGCCCAAATTTGTTTAGTTTTTATTTGGACGTATTCGAGAAAAGTGCTTTGTAGTAAATTCAGTGCCAACTTTAATAAATAATGGCCAGTGTTCCATCTGTAAAAATAAGTACGTTCGGCAAAAATCTCTCCGAATATCCTCGACAGACCACAATCCATGGCGTTAAATACCTAGCCGATCGTTCCCGTTCACTAGCCGAACGTATATTTTGGATTATTGCGTTTACCGTATCGATTTTTTTGTTTGGCCATTTTGTTTATAAAATCGGAAGAAGATGGATGCAAAACGAGATCATACAAATTGAACGGACTATACCGTCACATATTTTTGAAATTCCATTTCCGGCCATTACAATTTGCCCGCATATCAAATTCACAATGAAGAAATTTGTTTTGCCGCTATGGTTCAGATATTATGGCTTTAAAGATATTTCGCTCGACACTAAATCGGAAAAACAGTTGTTGATGGCCTCGCAAATATGTGAACCAATGTTTATGTTAACTAATCAACCTAACCATTTAATGAGGGAAGAGCATATAAATAGTTGGATCGATACACTGATGGATGTAATGATTGTTCAAATATCTTAATTTAGCGTTAATTGTGTTTAACTTTATTTCAGATGTCGCCTAATTTTGACCAAGTTTGTGAGTTTTGTCAGTTAAAGTCATTTCAAAAAAATTCCAATTATGGTCAAAACTCATTTTCTACAGTTATAACGAACGAAGGAGTCTGCTTTACGTTTAATACAATTCACGATATTTTACGGGAGGATTCATTGCATAAGGATTTTAAGTATCACAATATTACAGTGGAACGCGATGGATGGCATCCCGAAACAGGCTACACTAAAGGTGATGCTTACCCTTTTAAAGGGTTGCTGGAAGGGTCAGCTAGTGGAGATGGATTATCAATTTTATTAAAAGCGAATCTAGCGGATAAAATGCAATATTGTGATCCTTCAACCGTCGGCTATAAAATCGCATTACATTCACCGTCCGCCTATCCACAAATGTACGATAATTTCATTGAAGTTGATTATGATAAAGAATATAAAATATCAGTGATACCAAAAACTATAGAAACCTCTAATGATTTGAGATCAGTTTCGCCCGATGTGCGGCAGTGCTATTTTAATGATGAACGCAAATTACAATTCTACACGTTTTACAATCAACAGAACTGCCACCTTGAATGTTACGCAAATTATACGAAATTGAATCATGGTGGTGTTGCGTTTTCATCGCCACGCGATTTCAATACTTCTAATATCTTGTTAAGATATAAAAATGATGGTTGGGAATTTCTAAACAGTTTAAAATTTTTGCACGAGCACGTCAAAATATACGGTTATCCAGAAAATTTTGAATATATCTTGCCTAACTGTAATTGTTTGCCGGAATGCAATGGAATTTATTATGACCATAAAATTACGATATTGGCAGATACATTGCGGATTAATAATGATCATAATGAAACGATTTCTACGGATATATACGTATAATATTCAGTGAACCAACTTTAATTGGTCTGATTCGGGTGCCCGGGTATACATTCGATACAATGTTATCTGATTTTGGAGGATTATTGAGCCTATTCATGGGTGGTTCGGTGTTGAGTTTATTTGAATTGTTTTATTTTGTGACAATACGCAATTTTTTTAAATCACACGTAACAGAAAATTAAAGTTAAATGTAATAAATGGATTAAGATTTCAGCCAGTTTTGTTTTATTGTAGTTATGTATAAAGTAAATTACTAACATGTTATTACTATAATTAGGTTTAAGGCCATAGCATTAATTTTCATGTCGAGACACTGTTAATAGTCTGAATGGATTGAAACTGGTATTGCAGCATCATTTTTATGAAGTAGAATTAAATAACAAATTACCCATATTGCTAGTAAATTTCCGTGAAACTACTTTGATATTCGTGATATTTATTAGTACTCCGAGAAAAGTAACCCCTGAGATAAACTCGACGCGACCGACGTGACTAGTAAAAAAAAAAAGTTAAAATATATGAATTTGCACTAAATTGATTAGACTCGACGCGACTCGGAAGTAACAAAAAAATAGTTGGTTTAACTTTAATTTTTTGTTGTTGTCTAACGTTATAGTGCCATCTGACATAAATTTTATGAGCTAATTGGGATATTTTTTTGTTTTTAATTTTAATTTTGACGCTTCAAAGTCAGTAAAATATTTCGTGTTTCTAGTTTGTATTTATAAATATACTGCCCTCAAAATGAGTTTTGAGGAAAAACTAATAAACGTTGTAAAGATAAACGAAGTAATTTATAACACATCGTCAAGGGGGTACAAAAATATAAAAGTTAGAAGAAGGAAATCTGGTAAAATTAAAATTGTTTGGTTATGTTACGTTTTAATAATTTGTATTAAAAACATTTCCTTTTAGATGAAACATGCAGATTAAGGTGGAAAAGCCTGCGGGATAAATTTTCAAGAGAGCTGAAAGTATTGCAACAATCTTCCGGAAGCGCTAATAAATATAGGCAAGAGTGGGAATTTTTTGTAGACATGAGGTTTCTCACTGATTTTATCAAAAGTAGAAAGTAAGTTAATTGTTTTTATGAATATCCCGATATCGGAGAACGATTTGTTTATATCATGACTCTTTCAGAACTGTCAGTAATTTTACTGATCATCAAGACGAGGATAATACAGAATCGGATACAGAAGTATCAATTAGTGTAGACGAATGGTAATTTGTTAGCCCGTCTACTAATCCTCGTAAACGAAAAAGACTGATATAACCGAACTAATATATCGAATTGACTTTATCTTGCGCGTATCGTAAAGATGTCTGTGAAGCTGGCTCGTAAAGTTAGCACGTAAAACGCAATGGCAACACTTTTAGTACAAACAAATAAAAGACACAGCTGTAGGAGGATAAAGTTAGCACGAGAAAAGGAAAAATCAAAGAATAAAAAAAATGCCATTAGAAAATAAAATAATATCATAAAGCATACCGAAAACTACCGGAATAAATGTATTTTCAACATTTAGAAACAAGAATTTATTTTGTCAATATAATATTAAATACAAATAAAATATTATAGAAACATATAGCACGAAATATGGTTTGAGTGTATTAGATAGCATCTAATTTTTATCGAATAAACAAAGTGAATTAAAATTCATCATAATTAAATTAATTTTTAAATCACACAAGAATCTATGACCAATGACCATTCCTGACATTTGTTGGACACGAAATTAATTTTTAATTAAAGTTGAATCAATAAAGAGCTACTTGAGAGAAATTGGTAAATCTTGTATGGTAGCAAACGATTAAGTACTGGGCGATGGTACGAGAAGTACGATATGATGCGCAGGGTCGCAGCGGTGATGTGCCTGATAATTGTGAGATACAGATACGTGCCTCCAAGAGTCATCGAGGCTAGTGTGTTGGAGACGCAGTCTGTACTGACAAATGTGTGGTAGGGTCCAGCACGAACCGTTAGTACTCCCTTCCTAACTATACAATATTTACAAATTTCTCTAAAGTAGGTCGTTATTGATTCTACTTTAATTAAAAGTTAAATTCATGCCCGACAAATGTGAGGAAGGGTCCAGCACGAACCGTTAGTACTCCCTTCTTCACCATACAATATTTACAAATTTCTCCCAAGTAGATTAAAATTGATTCTACTTAAGTTAAAAGTTAAATTCATGTCCGACAAATGTGAGGAAGGGTCCAGCACGAATCGTTAGTACTCCCTTCCTAACCATACAATTTTTACAA
Source organism: Tipula helvola (assembly GCA_963556165.1). NCBI lineage: Eukaryota > Metazoa > Arthropoda > Insecta > Diptera > Tipulidae > Tipula > Tipula helvola. Next base: position 121,573,005 of record OY744481.1, on the reverse strand, counting down.
ATTTCTCTCAAGTGGCTCGTTATTGATTCTACATAATTTAAAATTAAATTCATGTCCGACAAATGTGTGTAAGAGTCCAGCTCGAACCGTTAGTACTCCCTTCCTAACCATACAATTTTTACAAATTTCTCTCAAGTGGCTCATTATTGATTCTATTTTAATTAAAAATTAAATTCATGTCCGACAAATGTGTGGAAGGGTCCAGCAAGAACCGTTAGAACTCCCTTCCTAACCATACAATTTTTACAAATTTTTCTCAAGTAGCTCATTATTGATTCTACTTTAATTAAAAATTAAATTGATGTCCGACAAATGTGAGGAAGGGTCCAGCATGAACCGTTAGTACTCCCTTCCTAACCATACAATATTTACCAATTTCTCTCAAGTGGCTCGTTATTGATTCTACTTTAATTAAAAGTTAAATTCATGTCCGACAAATGTGTGGAAGGGTCCAGCACGAACTGTTAGTACTCAATTCCTAACCATATAATATTTACAAATTTCTCTCAAGTAGCTCGTTATTGATTCCACTTTAATTAAAAATTAAATTCATGTCCGACAAATGTGAGGAAGGGTCCAGCACGAACCGTTAGTATTCCCTTCCTAATCATATAATATTTACAAATTTCTCTCAAGTAGCCCGTTATTGATTCTACTTTAATTAAAAGTTAAATTCATGTCCGACAAATGTGTGGAAGGGTCCAGCACGAACCGTTAGTACTTCCTTCCTAACCATACAATTTTTACAAATTTTTCTCAAGTAGATCATTATTGATTCTACTTTAATTAAAAGTTAAATTCATGTCAGACAAATGTGAGGAAGGGTCCAGCAAGAACCGTTAGTACTCCCTTCCTAACCATACAATTTTTACAAGTTTTTCTCAATTAGTAGATCATTATTGATTCTACTTTAATTAAAAGTTAAATTCATGTCCGACAAATGTGTGGAAGGGTCCAGCAAGAACCGATAGAACTCCCTTCCTAACCATACAATTTTTACAAATTTCTCTCAAGTGGCTCGTTATTGATTCTACATAATTTAAAATTAAATTCATGTCCGACAAATGTGTGTAAGAGTCCAGCTCGAACCGTTAGTACTCCCTTCCTAACCATACAATTTTTACAAATTTCTCTCAAGTGGCTCATTATTGATTCTATTTTAATTAAAAATTAAATTCATGTCCGACAAATGTGTGGAAGGGTCCAGCAAGAACCGTTAGAACTCCCTTCCTAACCATATAATATTTACAAATTTTTTTCAAGTAGATCATTATTGATTCTACTTTAATTAAAAATTAAATTCATGTCCGAAAAATGTGAGGAAGGGTCCAGCACGAACCGATAGTACTCCCTTCCTAACCATACAATATTTACAAATTTTTCTCAAGTAGCTCATTATTGATTCTACTTTAATTAAAAATTAAATTCATGTCCGACAAATGTGTGGAAGAGTCCAGCACGAACCGTTAGTACTCCCTTCCTAACCATACAATATTTACAAGTTTCTCTCAAGTGGCTCGTTATTGATTCTACTTTAATTAAAAATTAAATTCATGTACGACAAATGTGTGGGAGAGTCCAGCAAGAACCGTTAGTACTTCCTTCCTAACCAAACAATTTTTACAAATTTCTCTCAAGTGGCTCGTTATTGATTCTACTTTAATTAAAAATTAAATTCATGTCCGACAAATGTGTGGAAGGGTCCAGCAAGAACCGTTAGAACTCCCTTCCTAACCATATAATATTTACAAATTTTTTTAAAGTAGATCATTATTGATTCTACTTTAATTAAAAATTAAATTCATGTCCGAAAAATGTGTGGAAGGGTCCAGCACGAACCGTTAGTACTCCCTTCCTAACCATACAATATTTACAAATTTCTCTCAAGTGGCTCGTTATTGATTCCACTTTAATTAAAAATTAAATTCATGTCCGACAAATGTGTGGAAGAGTCCAGCACGAACCGTTAGTACTCCCTTCCTAACCATACAATATTTACAAATTTCTCTCAAGTGGCTCGTTATTGATTCCACTTTAATTAAAAATTAAATTCATGTCCGACAAATGTGTGGAAGAGTCCAGCACGAACCGTTAGTACTCTCTTCCTAACCATACAATATTTACAAATTTCTCTCAAGTGGCTCGTTATTGATTCTACTTTAATTAAAAATTAAATTCATGTCCGAAAAATGTGAGGAAGGGTCCAGCACGAACCGATAGTACTCCCTTCCTAACCATACAATATTTACAAATTTTTCTCAAGTAGATCATTATTGATTCTACTTTAATTAAAAGTTTAATTCATGTCCGAAAAATGTGAGGAAGGGTCCAGCACGAACCGTTAGTACCCCCTTCCTAACCATACAATTTTTACAAATTTCTCTCAAGTGGCTCGTTATTGATTCTACTTTAATTAAAAATTCAATTCATGTCCGATAAATGTGTGGAAGGGTCCAGCAAGAACCGTTAGAACTCCCTTCCTAACCATACAATTTTTACAAATTTTTCTCAAGTAGATCATTATTGATTCTACTTTAATTAAAAGTTGTAACGCCACCCTAGTATGCTTGGGTTTGGCGGTGCTACAAAACTTAGTCAGAAATAGCACCGACCATTTAAACTCCAGGTCATACTAGAATTTCGTTAACAGAAATCTCTTGTCAGAGGCTTGGGACGCGGTGTTCTAGCTGGCTATGCTTCAGGGTTAGGGCGTGGTAATTTCCCAAGCATGACGAGAGCTTGTCAAACCGCGTACGAAGAAAAAAAAACTAAAGAATCGACAATAAAGAAATTGAAAGCATTATATCCGGTTTTTTCAACAGCACCAGACTGGAGTGAGCTCCGAATATCATCCCAGTCACAGCATCATCCCACACAACTCTCTAACACTCCATCATTAAGAATTTACAAGTTTCAAAATAATATCAAAAAAAAAACACAAAAGAAAATTAATTGATAAAAGACAAATTTTAAAGAAAACTTTATGAAAACTTATCATTCCCTTTCACAAGAACATATCGGTGGATGAAATGAACGAAGAGAGAGAGCTGAAAAGTAACATTTATATAATGATAAAAATAATAACATGCAAAAAAAAAACTTGGTATGATCCTACGCGTGTGCAAAAGAATTAAAGGAAAATGATAACCATTAACCATATAAACAAAAAAAAACAGAATGAAGAATACAATTAAATTTACCAAAAAAAAATCAAAATAAAAATAATTAAGATAGTAAAGTTAAAGGAATTAATGAATTTAATTACCAAACAAAATTAATTAAGAAATTAGAATTAAAGAAATAATTTACAAAACAAAATTAATTAAAAAAAAATGAGAATTAATGAAATTAATGACTGTTATAAAAATAGAAGGAATTAAATATAACAAAAAAAAAAAAAATATGTAAAATAATTATGAACGAACTTTACCGCTAACTGCACCCGGCTGCAACAAATGACCCTCAATTGTTTATTAACTGCACCACAATGTTCCAGAAAATGCCATATGGATTCAAACGAAAATAACTGTGATAAACCGTTCCTCGCAGAAATTCGGCACCACTCAAATATCAGCTCACCAAGTACAGTATATATCTCATAATTTGGTATTTAGTGAAAACACCCAAATAAGCAACAAACGGCTTACTAATTTAGCCTTGCCTTAATGTATCGTTGACAAAACTAGCTCGAACAATCTCGACCAAATACGGCAAATAACGCGGAACACTCTCCCATGTGATCATCAACGCAACACAATTGCAACACGGAACCCGACGACAAGCTTTTGCCCAGCACTGCACTTTTTGGGTTTATGAAAGAAAACACACCACGTTTATTTTATTTTCATTCACAAAATCAAGTTCATATTTATTAATTATTATTTCAACAATGCACCAGTACAAGAGTTTTTACTTTTCTATTATTCTCAAATTCACCAAAATGATATAGAAAAGGTATTTTTAATAGAATACAAAATAATCAGTTACGTTTTTTTTTTGTAACAATTTTAACAGCACATATTAACGATTTATTTTTTTTATAATTCTTTTATTTTTATACAAAAAGAAAATTGTTTTTATTTATTCATAACATATTTAACTAATTATGTTGTTTAATAATTTTAAATAAATATTACATTTTTATTTCAAATAACGTCTTATTTATTCATATTTTTCATTTATTTTTTTTTTTCTGTTTTATTTTTAATTCTTTTCACACATTCTTTTTCTCGAACATCCCAATTATGGGCTTACACAAAAAAAAATCACGCGTCTCGCGTCGAGACAAATAAAAATAAATATAAATCGACCCTCCACAATGGAGATAAAAACTTGACTGTCCACAATAGAGATAAAAACTTGACTGTCCATCATCTTCTTATCACCGATCGATAACAAAAAAAATTATCGATTCCCCTCTCTCTCTTCGTTCAGTTGCCCGTCAAACAGAACTGTGCACCGGAGTGATTTTGTGAGCAGGGACGAAGCAAGTAGGCGTCGTCACAAAGTTAAATTCATGTCCGACAAATGTGTGGAAGGGTCCAGAACGAACCGTTAGTACTCCCTTCCTAACCATACAATATTTACAAATTTCTCTCAAGTGGCTCGTTATTGATTCTACTTTAATTAAAAATTAAATTCATGTTCGACAAATGTGTTGAAGAGTCCAACACGAACCGTTAGTACTCCCTTCCTAACCATACAATACTTACAAATTTCTCTCAAGTACTTCGTTATTGATTCTACTTTATTTAAAAGTTAAATTCATGTTCGACAAATGTGTGGAAGGGTCCAGCACGAACCGTTTGTACTTCCTTCCTAACATACAATTTTTACAAATTTTTCTCAAGTAGATCATTATTGATTCTACTTTAATTAAAAGTTAAATTCATGTCCGACAAATGTGAGGAAGGGTCCAGCAGGAACCGTTAGTACTCCCTTCCTAACCATACAATTTTTACAAATTTCTCTCAAGTGGCTCGTTATTGATTCTACTTTAATTAAAAGTTAAATTCATGTTCGACAAATGTGTTGAAGAGTCCAACACGAACCGTTAGTACTCCCTTCCTAACCATACAATACTTACAAATTTCTCTCAAGTACTTCGTTATTGATTCTACTTTATTTAAAAGTTAAATTCATGTTCGACAAATGTGTGGAAGGATCCAGCACGAATCGTTAGTACTCCCTTCCTAACCATACAATTTTTACAAGTTTTTCTCAAGTAGATCATTATTGATTCTACTTTAATTAAAAGTTAAATTCATGTTCGACAAATGTGTTGAAGAGTCCAACACGAACCGTTAGTACTCCCTTCCTAACCAGACAATACTTACAAATTTCTCTCAAGTACTTCGTTATTGATTCTACTTTATTTAAAAGTTAAATTCATGTTCGACAAATGTGTGGAAGGGTCCAGCACGAACCGTTAGTACTCCCTTCCTAACCATACAATTTTTACAAATTTCTCTCAAGTACTTCGTTATTGATTCTACTTTAGTTAAAAGTTAAATTCATGTTCGACAAATGTGTTGAAGAGTCCAGCAAGAACCGTTAGTACTCCCTTCCTAACCATACAATACTTACAAATTTCTCTCAAGTACTTCGTTATTGATTCTACTTTATTTAAAAGTTAAATTCATGTTCGACAAATGTGTGGAAGGATCCAGCACGAATCGTTAGTACTCCCTTCCTAACCATACAATTTTTACAAGTTTTTCTCAAGTAGATCATTATTGATTCTACTTTAATTAAAAGTTAAATTCATGTTCGACAAATGTGTTGAAGAGTCCAACACGAACCGTTAGTACTCCCTTCCTAACCAGACAATACTTACAAATTTCTCTCAAGTACTTCGTTATTGATTCTACTTTATTTAAAAGTTAAATTCATGTTCGACAAATGTGTGGAAGGGTCCAGCACGAACCGTTAGTACTCCCTTCCTAACCATACAATTTTTACAAATTTCTCTCAAGTACTTCGTTATTGATTCTACTTTATTTAAAAGTTAAATTCATGTTCGACAAATGTGTTGAAGAGTCCAACACGAACCGTTAGTACTCCCTTCCTAACCATACAATACTTACAAATTTCTCTCAAGTACTTCGTTATTGATTCTACTTTATTTAAAAGTTAAATTCATGTTCGACAAATGTGTGGAAGGATCCAGCACGAATCGTTAGTACTCCCTTCCTAACCATACAATTTTTACAAGTTTTTCTCAAGTAGATCATTATTGATTCTACTTTAATTAAAAGTTAAATTCATGTTCGACAAATGTGTTGAAGAGTCCAACACGAACCGTTAGTACTCCCTTCCTAACCAGACAATACTTACAAATTTCTCTCAAGTACTTCGTTATTGATTCTACTTTATTTAAAAGTTAAATTCATGTTCGACAAATGTGTGGAAGGGTCCAGCACGAACCGTTAGTACTCCCTTCCTAACCATACAATTTTTACAAATTTCTCTCAAGTACTTCGTTATTGATTCTACTTTAGTTAAAAGTTAAATTCATGTTCGACAAATGTGTTGAAGAGTCCAGCAAGAACCGTTAGTACTCCCTTCCTAACCATACAATACTTACAAATTTCTCTCAAGTACTTCGTTATTGATTCTACTTTAGTTAAAAATTAAATTCATGTCCGACAAATGTGTGGAAGGGTCCAGCATGAACCGTTAGTACTCCCTTCCTAATCATATAATATTTACAAATTTCTCTCAAGTAGCACGTTATTGACTCTACTTTAATTAAAAGTTAAATTCATGTCCGACAAATGTGTGGAAGGGTCCAGCACGAATCGTTAGTACTCCCTTCCTAACCATACAATTTTTACAAATTTCTCTCAAGTACTTCGTTATTGATTCTACTTTATTTAAAAGTTAAATTCATGTCCGACAAATGTGAGGAAGGGTCCAGCACGAACCGTTAGTACTCCCTTCCTAACCATACAATACTTACAAATTTCTCTCAAGTACTTCGTTATTGATTCTACTTTAATTAAAAGTTAAATTCATGTCCGACAAATGTGTGGAAGGGTCCAGCACGAACCGTTTGTACTTCCTTCCTAACCATACAATTTTTACAAGTTTTTCTCAAGTAGATCATTATTGATTCTACTTTAATTAAAAGTTAAAAGAGGATTACAACGCAGTAAATCCCAATATGTTACGAAGACAGCTAAAAGTGTCACCTAATCTGATCTCAGCAGAGCAGAGGAATCAAACCAGAATAAAACGTCTACAAATGGAAAACAATAATTTAAGAGCACGGATAGCGAAAATGGAAGAAACCTTGTTAAATCTTGGAATTACAAATAATGCAAATAACAACGATATTGAAGAATCGATTATAGCACAAAATAGATATACACCATTAATGGAGTTTGAAGACGAGTCAGAAAATGAAAACAACATGGATAACACAAGTTGTAGCGTATCCGAGAAGAACATCAATGTTGAACGACCAACCCCATCAACGCAAGCAAATAATAATAAAGAGCATCATCAATACACGGTATCAAAAAAACATGAAAAACCTCCACCTTAAAGGTTAAAGAAACCATTAAGTTGGTACAACAATTAAATTTCCAGAATAAATTTGAAATAACCCGAATAAGCAGAGAAAAACATTCCGTTAGATTGGAAAGCCTGGAAGAATTCAACAAGGTGAAAGACCAACTAACAGAAGCAAACACCAGCTTCTTCATACACACGCCTAACGGCATAAAACCGAAAATTATTCCGACCACTTTTGTCAATAATTGCATATCACGATTCAGCGTGTCCCTTCATATCACCACTGATCAAGGAACGCAATTCGAGTCAAAGCTTTTCACAGAGTTAACGAAACTCCTCGGATCTAATCGGATGTACAACAGCTTATCATCTGTAAGCCAATGCCACCGGAAACTTAATGCCGCACTAATAGCCAGAAGAAACACAATTAATTGGAGCTCGGAAATACCAATTATACTACTTGGAAACCGAGTAACAGTGAAAGAAAATCTCAAGTGCTTACCAGCGGAAATGGTTTACGGTCAAACCATCAAGCGACTCGGTTAGTTCTTCATCGATAATCCTCTTCCACCACTTCCAACTGCCGAACAGTCATCGGCCAACTGCGACAAACCATGCAGAATCTTCAACCCAAAGAAAGTCGTCAATCCAAATAAGATAAGATTTTTATTCCGAAATCACTCAACAACTTTGATTTTGTCTTCATTAGAACAGACAAGCTTCGCACGAGATTATCTCCTCCTTACGAAGGTCCAATTTCAATCGATCGACTTAAACCAGCCTATGGAATTCTTAGTTCGGCAGTTCGGGACTTTTGTACATAACTACAATAAAACAAAACTGGCTGAAATCTTAGTCTATTTATTATATTTAACCTTGGTTTTCTGTAACATATGATTTAAAAAAATTACGTATTGTCACAAAATAAAACAATTCACATAAACTCAACACCGAACCACCCATGAATAGGCCCAGTAATCCTCCAAAGTCAGATAACATTGTATCGAACGTATACTCGGGCACCCGGATCAGACCAATAAAATTTGGTTCACTGAATGTTATATGTATATCAGTAAATATAAATTGTTCATATTTAACACCATCATTTGTCATTTCCAATATTGCAATTTTATGGTCATAATAAATTCCATTGCATTCCGGTAAACAATTACAGTTAGGCAAGCGATCATATATGCGATTTTCTGGATAATTGTATATTTTAAAGTGCTCGTGCAAAAATTTTAAATGTTTGAGTGACAACCAACCATAACTTTTATACTTTAGATATGTATTAGTAGTATTTAAATCGCGTGGCGATGAAAACGGAACACCACCATACCGATATTTCGTATAATTTGCATAACATTCAAGGTGGCAATTCTGTTGATTGTAAAACGTGTAGAATCGCAATTTGCGTTCATCATTAAAATAGCACTGCCGCACATCGGGCGAAACTGATCTTAAATCATTAGAGATTTCTATAGTTGTTGGTATCACTGTTATTTTATAGTGTTTACCATACTCAAGTTGAATAAAATTATCGTACATTTGTGGATAGGCGGACGGTGAATGTAATGCAATTTTATAGCCAATGTTTGAACTATCACAATTTTGCAATCTATCCTCTACATCTTCTTTTAATCTTATTTCTAATTCACTTTCACTAACTAAGCCTTCCAGTATCCCTTTATAAGGGTAAGCATTACTTTTAGTGTAGCCTGTTTCGGGATGCCATCCATCGCGTTTCTTTGTAATGTTGTGATACTTAAAATCCTTATGCAATGAATCCTCCCGTAAAATATCGTGAATTGTATTAAACGTAAAGCAGACGCCTTCGTTCGTTATAACTGTAGAAAACGCGTCGTAGATATCGCGTTGTGGTTGAAATGAGTGCAATTTGCATAACTGACAAACTTGGTGAAAACTAGGCGACATCTGAAATAAAATTAAACACAATTAGCACGAAACTAAGGTATTTGAATTAACATTACATCCATCAGTACATCGATCCAATTATTCATATGCTCTTTGCTTAAATCAGGCCTCACTTTAGGACTAATTCTAGCAAGAAAATGTTGTGTACATATTTGTGAGGCCATGAAAAGCTTTGATCTATACTCGCTATCCAAATGAGAGACGGGCAAATTATCAAAATCGGCATATCGTTTGGAAAATTTCGACAAATCTAATTTCTCCTTTCTGAATTTAATTTGCGGGCAAATTGTAACGGCCGGAAATGGAATTTCAAAAATATATGTCGGTATATTCTGTTCAATTTGTATGACCTGATTTTGCATCCATCTTCTTCCGATTTTATACACAAAATGACCAAACAATAAAATCGATACGGTAAACGTAATAATCCAAAATATACGTTCGGCTAGTGAACGGGAACGATCGGCTAGGTATTTAACGCCGTGGATTGTTGTCTGTCGCGGATATTCGGATAGATTTTCGTCAATCGTACTTACTGATATATGTACAGATCGAAAACATTCGGCCATTATTTATTAAAGCTAACACTAAATTTACTATAAAGCACCTTTCTCGAATACGTCCAAATAAAAACTAAACAAATTTGGGTGAATAAATTGAACCGTATCACTTTCTTGAGATTAAAAACGTGTAGATCATTTAACTCTTTCTGGAGATTAGAAAATTATAGTGGTTAGAATGTGAAAAATATGTGGTAAAAGAGTTCTTTAAAATTATTTTGTTAATTATAATTTTGAGATAATAAATAATCGAATAATTAGGAGCTACACCACATTTTTAGTTTTTGGAGATAAGAAACGATAATTTAGTGAGTTCAATTACGTTGTTTGATATTTGTATGAATTATAAATATATTGTTAAAAAAAAGTAATGTTTGGACAGTATACTCCATCGTCCTCGATGGTGCTATTGTTGATTGGAGCACCATGGCTTCCACCTAGCTTGATAACGCCTCAAATTTAAATACGTGCGATTTGTTAAACTTAATGTTTCTGTTTGTTTGTAAAATCACGAGGCACGATCATACAATTCTCCGTTTAAAACTTTATCGTTGCGGTTTTCGTGGAATGATATACAATTGGCTTTATGATTATCTATGTGATCGAACTCAAGTAGTCCGCGTCAATAATCTATTGAGCAAGGAGAGTTATATTAGTGAAAAGCAAGGAGAGTTATATTAGGATGAATCGCCAATTTACTTTATCCTTCAATAGACTGGAACGAATAAAGTCATTATTATTGTTCAAAAATTTATAAACCTCAGCTAAGATAATTTTTTGCGCCAACAAAATTTGTAGCGTTGTCGCAATAAATAGTATGGCATAGCCCTCTTCTGCTTATAAATCTTCGTATTGCACCTAGGAACGACTCGATCATGTATTGCATGTGTACTGAAGCATACAAAAATAGCCAAGTTTGTTTTAGTCGGTATTGACCCTCTTCGTCGCACAGCATGAACTTTGAATGTCCCTGTTTACCCGATCTTCAGATAGCTGAAGCTAATATTATCTTTGCCACGTCTTTACCGCTAATCACCCAAAAATGTTGACGAACTAAACTTGTTAATAAATCTATGCCTGGATGATGGTTTTGGATGTGCACATCATAAGTGATTGTTGTCGCGATCGGTGATTTTGATGAGATAATTATTGGGTGTTTCGCGCTGTATGGCAATGCTGATTTTTGTAGTCTACCGCTGACCCTCATAATTCCTTCGTTGTCCAGGAATGGATATAGCTGCGCAGTAGACGGCTTTTATTTGGTATTGCTTTATTATGTTGTAGAGATTGATATTCTCCGCGAAAATCAACCATTTGCCAATACATAACTATTTTTCGATTTACTTCTTCCAGTTCTGCAGATGACAGCACTTCAACTCGAATCTCTCCTTGATGTTTCGTAGCTTTTAAATTGCTGAGATATCTTAGCACATATGAGAGGATTCTTTTTAGTTTGAAGAAGAAGGAATACTTCAGACTCAACTGCACTATGACGTCGTCTTCTGACTTTGGTTTGGTTTCAGCCTTTAAAGTGGTAGTGTTATATACGTCAACCTCGATTTCTTCATTCGTTTCTGGAATCTCTGGTTGATCTGGCAAAAATGATCATCTTTCGCCAACCATGCCGGTCCATTCCACCACAATCTATTTTTTAAGATTTCCTCAGCGGATTGCCCACGAGTCGCACAGTCGGCAAGATATTGGCTGGATGGGGCATGATCTTTTGCTCGTCGTGTGGTCGGCTTGAACCAGTCTTCACATTCTTGCTCTTCCTTACTGATTTTGCTGGTTTGCGGAACTTCTTCTACTGCCTAAAATCTTTGCAAAGTAGCATCTATATCACCGACGGATGTAAATGACTGTGTGGTTTCTCTTCTTTCTGCTTCATGTCGGCCACCTACAACCCAGCCTAATTTAGTTTTATGAGCTTATAAAATTGGACTATCCAGCTCCAGCTCTCATCCTCAAACAATTCAAAAACTATGTCTGCACCAAGTAATATATCGACTGGTCCGGGTTTAAAGAAATTTGGATCAGCCAAACTTATTTTTGCTAAATTCTTCATACATCTGGCATCAAATTCGAAAACGGGTATGATAAGTGCCTTTAGATTGGATAACTCAATGGAATTGAATCTGGAAGTTAAGTGTAATGTCGTAATCCCGTGAGAGCTTCCGCTATTCACTTGTCCAATCCCCGCTATTAAGGCCCTGCAATTTCTTCTGGGTAAGCTTAATTTCTGGACCATCGATTCAGTGATGAACGAAGATTGAGATGATCTGATTTTGTTCTCATTAATTAAAAAAAGGCCCCACCAGCGGTAACCTTTTAAGTGTTTAAATTGACATTGGTCCTTCGAGCCATTAAAAACAACTGGCACCTATTAGAAATACGCCAAGCAACAACCGGCAAATCCAAGTAAAATACCAAACAACAACCATAGAAGCTGTTCGCATTAGAAATTTTCCTACCACTTGCCGTCTAATAAGCTTTCTCAAGTATAACCATTAATATGGAAGAACTGTTAAGAAAACAAGAACAAACAGCAGAAGATATACAGCAACTCATCTCAAATTACAAGAAAGATGGAGCGCAGCGAAAAACAAAACCCTATCTTAAGAAGAAAATCGCAGCGTTGAACGTCTTACAACGAGTATGTTGATGAAGACAACAAGATTAGAGACTTTCAAATTTCATTAAATACAACACATGAATACTTCAAGGATACACAAACGGTTTCGAAAAGTTTCAGAACAGCCATTGAATATATTCGCTCACGACTTAACGGATCCAGACCAGCTTTAAAAATCAAATTAAAAAACATGGAGAGGATGATGATGCAGATCAGCGACCTTCATGAACAAATATGCATGGAGACTTCTGAACAACAGGAAGTAACATAAATTCAAAATATTTCATAGACCAACATTACGAAAATTAAAACAATAAACACGAGAAGATTGTAATAAAAATAAAAACATTGTTGGAAGAAGAGGAATTAGGCAAGATAAAACCATTAGAAATTCGTCTACCACCAGTAGAAATCGCACATTTTCACGGGGACTACACAAAGTGGGTAGGTTTCTCTGACACATTCAAACGTTTAGTTCATAACAATAATCAGTTAACCACGACACATAAAATAAACTACCTTAAAAGTCACGTAGAAGGGTCAGCTGTAAAATTATTGAGTCATTTGGAACCAACTGGAGACAATTATACGATGCAGCTTGGGAGATTTAGAGAACCGCTTCAACAACAGGAGATTACTCATATCTAATTTGCTGAACACTTTATTGAATCAGCATACGAACAACACGGAGTCGGTTGCCGCGATCAAATACTTACATGACACAACAACCGAGTGCCTACATGCCATAAGGAATACAGGTATAAATAATGAAACATGGAGTCTTTCATCATCTTCAGCTTGTTAAAAAAGTTGGACAACGAGTCACGACGACTATACGAGAACTCTCTAGAAAACTCAAGAGAATTTCAAGAAACAAACCAATTCTTGACATTTCTAGAAAGGCGTTTCCAATCTTTAGAAGCAATCGGTAACAACAAGATAATACCAACCCAACAAGTAAGATTTCAATGACAACCGCTAAGACGCGCATTCGTAGCTGCCACGCAACCAAGTAATATTTGTGTATGCTGTCAGAAAAACCACAGGACCGAATCATGCCAACAGAAGGTTGGCGTTGGGTTAACAGCCCAACCTGTAAAAATTTTTTTGTTACGAAACCTCAACATGAGCCTCGGATATTTTTGGATTCACGACAACGACCTCGGACACGATGTAAGGACAACGATTTTAAATTTGGAACATGGAACGTACTCAGCCTAAACCGCCCGGAGAGCCTCCATCAACTCTTCGAACAAGCATCTACGTATAAACAAGACTAATCGGCAATGACATCACCGATTATAGTCGCTTCGGACTAACTCTCTGTTATAGCAATAACATGGATAAACATGAATTGGGCGTTGGTTTCTTGAACAGCAATCGATGCCGTCAATTAGTGACTGACTTCATGCCTGTCAGTAATCGGATTTGTACACTCAGGTTTCATGGACGTCACTTTAACATCACATTTGTGAACATTCATGCCCCAACCGAGGAGAAGCCTGATCAAATCAAAGACGCTTTCTACGACCAGCTCGAAACCGTCCTGAGCAAAATTCCGCAACATGACATTAAAATTGCTTTGGGCGACTTCAATGCTCAAATTGGCAGTGCTGGCAGTACATATCGAAGCACTATTGGGCCAAACTCCTTGCACCGTACATCAAACAACAACGGGATGCGCCCATCGAGCTAGCTTTACTGTACAACTTGGTGGTTGCCAGCACATACTTCCCACATAAGCGCATTCATAAAGCCACATGGAAATCAAACGACGGGACAACGGTCAATCAAATCGACCACATCCTCTTGTCCAAGAGACATTTTACTAGCCTTAAAAACATCAAAACTAAACGTGGAGCTAACATTGATTCAGACCATTTCCTGGTAGTTGCTGAATTAAAATTTCGTCTATCAACCACATATAATCATCGCTTCCAGCGCATCACTCGTAGGAACACTGCGGCATTGAACGACCAAGTTACCAGAACCACCTTCGGGATGACTGTATCAGAAATCTTGGAAAATAAACCACTCCCTGACTCCGTTCAAGAACAGTGGAACATTATCAAAACGGCGGTAACCGATGCCTCAAAGTCCACCATAGGCCAAAATCCGTCAAGGCCCAAAAATCTCTGGATTGATGATGATTGTATTGGTGCTATTCGGGAAAAAGATCGCGCACGACAACGAGATCTATCGCAAAGAATAAGACAATCCCATAACGCCTACATGACTGCGAGGAGAATCGCTAATCGGATATGTAGACGGAAAAAACGGGAATGGCATGAACAACAGGCACGCAACATCCAAAATTCTAGCCTGAGAGATAGATATCGTTGCATAAGAGAATTAGCTACGGACTTTCATCCACGTAGCAGCGCTATTCGCAACAAATCCGGTGAGTTGGAAATGGACACTAAGACCGTCCTCGAAGTGTGGCGAAATTACTTCTCCTCGCTTTTAAATAAACAGGCACCACCTTCCAAGCAACAACCTCTCTTGCTTCAACGCGATATTAACGTCGAGATGACACCACCACCTCCTCCATCATATGATGAAGTGCGGAACGTGATATCGCAGATGAAAAATTACAAGACACCTGGTGAGGATGGTATCTGCAACGAGATGCTCAAATATGGCGGTGATTATCTGTTCTGCCGCAATGTTTGAGCTAATATCAACAATTTGGTCTAGAGAAGAAATCCCAGTAGAGTGAAAGACGGCTCTTATATGTCCACTTCATAAAAAGGGAGATCGATTGAACTGCAACAACTATCGCGGTATAGCTTTGCTGAACACAGGTTACAAGGTTTTGGCCAACGTAGTCGCAGCAAAGTTATCAACTTATAGCGAGAGGATCTTGGGTGATTATCAATGTGGTTTTCGTCCAAATAGATCAACGACCGATCAAACTTTTACGCTGAGGATTTTGCTGGAGAAATGCTATGAAAAGGACATCCCTGTACACAGTCTATTCATAGACTTTCAACAGGCGTACGACAGCATTAAGAGGAATACGTTATGAAACGTATTGTCCTACCTGGGCATACCGTCAAAATTGGTTTCAATGTGCCAGCTTTTAATGGATGGCTCAATATGTAATGTGCTAATAGAAGGCAAAATTTCGGATGCATTCGAGATAACATCTGGAGTGCGGCAAGGAGACCCAATAGCTCAAACTCTATTCAATCTATCATTAGAGTATGCCATTCGTCAGCTTAATATAGCACAGCGTAGCTGCCTGTATTATAAATCAACCCAGCTATTAGCATACGCTGACGATATTTGCATTCTGGGTCGCAACATCATCTCTCTGAAAGAGGTCCTCCTCCCATTGGAATTAACAGCCCAACAAATAGGCCTTCAGATCAATGAAGCGAAGACCAAATACATGGTGACCGCGAGAAGGCAGACTCGTGGGGATTTCATTTCAGGAGATACTCAATATGAAAAGGTGAATGAGTTTAAATACCTAGGATCACTGATCACTGAGCAAAACTCGGTTTCTGTAGACATCTCATCGAGGATCGCAGCAGGCTACCGAGCATTTTACGCCAATATTAAAATTTTCAAGTCTCCTCATATATCGCACAAAATAAAATTGGACATCTACAAGGCGCTGATAAGACCAGTTGTCACCTTTGGTTGCGAGTCTTGGACACTAACAGCGCAAAACATCCAGAAAATCGCTGTAACTGAGCGTAAGATGATAAGAAGAATTCTCGGTCCCATTAAAGAGGGAGCCACGTACAGAATGCGAATGAATCACGAGATCAGAAATGATCTCGATAAAGTCGACATCATAGGATTCATAAAATCGTCAAGGCTGAGATGGCTTGGCCACGTACTACGTTCACAAAATCGGACCACGAAACAGGCATTGGAGTCGGTACCAGCGAAAGTAGGACCTCGTGGGAGACCACCTACCCGATGGATGCACGACGTTGAGAGGGACCTGTACACACTCGGTCACCGTGTCTGGCGTTCTCTTGTGGCGGATCGAAATATTTGGAGGAGCATCGTTGAGGCGGCCAAATCCCTTCATGGGATGTAGCGCCAGCGGAAGAAGAAGAATCATGCCAACATTTCAAAGATTTAAGCATTTCTGAAAGAAATCATATGGTCATGCTGCATAATTTGTGCAGAATTGTCTCAGCCAAAGCCATTCGACAACAAGTTGCAACATCAAACTGAGTTATTTTACCTGCAAAGGCAGACATCATACGTTGCTACACATAAAAAATCAGGAAAACAGTATTGCAAAGCTGCGAACATCTCAACACTCGACAAGGATAGTGGCCCAGTACTTATAGCAACAGCTCTAGTAAAAGTATATAATATGTTCGGTAGTTTTCAGAGCAAGCAGCACAACAACTAGGCCTGCCAAGGACAAGGGTTCTAACTTAAATTTCCGGAATTTCAGCAACAAAAGGACGAGCCCATCAACAGATAGCAATAGACATAAATACAAGATTTCCATCGATTTTCAAGATCGAAGCTAATGCTGTAGTTCTGGGAACTATCACTAAAATGCTTCCAGACAAGAACTCATTGGGTTTAGATAGCGAGCTTCAAAAAGAAATAATCCTAGCCGATCCTACGGGTCTTTCGATACTCCCGGACCTATTGATCTTTTAATAGGTGCCGACATATACGGAGAAATCATGTTAGAAGGCATAAAAAGAGATCAGCATCATAAGTGAATAGCGCAAAGATCAGAGCTAGGATGTATCATATTTGATCGTCTAACTCAAACCAGCAGCATTTCAGTCATCCGGTTAAATAGCCACGTCATATTGGCAGATATAGACAAGCAATTAAAATGCTTTTGGGAATCCGAAGAACTGCATCCTAAACGAAGCCTAACTGCTGAAGAGATCGAATGTGAGGAGTACTATGAAGATACGAAGTTCGGATACCGCTTCACAACAACAAACTCAAAGAAGTGGGTACAGGAGAATCTAAAAATAAAGCAGTAGCTAGATTGCTTCAGATTGAAAAAGGATTCAAGAAGGATGAAGAGTTTTAGAATCAATATCACAATTTGATGAACGAGTACATTAGTTGAACCACATGGAACTAATTAAAAATGATACGGAAAAAGATGCTTCTCGGGTTTACTACATGCCACACATCATTCTGTCATAAAAGAAGATAGCACAACTACGAGATTGAGGGTAGTCTTTGACGCTTAGTGCAAAACAAGCACAGGTACATCACTAAATGAAATGATGCATGTAGGTCCAACATTACAAGACAACTTAACGGCAATATTGATCAGATGGAAAAAACATCGTTACTTGATTGCACCGCACATTGACAAAATGTTCAGACAGATCAGAATGGCCCGAGAAGATCAAGATTTTCAACGAATCCGCCTTGATTGTACCAAACATCACCTCCAATCTACCATCAAAAGTTTTGTAAATGGCACGTCCACCCGCTGAAGCACTGCCGCTAGCCGATCCTACGTTCAACCAACCTGGATCAATAGATGCATTGTTGGGCTGCGATCTACATATTTCTCAACACAATCACAGAAGGAAAATTAACTTGCGAATGAACCAATATGGTGGCATTAAATACCAAGTTTGGCTGGCTTATAGGAGGCTTGAGCAATTCAATCCAAATTGACGAGTCAACAACACAGGTTTGTTTTACAACAGAGGAAGAAGTCAATATCGACCGCCTTCTGAGAAAATTTTGGGAGATTGAGGAAGTCGTCTGTCAGTCAATGTTTACTACCGAGGAGAAAAATTGTATTACCACCTACCACAATACAACCACTAGAAATGACCAGGGAAGACTAGAATTTTCATTACCATTTAAACGCAATGCGCCGCAGTAAGGAGTTTTGATAAATCAAGCTTGAAGAAGATTTTTTGCATTAGAAAAGAAGTTATCAAATAATCGGCCGTCACATCTGTAATACTAAATTCATTAAAGAATACTTGGAATTGGGTCATATAGAATTAATTCCCAAACATGAAATCATCCAACCAAGCGGAAAGACATTTTACCTACCACATCATGGAGTTCTAAAAGAATCCAGTTCTACTACAAAGTTACGTGTAGTGTTTGACGGTTCAGCCAAGACGACAACCGATGAACGAGTTAAACGACGAACTCATGATAACTCCTACCGTACAGCAGAACATCGCAGAAATACTCTTGAGATACAGAAAGTACAAGTATGTCTTCTCAACCGATATCGAGAAGATGTATTGTCAGTTTGTGGTATAAAAGGAGGATTACCAAAGAATTTTGTGGAGAGACTCAACTACCAAGCAGTTAGACCATTATCGCTTACTTACCGTGACTTATGGTACTTCATCGGCTCCGTTTCTGGCAACATACAGTCTTCAATATATAGCTGATCAAATCAAGGAGATTTATCCCATAGCAGCAAAGGTTATCAAGAACGATTTTTACGTGGATGACTTAATATCAGGAGCAAATACTCTGGAAGAAGCGCTAAATCTACAAAAACAATTGATTAACGCTGTGCAACCGTTTGGTTTATACTTACAAAAATGGTCTGCTAACCATGCTGATTTACTAAAGCATTTACCGGAGAAAAATTTAGAAATATCTCGCAAAGAATTTCATGATAGACTCAAAACAATTTTTACCTTGGGCATCTATTACCAACCAAAGCAAGATATATTCCAATTCCGAGTAAATCTACCTGAGGCTTCCCCACGACGAAAAGACAGCTGTTATCTGAGGCCTCAAGGCTTTTTGATCCCATTGGTTGGTTAGCTCCGATAACAATAATTATTAAAAGTTTATTTCAGCAATTGTGGTTAGAAAAGCTGGACTAGGATGATGAGGTATCTGATAGACATTTGGCAGTAAGGTCGGCGTTTCCGTATAACCTCAAAATCAGTGAAGATATTGATATACCAAGATGGCTCAGTAGAGAAGAAATCTTTGAAATATATGGATTTGCAGATACATTAGAAGGAAGGGTATGCTTCAGTACTGTATTCAAGGACCATAATATCAACCGGAAAAGTCAGTGTTAATCTCATCACTGCAAAAACCAAGGTTTCACCGATTAAAACCATCAGCATTCCTAAACTGGAACTATGTGCAGCTACTCTTCTCGTTAAGATATTCTATTGTACACTTAAAGCATTGATGCTTTGCGTCACGTTAAAAATATTTCTATACTCCGACTCAACGATAGTATTAAATTGGCTTTCTAAGCAGCCAAATACCTGGCCGACATATATAGCAAACCGAACCAGTCTAATTTTGACAACCACAAGTCGCAACCAATGGCATCATGTAAGCTCCAAAGAGAATCCCGCAGGTTACGCTTCCAGAGGCATGATCCAATTGATTTGAAAGCAGATGTTGAGGAAGTATAATCATCCGAAGATGAAGGTTTAAAAAATGCAGTTAAGAGTATCTAAATATTTAATTATATTGCGAGTTCCAGAAAAAGTATTAACCAATCCGAAACTAGAACGATTTCAGTTGATAAAATGCTGAGAGAAAAATATTCGCATTAATCCAACTTCAACGATTTAAACCAGAGATAGACCTGCTTTACAAGGGAATCCATCCAACAAAAGGACAACTACTAGTTTTTTTTTTTCATTTTTAGATAGATGATTAAGAGTTAGTGGGCGACTTACTAATGCACCGATCCAATATGACATCCCATTATTTTACCGCGAGATCACCCGATAATCGAGAAAATGGTCACATACCTACACATCAAGCTGCTACATGCTGGGCCTTCCCAATTATTGACACACATAAGACAAAAATTCCACATACTTAGAGCAAGAGCATTGGTGAAGAAGGTCATCTACAAATGTTGAGAACAAGCTTAATTAATGGGACAACTACCTATCTCGAGGGTATCACTGCTGAGGCCATTTATACGAACTGGAGTAGATTACGCGGGCCCTTATTCAATAAAGGCACATCAACAGAAGAATTTCAGAATTAGCAAGGTCTATTTTCGTCTGCATGGCAACAAAGACTGTGCATCTTGAACTGGTGCCATATCTGAGCACTGAAACGTTTTTAGCTGCATTAACGAGATTCCAATCTGTGAGAGGGGTATGCACTTATGCAGTGATAATTATTCTGACAACGCTACCAATTTCGTCGGAGCTAAAAACCATTTAAATGCGCTTGGTGAACTATTAAGGTCTGAAAATGCCACTACTAAAATCCAAAACTGGTCAAATTTTACCTTAGACGAATCATTGGAGACACCATCCTCAATTATGAAGAACTACTTAGCTTTCTCAAACAAATAGAAGCAGTGCTAAATTCGCGGCCACTATGTAAAGACGATGATTCCGAAGATCCTCTGATACCCGCACATTTTTTGATAGGCCACGCACTGTGATTACCACCCGAACCAAACTTAAAAGCGACAAAAATCAACAGGTTTACTAGATGGCAGATGCTTCAGAAAATGCTGCAATATTTCTGGCAACGCTGGCACACTGAATATTTGACATCACTAAACAAATTGTCAAAGTATAACCAAGTCGAAGCACAGCCACGGACAAATGACAACATTATACTAAAATATGAACACACACCACCAACACAATGGCCATTCGCAAAAATCATTGATGTACATCCAGGTTCTGACAAATTAGTTGTAACACCTCAGACGTCCAAGGGCACATACAAGCGGCCGATCAATAAAATTTGTTTACTACCAAAGATTGACTCCAGTGAGCCGAGGGAGGCGGAATGATGACGATGAAAACCAAACAATATGAAAATGGAATATGGATGAAATTCCATTGATGTCCTAAAATAAAATATCAATTATTGTTATTTTTATTATTGTGACATAAAAAAGACCAAACCTAAAATTGTAAAAAAATATAAATTGTGAAATTATTAAAAACAAATTTATAAAGTTGATGCTGAACTAGTTTTTTTATTTTTTTTCATCAATAAATTAATTAAAAGTTAATTTGGGTGTTGCAATATACATAGGCTCTAAAATATTTAAAACTATAATACATTTATATAGATTCATTTGGAAGCCGGCCGATTGTGCAAATTACAATGAACGGCTGGTGCCCTGGTTCCTGGTTTTTCTTTTTTCGGTTTTTAAAAGGCGCGATATTGTTGTTTTCGGCGCATTTATTATTTCAGCAAGCTGACGAAAACTAGTGTTACTTGGCTGGCTTTTAATTTCATCACGATATCATTTTTATTTTTTAGTGTCAAATCCTGTCTTCACATCTTGGTAAGGGTTATACATATCTATTCTCACTTTGTACTTTAGACTCACGTTAATAACTGAATTTACGTTTAATTACTGAACTTATTTCAAAATTAAAATAATGAAAGAACTATACGTCTGTCATTAGAAATACGTCTGTATATGGGAATAACCTAAAACCATAGCCGAACCGAAAAAAAATTCTTCTTCTCTTCTTTCTTATTATTTTTTGTTCTTTTAGTCAATTTTTTTTCTATGATTTCTGTCCCAATTGGTTTTGTTTCTGTTCTTTAGTATTTGTCCCAATTAAGCGGCTGTCCCGATTAACCGGTATCCCGATTAAGCGAAATCGACTGTATAATAAATCCAATTAGTATCGGCCGCCTATTTTAATAATCTCTGCCTTCCAAGTCACCTTTGCCATTCTAAACACAGCAGTCAACCTGCCACTAAGATTACATAAGTTCACCCCGTCATGAAAATGTTATAAAATGTGAGAAACAAAAAATAAAATAGATAATAATTAAATTAAATAAATATAAAACTAATTATATTTTACTGAAAAACCGAAAACAACTTCCCTTGCTTTATCAATTGACATCAAAAATTAAATTCAATTTGTTCCGGGCAAGTTAATGAAATTTAAATTATCTTAAATATCATCAAAAGTACAAATATTTGATCGAAAATATCTGATATAACACCATCCAATGTAAACAAATTAGTCTAAATACATCACTGTGTTTATGCAATTTGTATATTTTTCCCCTATAGATGCGCGAGATATGTCAGAATCAGAATCTCACTGAGAAATTACTTTCCCTTTACCATACATATTTATATGAGATGAAGCTCCTATAAACTATACAACACTTTCCATCTTGCCCTGCATTTAATTATAGCCGTTTTTGCTATATACCAAACCAACAAAAACAAAAAATGAAAACTTCATAAACCATATCACATCCATACAAACACCGATAAAATAAAACTCATCACACTATTCACTACACTTGGAATTAATAAAACAAAATCACATGCGATATTATTTAATTTAAGCGAAACTACACGATAACACTCACTCAAAACCAAAAACCAAAAAATCACTCACGAAACTTTTTAATTATTAATTTATAGAATATACAACAGAAAATTGAAAAATAAATTAAATTAAATGAAATTAAATTCTCGAAGAGACGACAAAAACACGTCCTTCCTCTTCGAGCGTCAACGACCGACCGTACATAATCACGGCTTGCTTTTTAGCAGAAAACTTGTCGGATACCTGATCTCCTCCCCGATTTTCTTTAGGAGCAATACCGGCACGGAAATGCCGCTGATACACTCCTTTCACTCTCTTTTCTGTTTTTATTAGGACATTACAAAATGATGTGTTGCAAACTGTAAGCAGTTTACCATTATTCTAGCGTAGGCCCATTATTTCGTCGATCCGTTCGTTTATGGTATTAGCAATAATAAAGGCTTCTTGTTCAGCTTTGCACGATCATTCAGAAAAGCTCCCATCGGGCGCGTCCCCAGGTGGCGGATAGGGGGAAACCCTAACCGACTTGTCGGAGGGTAAATGGGAAATAAAATACCATTCGTGGACCAAAACTAGCTAGGGGTGGTTCCTTGAATATAATAACCAATATGGCGGACTCTAATGGAGAAAACCTTACGGCGCAGGGAAACGGATACCCAGTGCCGGCGACTTTGTGGGGTGAGCAAGCGGGCTTCCAGTCGTCGTTATCCAATGACCGCAATACTTCAGATGTGATAAGTTCTGTAAATCCATTTGGAAGAAGTTCCATAGTGCCACGATCACCAGCAAGACTCTATGCAATGCATAAGTCCGAGAAAGTTATTACCCCAAGTGGTACTCTAATCAGTCGACTGGACAATACATCCGGGGGGGATCGATCCTCTTCGAAGGCTGGCCCTATGGATTTTGAGGAGGGCCAAACACTGCATGAAAGAAGTGATGCCAGCGGAAATTTTACAATGCGAGCAGTAGGATTCAGTGAAAGAACTGTTGACCTAGAAAAGGAAAATATGGATCTCTTTGAGAGGCTACAGAAGATGGAGCAATCATTTGCCAAGCTAAGCGAAGAAATTGAGTATCTAAAGCGAGAAAATGAACTTCTAAAAATGAATCGGGATGCTAAAGAACAAAGCGAATTAGAGAGTATTGAACCAAAGAAAGTCAACTATCTCACTGATGAGGATGAATTAGAAAAGGAGACGAACTGGATCCTAAAGAAGAAAAAAAAAAACATTCCAGGAAGGGTAAGAAAAGAAAAGCTGAATCGTCACCTGAGGTTGAACAACTAAATGTTAGTGGAACTACAAGTACCGAACCGGAAGTTGCCAACCTGAGGCCAATCAACCGAAAGGTAGTAAATCTACCAAGAACATTGCACCAAAACTGGTGCAACCGAAAGAACCCCCCCCCCCCCCCACCAATAAGTATCGTGGAAGTAAAACCAGTTACCCAATAATTCAGTCACTGATGAAATCGGTTAGTGACAAAGAATATAAGGTAACAGCGCTAAACAATGACGTTTGGAAAATTAATACTCTGGACTCAGAAACCTATAGAACATTATCTATGAAGCTGAATGCTGAAAAGTATCAGTGGTTTACCTATGAGGACAAACAGGCTCGACCGATAAAAGTTATGGAAAGAGGTTTGCATCACACTTGCTCAAGCGAAGAAATAATGGAAGACTTAAAAAATAAAGGTCTTAAAATACTAGATGCTATGAATATGATTAAAAAAGAGAGAATAGAAAACCAAGAAGGAAACCCAACTTTCAATAAAAGGGGACTCCCTCTTTTTATGCTAGTATTTGATAACTCAGAAAATGTTCAAAATATTTATGGTATAAAAGCAATTCTTCACATGAAGGTAAAAATTGAACCTATGAGGAGAACCACTACACGCATACCACAATGCAAGAAATGTCAGGGATTTAATCACACCCAAAAATATTGCAGCCGGGATCCGAGATGTGTAAAATGCTCAGGTAAACATTTTACCCAGGCATGTACAATAGGGAGAGATGTACCAGCTAAGTGTATAAATTGTAAAGGCCAACATCCGGCCAATTATCGAGGCTGTGAGGTTGCTAAACAAATACAAAAATTAAGAGATAAATCACGAAATCAATCGCAAAACCATGAAATTCGAAGGATTCAACCATCAAATCAGATGGATCAAAATCCACAACCAAGCAACGCAGGGCAAAGAAGAACATTTGCTCAGGTAGTGAAAGGCTCGGGTTCAACCAAATATATGGGCTCTGAAAATAATCGAATTATGGAAAACATTATGAACAGCATCAAAGCTATTACAAAGCGGCTAGATGACTAAAGTAACCTGAACAACATGATATTTGATCAACTGAAGAAAATGCAACTCCCACAACGCAATCCGATAAAAAATGTTAAGTAAGAACACAACTTTCAGAATAGCAATCTGGAATGCGAATGGAGTTATGCAACATATTAAAGAAATAGAAATATTTTTAAATACAGAAAAAATCGACATTTTTCTAACATCCGAAAGCCATTTTGTTAAATCTTCGTTTGTTAAAATCCGGGGTTATAAGAGCAAGAGGTGGTTCAGCATTACTAATAAAAGAAAATATAAAACACCATGTAGAAACAGAAATCGAAGAAGAAACAATGCAAGTCACCACTGTTAGGATTCACATTAAACACAGACAGCTTACTGTCTCCGCAATATACTGTCCTCCCCGGCATAACTTGAAAAGGGAGGACTACATTAAACTATTTAAATCATTAGGACGTGATTTTATTATTGGAGGAGACATTAATGCAAAAAACACCTTTTGGGGATCTAGACTTACGACGTCAAAGGGTAAAGAATTGTTTCAAGCAGCCCAGACATCAAAATGTGAATTTTACTCTGGTGGTTCCCCAACATACTGGCCCAGTGACGAAGCTAAGATACCGGACCTAATCGACTTTTATGTAGCAAGAGGTATATCTCAGAACTATATTCACATTGAAAACAGCAATTCTCTAGTATCGGATCACTCACCGGTTATCATGACAGTCAGTGAAACTGTAATTCAAAGGGAAAGTGCACCCAGATTAACAAATTCAAAAACAAACTGGGATCTCTTTCGTGAAATAATGGAGGACAAAATCAATCTCCAGGTACCGATAAGAAATTCTCGACAGTTGGAAGACGAATTGGAGAAACTCAATGAAATAATTCACTATGCTGCATTGGCAAGCACTCCCGTTTTGCAAAATAAGAAGACGCTTAACATATCCTACCCAATGGAAGTTAGAAAGTTGGTAAGAGAAAAACGAAGAGCTCGTAAAACCTGGCGAATTAATCGAACACCGGAGAACAAAACAATTCTTAACAATTTATGTAACAGCCTCAAATCCCTTCTTAAAGAAGTTAAAAATGAATCAATCAACAGATATCTAGTTAGCCTAACTGATGAAAAAAATTCTGATTACTCACTGTGGAAGGCGACGAAGGGACTCAAAAGACCCAAAATGCAAGTGCCTCCACTTAAAAAGGATGATGGAACCTGGGCAAGAGGCCACAAAGAGAAGGCTGATCTATTTGCGGAGTATCTCCAGGAAACCTTCCAACCACTACCAAGACAAGCTGCCAATGAAAATATAATATCTATTCACAAGCTGGATGAGTTTGAAATACGGCCAGTAACTCTCAAAGAATTAAAAGAAGAAGTGAAAAGTAACATGAATGTTAAAAAAGCCCCAGGGTATGATTTGATTACTTGCCAAATTATCAAAGCTCTACCTAACAAAGGATTTCGTAAGCTACTACACATAATCAATGCGAGCTTTCGGTTAAAATATGTTCCAAATCAATGGAAAGTAGCAGAAGTAATCATGATACCAAAACCTGATAAACCACCTAACGATAAAAAATCATACAGGCCAATTTCTCTGCTGCCAATTATGTCAAAACTCTTTGAAAAATTATTACTAAAGAGACTTAAACCAATAATTGAGGACCGACAACTAATTCCTCCATATCAATTTGGATTCAGAGAAAAGCATTCTACAATTGAACAGGTCCATAGAATCACCAACATAATTGAAAGAGCGTTAGAATGTAAAAAAGTATGCTCAAGCATATTCCTGGACGTCGCGGAAGCATTCGATAAAGTCTGGCACAGTGGTCTGGGACTGAAATGGCATAGTTGTCTCATATTTTTTTTATTTTTTAAATGACAAACATGTCCTTTTGCTTCTGAACGACACCATTTCCCTCTACCTGACTGAGCTGCAAGAATCATGCCGCCGCGCCGGTACCAAACAAGCAAGTAAGGTAAAATTTCGATGTAACAAGTGGAATGTGGCTTTCAGCCGAATTACATTTGTTACAAATCTTCACTGAAACGCAGATGCAAATCGTCACGTTGTCCATCATTATAGCATATTCTACATAAATCTCGCCGTTTTATTAATAATAATATTAACGAGTATTATAAATCAACCAACAGGACCACTTGCTGCATGAAGCAAAATACAAGTGGATAGGTGTCGGGAAATAATGGTTTCTTTCCATGGTGCTTCAATCGTGAATGGTACGCTCAAAAATGATGGGGTATACCCTCGAAACATTAGTTTTTTTTATCAAAGTATTCATAATACATAAAAATAGAGCTAAAGAAATTAGTTTACTAAATAAATAAATGATGGTCAAACTACTTAATTGAATTCATTAAATTTTCGTTTCTTATCTCCAAAAACTAAAATTGTGGTGCAGCTTCTAATTATCCGATTATCTATTATCACAAAATTAATTAACAGATAATTTCATATAGCTCTTTTACCACATATTTTTCACAATCTAACCACTATAATTCTCTAATCTCCAAAAAGAGTTAATTGTCCTATGCGGTTTTAATCTCGAGAAGGTGATACAGTTTACTTTATTTGCCCAAATTTGTTTAGTTTTTATTTGGATGTATTCGAGAAATAAGCTTTATAGTAAATTTAGTGTTATATTTAATAAATAATGACCAGTGTTCCACGTGTTCAAATAACAGTAAATACGATCAACGAAAATCTATCCGAATATCCGCGACAGACAACAATCCATGGCGTTAAATACCTAGCCGATAGTTCCCGTTCACTAGCCGAACGTCTATTTTGGATTATTACATTTACCGTATCGATTTTATTGTTTGGCCATTTTGTTTATAAAATCGGAAGAAGATGGATGCAAAATGAGGTGATACAAATTGAACGGCATGTACCGCAATTTATTTATGAAATTCCATTTCCGGCCGTTACAATTTGCCCGCAAATCAAATTCACAATGGAGAAATTCAATTTGTCGAAATATGCGGAACGTTATGCCAACAATTCTATTGTGGTCGCCCGTAATTTGGATAGTGATTATGGATCAAAATTTTTCATGGCCTCGCAAATATGTGACCCAATGTTTCTTCTATTAACTGAACCTCAAGTTTCGGGTAAATTTCCGGAAAAGCATAAAAAGGATTGGTTCGATACACTGATGGATGTAATGTTAATTCAAATTTCTTAGTTTAGCCCTAATTCTGCTTAATTTTATTTCAGATGTCGCCTAGGTTTGACCAATTTTGTGATTATTGTGGAATGCAGTTATTTGATAAATTTAGCCATGATTGTGATGACTCATTTTCGACAGTTATTACAAACGAAGGGGTCTGCTTTACGTTTAATACAATTGACGATATTTTACGGGAGGATTCATTGCATAAGGATTTTAAGTACCACAATATTACAACAAAACGCGATGGATGGCATCCGGAAACAGGCTACAGTAAAGGTGAAGCATACCCTTTAAAAGGGATACTGGAACGCATGGCTGAAAGAAGTGGTTTAATGCTTAGATTAAAAGCACATCTAGCGGACAAAATGCAAAATTGTCATTATTCAACCGTCGGCTATATAATTGCATTACATTCACCCTCCGCCTATCCACAAATGTACACAAATTTTATACAACTTAACTACGGACAAAGCTACAAAATAGTAGTGATACCAAAAACTATAGAAACCTCTAATGATTTGAGATCAGTTTCGCCTGATGTGCGGCAGTGCTATTTTAATGATGAACGCAAATTACAATTCTACACGTTTTACAATCAACAGAACTGCCACCTTGAATGTTATGCAAATTTTACGAAACTTCGGCATGGTGGTGTTTCGTTCTCCTCGCCACGCGATTTAAATACTACTATTTACCGCCTGAGATATAAAAATCATGGTTGGGGGTACCTTAATAATTTTCAATTTCTGCACGAGCACTTCAAAACATACGGTTATCCAGAAAATTCGGTATATAAGCTCTTGCCTAACTGTAATTGTTTGCCGGAATGCAATGGAATTTATTATGACCATAAAATTATGATATTGGATACCCTGGTGCCTGATGAAAAAGATGTGATTAAAACTGAAATACAAATAATATTCAGTGAACCAACTTTTAATGGTCTGATCCGGTTGCCCGGGTATACGTTCGATACAATGTTATCTGACTTTGGTGGATTACTGGGCCTATTCATGGGTGGTTCGGTATTGAGTTTATTTGAATTGTTTTATTTTGTAGCAATACGCAATTTTTTTAAATCAAATGTGACAGAAAACCAAAGTTAAATATTTATTGTAAAAATAGTTTTGTTTTATTGTAATTATGTATAAAAGTAAATTTACTTATACCTTATTACTATAATTAGGTTTAAGACCATATCAATAGCATTCATGTCGAGCCACTGTTAATAGTCTTAATCGATTTGGAAATGGTGTTGCAGCATCAATGTTATGGGGAAGACTTAAATAACCAATTACGCATAACGCGTCAATAATTGACAGTTCTAATTACTAATCACGGAAAAAAAAAATGCTATTAAAATCATTATGCCACTTTTGTAAGTCATTTATCATTATATTCATTAAAATTTTAATGATCCAAATGATTTTTTATGTGATATGCACAAAACTGAATTTACTGATTTTGCTGTGATTATGATTATCACTAAAGTGTGTTTTTTGAAAATCACAGTAGAAATTTCCCCAAAATTGGTGTAAATCACCAAAAATGTATGTGACTTAAACCAAAAAAATGTCTTTAGTATTAACAAATATTGTTCATGAAAAATTGATATTAATTAGTTAAGCAATCAATATTCATAAGATTATTAAAAATAAAAATTATGTCACCTAGATATTTTGTTTACTTAAATATAATTCATTTGGTTTCAACTCTAAGGATTTTTTAATTACAAAGTTTAAATTTCAATATTTACTGTAAACGTTTAGTAAACTTGATAGGAAAGGTTATATCTTAAGTTAAAAATGATTGTGATATGTATAATGGTAGCAGACGCCAAGTAGTTCGCCGGTAGTTTCTATCGGTATAATCTTTAAAATTGGCGTTTAAAACAAATGTTTATGCCGTAGTACAGATAAATAACTGTATACATGGCACACAATGCACCCTTAAAACTGAATCATAACTGATTCATAAGAAGTTCAATCTTATTCCAGAATCAGTTTGTATAAGAAATAGTTGGATAAAGCATTGACATCCATTTAACATCTAATTATTGGATACAAATTAATTTGTTGCTTAAGATAATAATTTATCTCATTGTTAGGTTGATTTTACACTAAGGAACAAAAAGGTGTCATAATAACGAAACCATTCATTTAAGTGCAATATGTATTGGTCATCTACCATATGTTTGATAATTTGTCTCATGTGTTATATTGATTTTACGCTAGCGATGAGCTAAATGATCTTTTTTATATAAAATAGACGAGAAAATAAACAAAGGAGAACAACAAAACCGATTTAGAATATTACTATTTTACACTAGAGAGCAAATAGGTATCATATTAAGGAAATGATTCATTTAAGGGCAATATGTATGATCACTACCGTATGTTCAATAATTTTATAAATGCATGATATACCCCCTCTATAAAACTTAAATTCTCGCAAATACAGACTATTTAAAGAGAAAATTTGTGTGGATCACGAAACGGAAAATGAAATTCACAAAAAGTATTGTGATATTCAGAAAAAAATTGTGATATTCACAAAATATATTAGTGATCAGCATTAATGAATACTTTGGTTTTAGTGATTATCACAGAATCTTTAGTGAATTTCATTATTTGTTTTGTGAATATCACAAATTCTCTCTTTAAATTGTCGTTATTTCTAAGCATTTTATTTCATTTCGTTTTGCCCATTTTCTTTACATTGTATAAGGTATATTCGAAAACAGTAGATGTTTGATTAAAAAAAAGTGTGTGATAAAAAGTTCTCTTTAATTAATTAATTAAGTGATCAAGTGATTTTAAATAATTTTCATTATTTTATATCAATCGTTCAAAGTAAATAAATAATCATGTAAGTACAGGATAAATATTAATACATGTTATATTAAAATCTATCAAAAATGGCACCAGCCAAAAACTATAAACTTTATTAAAAATTTGATAAATGTTGTATCTTTGTTTTAATCCAAAGAAAGTTTTCTTTAAAAAACCAACGAAAGTTTAAATTGGTTTGGTTAAAATTCTTAATTTGTTTAAAGTTTATATTTTTTTGCTGGTTCGTCCTTAATGTTTGAAAAGGTTTTATGCCTTCAGTTTTTTATATCTTTTATTTCTTATTGTGTATGTTAATTTGTGCAGTTGTTCACGTTATAGAGGTGCCCAACTTAACAGGTTTAATAATAATGATATGGTTTTAATGCAATCAGTGTTTTTTTTTGTAACGATTTCAGTAAGAAAAATATTGATAATTTAGTTTAGGAATAGAGTAGCTTAAAACAGTTCTTTGGAATATTATTGTTTATTTTAAGAAATAGCGTAGACAGTTCCCAAAATAAATTATTATTTTCTTCAATATGAAGTGCTTTAAATGTCTGGAAGTCATAGGGGATTTCGAAAAATATAAACTACATTGCCAACAGGTGCATAAATTAGCAATGTCCGACAGCTACCAATGCATTGAAGGTGTTTGTTCTACCTATTTTTCAACTTTAAAAAGTTTTAGAAAGCATGTGTTTATTAAACATTCTGAAAATTTTGATGTTTTAGAGAAAAGCATTTCAGTAAACTATAGTGAACAAACACCATTCGAGAAAAATGATATTGGTCATGTTGATGACATAGAACATATTTTGAGTAAAAGTCCGAGTATGTGCGAGGAGCTCAACCCTGAACAAATTTTAAAATTTGTTTTATCTATGCACGATAATCCCAATTTATCCAGAAAAGGCGTACTGTCCATACAACAGAATGTTCAAAATCAATTAATTATACCATTTACAGAAACATTGATTAAATTTATCAATAAAAACTCGCAAAATCAAAACTTTAGTAATGAACTATTGATTTTTATTAATCAATTGCAAGATCCTTTTAAATTATATAATACTGATTATAAATTATTTAATCAACTTGAAAAAATAGATCTTTTAGTTCCTCCTAAAATTTTTTTTATTTCCAAAGAAATCGCACCTATTATATTAGGCGATAGTCTACAATATGATGAAGTTTCATCTTCGGGAATCCTTTTACCACTAAAATTTCAATTCCAAAAATTTTTCGAAAAGCCCGGTGTTTTAAGTGAAGCAACCCAATATTTGACTAGTGAACAGATTCCAAATATGTTGTCCAACTTTATGCAAGGAGATCTTTGGCAAGAAAAAATTGCAATGTTGGCAAATAAGACGGTTATACCATATTTTTTATACATAGATGATTTAGAGATAAACAATCCGTTAGGAGCCCATTCATCACAATATAGCGTTTCCAATATTTATTATGCATTCCCGTGTCTTGACATGTCTAAATTGGAGAATATATTTCTTGCAGCAGCAATAAAATCTGCAGACATGAAGTGTTATGGAAATAATACTTGCTTAAAAGCTTTGGTATCACAAATTAAATTTTTGGAACAAAGCGGTTTGTCTATTAAAACGCCTGAAGGTGATGTTCAGGTATATTTCATACTGGGCTTAATATTGGGTGATAATCTAGCAATGAATAGCATATTAGATTTTAGTAAATCCTTTTCCGCTTTATCCTTTTGTAGATTTTGCAAGGTTCAAAAATCTGAAAGCAGAGTATTATGCAAGGAAAAAATTGATTCAATGCGAACGGAGGAAAATTACTTGCTAGATTTACAATATAATGACCCAAAATTAACCGGATTAAGCAATGAATCGATATTCAATATAATCCCCTCATTTCATGTTGTAAAAAATTATTCGGTAGACATAATGCATGACATATATGAAGGTGTTTGTCATTATAATTTATGTCACATAATTCTGCATTTTATTGGAAATGATAAATATTTTAATCTTGCGGAACTAAATAAAAGAATTATCTTATTTAATTATGGTGAAATTGAAAAAAAGAATATAGCAAGTCCAATTAGCCAACACCACTTAAAAAAATTTCGACTAAAAATGTCCGCCATTAATAATAGGAGATCTAATCGACGAAGAAAACGAGGTTTGGCAATTCTTTTTAAGATTTTTAAATATAGTGGAAACTTTGTTGTGGTATCATATACCAAAATACCATTTAAAAACACTTCAAAGTCAAATTTTTAAACACCTTTCAGATTATCAAAACTTATTTAAAGACCATCTTAAGCCTAAACATCATTTTATGACACATTACCCCACAATAATTAATTTCTCGGGTCCTCCTAGGTTTTACTGGTGCTTTCGATTTGAATCCAAACATAGAGAATTTAAAAGCTATGCCCCCTCCATTACTTCACGTCGAAATATTTGCCTTTCGTTAGTGAAAAAATTTCAATTAAAATTTGCAAAATATTTATTAGATCCATCCAAACCACCAATTATTATCGACAGGCAGAAACACGTTCCTAAGTCTTGTAATATTGCACTTGAAGATTTTTACTCGCAAGAAATTAACTCTGACTTTGAATATTACAGTTGTATAGAATACAAGGGTACCACTTATAAAAAGGGATATTATATCCCATTTTTTGATGAAGATATGTTTATTATGGAAATTGATGTGGTAGCGTTGAACAACGATAAATCTAAAATTTTTGTTTTCGGTAGTCCCGTAAAATCTATTATGTATGATGATCATTATGCGTCGTATGTAATAGATTTAAATCATAAAACCAATTTTAAAGCACTTGATATTGATAAATTTTGTGGACCTCCAATTAATATAAACTTTGTCAACAACCGTGTTATGGTTAGAGTAAAACAATATTAATTTTAAAACATATGTACTTGTAAACATTTTTTTGTAAATATTTTTATTATTATTTTAGTTTGTTTGTTATTTTTAAACACCATAATACGTCTAGTAAATATATATTCTAAAAAGTTAGTACAGTCAAAATGACTGAAGAAAATGTCAATATTAGTAATATTACTAAAAATTTTAATGAACGAGAAGATGATGACGGGACAACTTACTCTAATATATGCAACGAAAACAATGAATGGAACCAATCAACCAGCGTTGGCCTTAATGAAGTACTAGTCTTGCACTTAGAAAATTTTACGCCTGAGCAAAGTAACCTGTTCAATCTGCTGACTTCATGGGATTTACCTGACCTCTACGGTTATTTAGATGGTAAGTATAAAACTTACACTAAATTATTAAAAATTATTTTAATTTTCATTTCTATTATCTTTTAGACAATGGTATGTACGCTCCTCAGCTAAAAACGTTGACACCGGACTTTATCGGGCAGCTCCTGAAACCATATAAGTGGAATCAAATCCTTAAATTCGGGATAGCATTGAAGGAATGGCAAAAGCAGAACAGTGGCATATCAGACACTCTGTCGGTAGTATCGGATACGATATTTCCTGTTGTCTACCTGCCATCTACCAGCGCGTCTACGTTATCTGTCAGCACATTCGAATCATCTGCCAGCGCATTTACACCATCCGCCAGTGTATCTACCACATCTGTGGATGCATTCACATCAACTGCCACCGAATCTACATCATCTGCTAGCGCAATCACACCATCCGCCAGTGTATCCATCACATCTGTGGGCGCATCCACATGGGCATCCACCTCGTCTACCGGTACAGAGGCAACTGGATCTAATTACAATATAATTGATATTTTAAACGAAAGTCACGAGGGGCAATTAATATACACAGAAATCTATAAAATAAACCTGGAGAAAGAGTGCCTTTCCGAGTTAAGGCGGGATGCTTTGTGCAATTTAATAGTAAATTTTTATATAAGAAAAGGTTTTAAAATGAGCACAGGGGTCTGTAAACAGTTGGCAGACGAAATACAATTTTTAATACCCACTGAGGAAAAGGTATAGATATAAAAAATGAGGACGTATCCTCCTCCCTGTATCCACGAATTTTCTCAGAAAGAGAAAAGAAGCATAGATAGTGAAAATGGGAGTGTTATTGGGTTGGCTGAGGCGAATAATTTCAGATAGTGTTCTTCTTCATCAGATTATCTGGTGCAGAGGGATGCTGAATAATGGATTAAGGCTGTTTTAGAAGCGAATACTTGTTTGTAGAACCTAACTTATTCTAATAAGTATCCTGGCGGGTTGATTTATTTTCTGCCTTTTACTTTCAAAAAA
This sequence comes from Tipula helvola, assembly GCA_963556165.1. Lineage (NCBI taxonomy): Eukaryota > Metazoa > Arthropoda > Insecta > Diptera > Tipulidae > Tipula > Tipula helvola. The sequence continues at coordinate 121,537,495 of OY744481.1, read as the reverse complement.
ATCTTAATTGCTTATGATTTTGTGTATGAAAATTGGTCTAAGGTAGAAAAAATTTACTTTTTTCAAGACAAGGTACTTATTTGAATATGTTAGGTTCCGCAAATAAGTATTCATTTCGAAAAAAGCTTATGTTTTTAAACTATTATATAAGCCATGTGATGCCTTAAATGAAAGGTATTTTTATTAAAAAATAATAGTATAAATAGTTTTTTCCATTGTTTTTGATGATCTGATGAAGCAGACAAATATTTCAAATTAATCGACTCCACCAACCAACCAAAAGTCCCATTTACGCGGTACAGTTAAAAAAAGTACCGTGTAAATCGGGGAATGGGTTTATCTGTGTCTTCTGTTTGATGAGCAAATTCGTAAGATAACTTAAATCATTCACCATGTACAGGCATATTTGTTATACCTATGTGTATAATATATATTGATTATAATATTATATTATATATATATATATCTGTACCTTGCTAGAAAAGGCCAAAGTATATACGGATAAAATATGGATATTGACCCTTTTTCTACCCCTAACTTATCATAATTGTTTTTCTCTTCAAGGAATTTTATTATTTGGCAAGAAAAAATGCATCCCCCCTTGGCAAACTGCATTTTAAATACCACAATCAGCTAGCTCGGTTGAAGAAGTTAGGTTTATGTAGTAAATCTACTAAAGCAGAGAAAGTCGTGATAGAAAAACGCCTATTCAACGTGGAACCGCAACTTGATGGTGAGCATCATTACCAAGCGTTAAGGAACGATGTGCTCTCGTTAGAGGAATTGATATTCCATTGGAAGGGCTGTTCTTCGAAAAGATTAACATTTATCGCGGAAAATAATTCAAAGGACATTTTTGGTAGATGGCCACAATACAAGGAATCGACAGGATATAAATTGGTATGACTTACACTTTTTTAAACAAGGTTTTTTATGATAACTTTAACGATTTTGTTTTTATAGATTTCTATTGATTATTTTCTAAAATATAACAATACTGGCCGTATGCTTGACGAAATATTCACCAACGACTTTTACAATAAAATAGTGGTCATAATGAAGGCACAAATCAAAGATCCGCAATCAAATAAAACATTAAATACTTTGATGGCAGATTCGGCGGTAACTCTAAGTAAGTTTCGTTGAGATTAACCTGTATTAGAAGATTTTTTAATGATGAAAATTCAGAATAGAATCGAAATAAAGCACATAAACTTATATTTTTCATAATCAGTTCTAATAACTTACATTATTTATAATGTTTTTCATTTTATTTTAAGTTACTATTTCCGAAAAATTGTAAGCGAACTTACTTAAACCAGTTTCGAACTGATGAGCTTATGATTATGAAAAAATCAAATCTTATCATAAAGCCGCGGCGGCCTGATGAGAAGGATTGATTTTTTCATAATCATAAGCTCATCAGTTCGAAACTGGATTAAGTAAGTTCGCTTACAATTTTTCGGAAATAGTAACTTCAAATAAAATAAAAAATCATTTATATTGAAAACCTGACTATCTTTTGGGTGATAAATAATTGTTCGTTAATACTAATATACTTCTACGTGTTATCTGTAAAACACATTAAAATGGTCTTAGGATCGGTTGCATATTAGAAATTACACGAATTAATTAATTAATTTAAATTAGAGTAAAAAATTGTTAATTGATATAATGTTCTTCCTCAAATTGATTGTAATAATTTAATAGAAATTTATATTTTAAATGTAAAATCATTAGGGAATTTTTCGTCTACCTAAAAGAAATAAAATGAACTAAATCTTTTTTCCATTTCCAGATGGAAAATACGCAACAATCTTTACTTTACTACATGCGATACTGAAGAACAACCCGTTCAAAGAAGTAATAAACGAGGGCGGGAAAAAACAAAAAATTCGGTGTTCGATTAAGGAGTGCCAAAATTCCTTTATATATTGCTGTGCCACAGCTGAAGAGTTAGAAAGACACATGGACACACTATTGAAGGGGAAACAAACCATTCAACCATTTATTGCGGTTATCGGCAAAAATTTAATGTATCCCGAAGATATCATTTTGTTTATCGATGGTCTTAGGTATAAGGTTGCATCAATCTTAAAAGCGATTGACATTTGTTTCAAGTCATTTCAAATTTTTAATTTAAAATACACAACGTCGAGTCAAGTGGTCTGGCAGTTCCTCGAAATTTATTTTTATAATTTAGAAATTTTGAGCGACTCAATTCATTGTACAGGCAGAAATTTAAAAAAGCAGTTAGATGCTGTATAACAGGAACCTTTAATTTTAAGTTTTTATAAGCACGAATGCATTATTGTATTAATTAATTGAAATATATGACATAAAAAATAAATAGACTTTATTGTAATTCATTTAATAAATAATTCTCTGGTTAATTCATATTTATATATATATATATATATATATATATATATATATATATATATATATATATATATACTTATATATATATATATATTATATATATATATATATATATATATATATATATATATATATATATATATATATATATATATATATATGTGTGTATTAACGCCATTTTACCGAGTGCATTTCACAGTGGAACTTTTGAATAACACTATAGGGCTTAATCATATTCATATAATAGTTCTTGATTAGCAGTGAACTATGTTGTGATTTTCATCAGTTTCTGGAGTGATTATCATTTACTTTCACCTAAATTTCAGTAATGTCTTTACTGTATAACAAAAAAAATTTAGTAAAATTCACAAAACAGTATACTGAATTTCATTACTAATTTTTTGTAGTTCACCAAATCCTTAATGATTATTCATATGCATGGTTCATGATTTTCACAAAACATTTATTGATTTCCATAATAAAACAGATATGACGTCATAAGTTTTTTACTATAATATTCTATTAATTTCATTGATTATTTTTTGCTATTCAAAAAACAAATGAATTACTAAACCGCTTCTGTCTTAATCATTGTCAATTCGAGTGGAGCCGATTTTAGTGATTATTATCCTTACTTTTTGTGATACACAATGTTTTTTTTTTTTCCGTGATACTGGTTGTAGTGTTGCAATTGCGGATAATTTAAATAATGGCTGGTGGTGAAAGCAAAGCGAAAACTAGGGTAATGCGGGCTGAATGCTGATGCGCCTAAAAACCTATCCTTGGAGGACATTGATGCCAAAATGGAAAATTGGTTTTCATTGTTGGGGCAGCAAATAGTGAAGTCTACTTCAGCATTGGGTGATGATATTAAAGTTGTCAAACGGGAACTTAATAAAAAAATTAGTGTAGTTGAAAAAAAGGTTGATTTTCTGGATGGTAAAATCATCAATGAAATGGACGCGATTAAAAAAAGCTACGAGGTTGTAGTTAGGGTTTGCAAACCGGGTTTACCCGGTCTCAAAAACCCGGGTTTTTATCAAATGTGATGAACCCGAAAACCCGGGTTTTTTACTTAAAACCCGGATTTATTTTTCAAGATAAATTTTTTCAAAATACATTATAAAGATCTTAATCATCTTAAAGAACTCTTACAAATTAACTTAGGTCTATTGAACGATTTTCGAAATTTGCTATCCTAATTAAATTAACGATTAAAGTATTAGGACGGGAGGATCCCACTTTTTCTTTAAGAAAATTTGAATTTAAATATGGACTAAAACTGCTAGATGCGCTCAAACTAATAATTATGGAACGTAAAAATGTCAGTTTAACGTGATGATAAATTATCTGTCTAGTTGGAAGTTTGGAACAAACACGCAGTTCCGTAAAGTACAAAATCACATGTATTGGAGTACGGAGGAAATTTTTTTAAAGCATTATTTAATGTTAAAAACATCAGCAACCGCCGATGCTTTACCAAATGTATATTGCGATGTTTCTGTCAAACAATCAATGGCCGCGGAATTGAATTAGGCCTCTTTGCAGCAATTAAAACAAACCCTTTAAAGTTCTAATTTATTTAAAAAGAATGCTTTACTATAGAACTTTGCTATCAAAATCGCCAACTTCGACTGAGGCAGAACTTGTATTCTTAATTACAGGTAATATTTGTGCTAAAACCAGAACGCACTTAGGTGATAATGCAATACACGGTTTAGTATTTTTAAAACATTTTTTACGATTAAAATTTTGCATTAAGGACTTATTTAATTTAAACAAATTTAACATATTTTTTTAATTTAATTTACGATTGAACTGTTACTGTTGGTACTTCAAGAATAAAATTGGATTTCTGACTTCTTATTTTAAATATTTTTGTCATTTTAATGAAGTTATACAAAACCTGGGTTTAAGTATTTTCCGAACCCGAAAACCCGGGTGTTAAAATTTCCGGGCTTTTGCAAACCCTAGTTGTAGTTAATGGAATACCAGTGTTGGATAATGAGAATTGTTCACACATTTTTAACTTGATTTGTAGCTGTTTGAATATCAAAAGTAATGTGGAAGCCGACATTTTTCGAATCAAATCATCCAGTAATAATAATAAACCGGTGCTTATAATTCCATTATTTGCTAGAACTCTGAAATTATCTTGTTTACCTGGCTATAGTGGTGATGAACGGATCTACATTCAACATAATTTGACTGCTGCATCATACAAAATTAAAAAAAACTGCCTTGAGAATGAGATTATTAAGGGAGAATAAAGTTGCGAGTGTAAAAGTCGTTGATGGCAAAATTCGAATTCAAGCTTCTAAGAATGGCAAATATGTAATCTGCGTTAGTCTAGAAGATATAAACAGTTTACTTCTTTAAGAGTCGAATTCACCAATCGTACACATTGTTATGAATATTTTTCTAATTATTTCTATTTGTAGATTCGCTAATATGGATTTAGAGCCTTGTTGCTTTTTGAAAGTTTTGGTTATGGTATTACATCATGCTATACCCTTATCTGCTGCCGTTTGGGTATTGGAGTCGGCGTTATAGTATGGGGACTTTTATAAGGGAATATGAAGTTTCCCTTTTTTTAAATGTTTTATATTTGTGTGCTTCTTGAGGGTATTGACTGGTGTTGGGTATGTCTCCTTCGGGGAATAGGGATGGTTTCCACCACATGGACATTCGCAACATAGTACTCAAATCATCTTATAAAACGCATAATGAGGGTCTGAAGTTCGCGCATATTAATCCAGGTAGCCTGCTGACTCATTTGGATGAACTTAGGCTTATTACTAGGGATGTTCCATTGCATGTGATTGGTATTTCTGAAACATGGTTGTATCCAGATGAACATACTGATGGGTTTGTTGCGCTGCCTGGTTATGAGGTGATCCGTAAAGACCGTTCTGATAGGATGGGGGGTGGCGTAGCGCTTTATATCCGTAAGGGAATTAAATATAATTCAGTTTATCAAAACGCACCAAATTCTAAATTTGATGTTTTGTTTATAGAGATATTGAACTCTGTCGGCTGTAAAATTCTGGTGGGTGTTATCTATATACCGTCAGCTCGTACCAAATTTATTAATTCAGTGAGTAAATGTTTTGATAGGTTATTTAAAAATTATAATGATATTCTAATATTGGGTGATTTTAATCGGGATTTGTTAAGTGCTGCGTAATCTTGCGTTGATCCAAAATCAGACAAAATTAATATTTTTTCGCAAATATCTATTGCTTGCGCCACAACTCATGATTTTATTTATGGTTCATATGATTTTGAGTTCAATAATTGCCAAAAGCCTGTTTATAGGGTGAGAAATTTTAGTAATATTTACGAGTTAGCATTGAATTCTTATGCGGCTACATTAAACTGGAGTAGCATTTATCACCTTCCTGATATTAATCATAAGCTTAAGCACTTTAACGAATTGATACTCCACATAATAAATAAATTTGCTCCGTTAAAAATTGTTCAGTTAAAGAGTAATAACTCCATTCAATGGTTAACCAAGGAAATCCAGTGGCATATTTATAGGAAAAATTGCCTGCATTATTGTTGGCGTCGGTCTAGAAGAGTGGAGGATTAGGAAAATTTCAAGAAGGGTAAAGTCCTTGCGTTCTCTAAAGTATTTGATGCTAATTTGCCATCAAAGACTTTATGGAAAAATCTGCAGACTTTTGGTGTTACTCAGGCCTCAGCACCGCCCTGCCAGTTTGAGTCGTCTGATTTCAGTAAATTTTTTGCCTCTATCTTTAATAAATCTAGTATTACGCGTACTACACCAACTCATAGCAATTATAATGTTCAGGACGCCTTTTATTTTCAAAACGTTGATCAAGAAGCAGTTATTAGAACTTTAGCATCAATTAAATCTATTGCGACAGGATCGGACGGTCTTGCTCTGCAAATAATAAATTTGCTAAGACCGACTATTGTAGGCCATCTAACTTTTATTTTAAATTGTTGTTTAACCCAGTCTTTCTTTCCGGGCGCGTGGAAGGAAGCTATCATCATTCCTGTCAACAAAACGAAGTATCCAAAAAGTGTAGAAGAATATAGACCCATTAGTATTTTACCATGTTTATCTAAAGTCCTTGAGAAAACCATGAAATTGCAAATTAATCTTCACTTGTCGAATAATAATTTATTAAACGATTTGCAATCTGGTTTCAGAGAGGGTTATAGTACTGGTACGGCTCTTGCGCATATGGTTGATGATTTATAAGAGAACGCTGAAATGGGTAAAATCTCTATTCTGGTATGTCTTGATTTTGCCAAGGCCTTCGATACTGTCGATCATAATATACTGCTTCATAAATTGTTTCACCAGTTCAAATTTTCTGTATCCGCAGTATCTTTCATTGAATCATATTTAGATTCTAGACGGCAAAGGGTTAATATTAATGGTACTTTTCCTGATGATGCATTAATTACATCTGGTGTACCGCAAGGCTCCATACTTGGCCCTATCCTTTTTAGTATGTTTATCAATGACATATCTTCATCTCTAACGTCCGTCAGATATCATATTTTTGCTGATGATTTCCAGTTGTATGATGCTGATTTGCCAAGTACATTTGAATATTGTATCAGTCGTATTAACACGGCCCTGAACACTACATATTAGTGAGTGGGCCATTTGTAACAAAATCAAGATAAATCCTGCTAAATCTAAAGCATTACTAATTAGCAGACTGAGAGGTTATTCTCCTGTTGATATTGGTTTGACATTATTCGGTTCTAATATTCCAATAGTTAAGAAGTTAACTAGTTTGGGGCTGGTTATTAATAACGTCTTGAGTTGGGAGGACCATGTAAACATGATATGCGGAAAAGCTTATGGTATTCTTGGCAGACTTCGTGTTGCGGCTAAATTAGCACCACTAAAGACCAGAATTAGATTAGTGAAAGCTTAAATAGTTCCACAGCTCGTATACTGTGCTCATATCTTTTCTGGTACTTCGAAAACAACGCTGAGTAAACTGAGAGTAGTTTTAAATTCTTGTGCGAGACATATTATCTCCTAGAAGTTGGGTGAACCGATTACTACCTTAGCTAAATCTATTATGGGGTGTTATTTCTATCATTATTTAGAGTATTTAGTCTCTCTATTTATATATAAGTTAATTACATATTGGCAGCCAACATATTTGTATAGTAAGCTCAGTTTCTCTAAATCATTGCGGATGCTGAACTTAAATCTGCCTAAAAAATGTAAAACTGCAATTCGGCAGAGTTCGTTGCTCGTCCATGGGGTGAAGATCTGGACGGTCGGTACCTTCAAGAAGCATTCTTTCTCTTGTTACTCCCTTAAGGAGCTTTAATTCTTAATTCTTTTTTTTTTGTTCCTTGCTAAGACTCCACTATTCTACTTTTATTGGTATGATATGCATGATTTGCATTTATTAATAATGTTTCGGTCAGCAACTGGTCTCTTATATGTCACAGAAAAAAAGATTTTTGTTTCTTTTTGTGCGTAAATAAAATCCGTTATTTTGTAAGTATAGTGGTGACCGTCATAAAAATAGGATGCGGGTTATATTCGAGTTTTTAGGGTGCATGTTATATGCGAATTTTTTTTACGTTTCAAACAAAATTCGCTATGAATATACGACATTTTACCGAATATTATCGTATAGATTTAGTATACTATTAGTATATTCGATATATACATATTTTATAAATTGTTGTTTTGCTAAATAAAAATATTATTTGAAATGGCTGATGAAATAAGTGGTTATAGATAGAGACGGCAAGAATAATCTTTGCTTGGCCTGGTAAACTGTTTACTAAAACTAATATTTTATAGAATGTCCGCAGCACAAAGGGAGCAAGAACTGAGAAGAATTGCTGAAGAAATAAGTGATGATATTGATAGCGATATTGGTTATTTTAGTGGCGATGAAGACGAGGATTATGTCCCAGAAGAAGGAGTTTCTGATATTGAATCAGATTTAGTAATCGGGGGTTTCAGCGACATTGCCGATTCCGATGATGAAGAGATTTTGGAAGAATTTCACGAGGAGATTGATCTCGCTTATCAAAAGCAAGATTTACAACCATCAATAGAATATTTCGTTGCACGTGATGGAACGAAATGACAAAAAGATCAACCGTCTTTGGGGCGAATGAGAAACCACAACATTATTAGAGAAATTGGCGGATATGCGAGACGATATATTGCCAACAGATGTTAGCCGTATCTGTTTTGTAATTAACATTTTTATTTGTATCGTAACAAATATGAGCCGATTCTAAAATTAGTCGAGACTTTTCCCATTTTTCATGGTGAATAATTTTGGTATTATCAAAGTCGAAATTATGATTGTTTTCAATTGAATGTGTACTCAATGCCGAAGATTTTTTTTTTAATCTAACTTCACTTTTATGTTTTTGTAGCCGTTGTTTTAATATTTGAGATGTCTGTCCAACATACGTTTTTCCACATTGGCAAGCTACTTCGTATACAACATTGTTCCTTTGTTGTGTTGCAATTTTGTCCTTTAATTTTGAAAATTGGTGTTGTAACTTATTAGGAACCTTGTTTCCAATCTTAATTGTGTATGAATTTGTTTCATCTTTAAGAACTTTTGTTAATTTTTCTGTAACTCCTGGAATATATGTTAAGGCTACAAATTTGGCATCATCAGGGTTTTGAACTAAGTTATTATTGTTCTTATTAGTATTTATGTTGGCATTAATGTTAGAATTCTGATTATTTAAATTATTATTCGGATTATCATGATTACTATTGATAATGTTGTTGTTGTTGTCTTCGTTGTTGTTGTTACTAATTTCATTGCTGTTATTAATTATTCCATTATTTTGAAAAGTGTTGTTTTTAAGTGAGTATTGTAAAACACTATGCTTTGCTTTTATAATAATTCGTTTTATAACATTGTCTGGATAGTTATTTTTATAAAGAATATTTTTAATAATGCATATATTGTTATTCCAATATTTTTTATCGGACAATGTTAACACCCGTATGGTAAAAGCTTGGGCGACGTTTATTTTCATATTTTTTGGATGAGCTGACAAAAAATTAAGTATTCTTTCTGAGCTATTTGATTTTCTATACCAATTAGTTTGTATTCTATTGGTATCGGTTCTAATAAGTTTCAAATCCAAATAGGGAATCTCTTGGTTGATCTCTGTCTCAACTGTAAATTTAATATGTTCATCAAACGATTCCAATGCAGCTTTTGTTACTTCTATACAATTACGTGGTAGGTATAGCCATTATTATATCATCTACGTATTTTTTAATAAAAGTTGGAGGTCTTATTAATTTTTTAATAGTTTTTTCGAATAGTTTTTCCATCACAATATCAGCTAAGATCGGTGATAGCGGATTTCCCATGGCTAATCCAAACTTCTGTCGATAAAATCGGTTTTCTATTTTGAAATAATTATTTTCATTAATTATAAATTTCAAAATTTTGATGAAACTGTCCTTGTCCAATTCTGTGTCGTATTTAATTTGTTCCCAATTTCTTCTAATTTCTTTAATTGCTACTATTGTTGGAATGTTCGTAAATAATGAAATGACGTCAAAAGAAACCAGAATATCATCGTTATGTAAATGAACTGTTCTTAAAAATCATTTTAATTCTTGTGAATTTTTAATGTTGTATTTACTGTTGTTCGTTAAATTGTTTAGAGTTTTACATAAGTATTTAGAAACTAGATAACCGGGGGAGTCAATTGTTGATACGATAGGTCGCAACGGAACATCTACCTTATGCGTTTTTGGTAATTCGTACATTCTTGGACATGTAGGATTTTTTATTACTATTTTCTTTATTATTGTATTACTAATATTAATAGTATTTAATATTTTAATCAAATTATTGTTTGTAGACGTTGTTGGATCTCTATTGATTAATTCGTAGGTGTTAGTGTCCGATAGCAAGTTGTTCATTTTTTGTTGATATTCTAATTTATTCATTATTACTGTATTTTTAGTTTTATCACTTTGTAATATAATTATATCACTATTATTTTTCATTAATTGTTTTAAATTTCTTTCAGCTTTAACTAAGAATTTATCGTATGTTGTTCTATTTATAGGTTTTTTTATAAAATCGTTAATTATTGTTGCAATATCCGTACGATTTTTCGATTTTTGGTTTTGATTAACTTCCATTTCAAGAATATTTTCAACATCTGTGGGGGTCGAAAATTTTGGACCAAAAGAAAGAAGCGTCTGGACGTCAAATGGTATAATAATATTAGTTAAGTTGATGATATAGTCTTGATTAAATATTATTTCCGGATCACATAGGTTATTGTTATTAATATCGTTAAATTTTTTTGTTAGTTTGATTTTATATTTATCTAACATTATTTTATTATATTGTATTTGTGTTGTTTTAATTATGTTAAAATCATTTACACGTAAATTATTTTGTAATTATTATTAATTTACGAGCCTAGATTCCACAAAATTAAAAAACCAATTTAATAGATATTATACAAAGACATACAAATAGAAAGGCAAACATGGAGACATCGAAGTATAATGCTAACAATGGCTCAAATAGGCCCGCACAGTAGATTCCCGTAACGTCTCAAGAATTATACGCATATTTTGGAATTTTATTGGCCGCCGGATTAAATCATTCAAATATGCAACACACAAAGGAATTGTGGTCAACCAAAAATGATCCAGTATTTCGGGCAACAATGTCTATCAATCGCTTTTGGGCAATAAGCCGTTTTATAAGATTTGACAACCAAAGAACACGAGCCGAGCGACAAGAAACTGATAAAGCGGCACCAGTACGAGACATATGGGTAATGCTAAACCAAAATCTCGAGGCATCATACATTCCGGCGGAAACAATAACTGTTGATGAACAGTTATTTCCTTATCGAGGAAACACAAAATTCACGCAATACATACCATCTAAACCCGCCAAATATGGTATTAAAGTATGATGGGGCTGCGAATCATCCAGCCGTTATCCCTGTAAAGGAATATTGTATACCGGTAAGGAGTCAGGACGGGAAAGAGAAAGCAACCAGGGAGAAAGGGTGTTGCTCGAACTCACGAGTAAATATCAAAGGAGTGGAAGAACCATTGTTGCGGATAATTTTTTCACGACTTTGGAAGGTGTTGAAAAACTTAGAGCGGCAGGAATGGCTTTTGTTGGCACCCTTCCAAAGAAATGTTCCAAAAGAAATGTTAGCAGATCGCAGCCGATTAGTTCATTCAAGCACATTTGGCATTGGCACATTGGATCTGCAATCACATTTCTTTGGTGTCATATGTGCCAAAAAAGAATAAGGTAGTTTTGCTGTTATCATCTGTTCACTATGATAGAGAAGTCGTTGGAGAAGAGAGAAAACCACAGGCAATAATATTTTATAATAAAAATAAAGTAGGCGTAGATAAAATGGACCAAATTTTGGGGGAATACAGTTGTAAATGTCAGACAAAACGATGGCCATTGGCTTTTCTTTACAATATGTTAGATGTGGCCACTTTAGCTTCATTCATCATTTATAAAAGTGTAAATGATAGTAATAAAATCCGAAATATTGATGCTCGTCGAAAATTTATTCGTTCTTTGGTTGAACAATTACTGACATCTGAGATAGAGAAAAGAATGAATAATCCGTCAAAAACGCAGTGAAATCATTTTTCGGAGTACCTTTAGAGCAGAAAAAAGCCCAGCCAAACACCAGCGGATTGTCAAACTAAAAGAAATCTTGTCAGATTTGTATAATCAACGACAAGTTTCAGAGAAAAACTCGTTTTACATGTACTGTCTGTGCCGATCCAGTATGCCTCAAACATAGCGTGCAATATTTAAAGTGCCATAAATGCTCAAACTAAATAAAAAAACAATTAAAAGCACTTAATGTTAAAAAAAGAACTTATTATAAAAAATAAAATAAAATGGATTCTATAAAAATATGAAAAAATTGTGTTTTTATTATTTTCCATACAAATTTCGGGTTTTTTCATAGAAAATATATGAAGGTCCAGCCAGACCTATTCATAGACGGAAAGGTGTAAAACATTTCATTGACAGAAGGGTTAATGTTATTATTAAGATCCCTCTCAATCCTCGTGATATTTCTTTCCGAAGTGTATATCAACATATCATCAGCATATGTTAAAGTTTTTATGTGTGTAGGACAGACTCTAGACATTGGTAAGTCAGCAGTGTACAGTACGTATAGTATTGGTACCAGAAGCGAACCCTGTGGCACCCCTGATTGAACATTAAAAATTCCCGAAAACACATCTTCATCTTTTACTCGAAACTTTCTATTTATGAGAAAGCTGTGTATTACCCTCACAACACCTGGATCAAACTTCATCTGTATTAATTTATATAAAGGCTTTTTCCACATCAATGAAACATGCCAACGTCGGAATTTTCTGATTTTGTTTCATCGATACGTAATTTTTAAATATAACCGCAACCCCAAATTGGAATTAGAGATTTCTCACGGGAAACTTGAACTGAATTTTCTTCCTGCGATAGCTATTGACAAGTCACATCAATAAAATACATCTTCAGATATAACACTCTAGAGGCTGTTTTTATACAAATTTTCTAATTATTTTTGGAAAATCGAATTTTCCGAGATTTCTCACGGGAAACTTGAATTAAATTTTTTTCCTGCGATAGCTATTCGGCTAATAACCACAAAAATTTTTATTTTCGGCTGGAATGTTAATAAGGTAATCTGCATTATCGACTTTTTACTTTCGGCTTTAAATTTTCGGCTAACTTTAACAGGGTACAAAATTTAAACACAGCCAAAGCCAAGCGCAAATTTTAAATTGAAATAAACATGAAAAATTTGACAAGCTAAATGACGTACCAAATCGACTAATATTTTAAGCAAAAACCAACAGTGACTAACTTTAACTGAATACTGCAGCTATTTTCTCGACTCACTCTAAAGCAACCTTGATTATACAAGCCATAATCTAAAAAACGAAGCTTTTATAAAGGAATTAGAAACGAGGAAAAAACCAAAATTTCCATAGTAAAACACAAAAAACATAATATGGGAAATCACTTTTTAACCTAAGACAAATTTGTAAATGAAAACTTTGAAATTCTTAATTATGATTTCTGAAATATTTTCATAAATGTTTGAGTTTCAATTTCAACATATAAATCTCGTTTAAGTAAATCCTTTTCATTTTCTTATAATAACACTACCTTGCAAAATTTTAAAAATTTGGTGCCCTTGGACAATGAATAGTTGTTTCCGAAGTAATTTTTCACACTGAATCCGAATATGGGCTCAGAATTGCTCTATCACGTCAGGTTTATGAGATATTCTAACTAAAAGTGCAAAAAACACTGTTTTTTGACATATTTGAGGTTATCTAGCACCGCGATTTTTTTTTTCTTCAAAAGTCCATGTGTGGAATCTTATAGTACAAGTCTTCTTCTTTCAAATGCCTTTGAGTTTGCTTAAATATGTTTTTTTTTCGCCGAGATATCGCATTTTCGAATTTGCATGTTCGTGAATTTGTCGGTATACTGTATAATATACTACATACAGAATATCTCATAAACCTGACGTGATAGAGCAATTCTGAGCCCACATTCGTTTTCAGCGTGAAAAATTACTTCGAAAACAACTATTCATTGTCCAGAGGCAAAAGTTTGCAGTGTAGTGTAATTGATTTACTTAAACCAAAATATTTTTTTTTTTTATTTTTATAAATGCTGCCAACGGCTTTATTTTGGAATCTTTCTACAAAAGAAACTAACAAGAAGTATTCAAATCTTAACCTAAAATTATTACAATTTTAAATATTAACCAATGTTAATACCTATTATTTGTGTTCACAATTTAATTAATTTAGATTATACTTATGTGTAACCTAAACATTAATAAATTTACAGGTTCATCAGTCCAAGTGGATCTGTTCTTCCTAGTCGCCTAAATCGCGGTTGTTTTAGTATATCCTTGGCTAATTCGTTGGGATGTGCTTCTAGTTTTGAGTAATATTTCGAACTAAATTCTTTAATTGTTTCTTTAATGGTTTTAATTCCAAGGTCGACGTTATACACGTACTATTTCGAATGTACCATGGAGCATTAGTAATACTGCGAAGTATTTTCGCTTGGGTTCGTTGAAAGAGTTCTCTGTTTGACGCGCTGGTGGATCCCCATAACTGAATACCATATGTCCATATAGGTCTGATTATCACTTTATATAGCAAAACTTTGTTGTCTAATGACAGCTTAGATTTTCTTCCCATCAGCCAATAAATTTTGGAAAACGTCATTTTTATTTGGTTGCGCCTTGTTTCAATATGTTGTTTCCATGTCAGCCATCTATCCAGGTGCAAACCTAAGTATTTGACCTTGGTTTGTTGAGGAATATTAATATCGTTTAGTACCACTGGTGGGCAGGTGCGTTTGTTCAGCGTGAATGTGACGTGTGTTGATTTTTTTTCATTCACTTTTATTCGCCATTTCTTCAGCCAGTCCTCGATTTTTTTCAAATGATTCTGTAATTCCTTTGAGGCAGTTTCGGGAATTTTGTTTGACGCCAGGATGGCCGTATTATCGGCAAATGTTGATATCATTACTTTGTTGGTTACAGGCAAATCGGCTGTGTACATCAAGTATAATATTGGTCCTATAGGACGCTGCCTTGTGGGAAACCTGCGTTTATATCGTAAAAGCAAGTAGTTGCACTATTTTGTTTAACCATGTATTGCCTTTCAAGAAGGTAGTTTTCCAGAATTGAGTGAAATTTCTTAGGTAAAAGTTCTTTAATTTTGTAAATTAGCCCATCATGCCAAACTTTATCAAATGCTTGAGCGATATCGAGGAAGACAGCGGAACTATATTTCTTTTCCTCGAAGGTTCTTTTGATTACATTTACAATTCTGTGTATTTGCTCTATGGTACTACGTTGATTTCGAAACCCAAATTGATGGTCTGGAATAATATGGCGCACTGTTAACACTGGTTTCAATTTCGTTAATAACATTTTTTCGAATAGCTTGGAAATTGTGGGCAGCATGCTTATGGGACGATATGATGGAATTTGTGTTTCATTTTTTCCTGGCTTAAGAATCATTGTGGTCACCGATACTTTACATTTTTGAGGAATATAACTGGTTCGCATGATCGCGTTGAATATGAATGTTATTAGTTTTATGCAATTGTCTGGCAATTCCCTTATCATTTTTCCAGTAATAAGATCATGCCCTGATGCCTTTTTCGGGTTTATACAATTTTTAATTGTATTCTTAACTTTCTTCCAATTATACTTTATAGGTTTAAAAGGCAATCCATCATCCATTTGCTCGGGTAGCACGAAAGAATTTGTTTCCTGGTGTGGTGCGATTACTGTCGTTAGATGAGCAGCGAAAGCATTGGCTTTTTCTTCGTCGCTTCTAGCCCAATCCCCAATTGGAAGTCTGATCGGTGGATTCGAGTTTGTTGGCCTTTTTAAATTTTTTGTTGCCTTCCACAAAGAGTAGCCTGTCCCTTCGGTTGCAGAAAGTTCACTTAAATAATTCTGGACGCTCTGGTTTTCTTCTTCCCGCAAAGCAAATCTAAGAGTATTAATAGATCGATTTAATTTCCTTTTTAATGACGGTGATTTTGTTTGTTGCCATTGACGGCGAATTTTTCGCTTTTCCTGGATAAGTTCCTGAATATTATGTGGCAGTTTATTAACTTTTTCAAAACTACTTATGACGGGTGTAGCCCTTTCAGCTGACAACGCCAGGGTATCTTTTAAATTTTCTGCTGCCGTATCAATATCTGCTGGTGTGGTAAGAGGAATATTCAGTAGACAATTTTTTTCGACTAGTCTCCTGTATTGATCCCAATTAGTTCGCTTGTTTGTAAGGCGTTTCGGAATTTCTGTCCTTAGGACGTCGGTACTCACTGTTACTATTACCGGCGAGTGATCGGAAGACAGATCATAGCAATTGATTGCATTCACATACGTACGTGGAATGCCTTTAGTTACACAGAAGTCAATTAGATCAGGAATTTTCTTTTGATCCGTGGGCCAGTAAGTGGGGTGACCAGCAGATAAATAATCCAGAGACTGCTCCTCTATAGCTTCGTAAAGTTGTTTGCCTTTTGGTGTCGACAATCTTGATACCCATTGCACATGTTTAGCATTGTAATCGCCACACGCAAGGAATTTATTGCCAGCCGGCTAAAATAATCGATAAATTGCTGCTTTTTAATTGCATGTTTTGGAGGGCAGTAAACAGCCGATATTACACATTTTCCAGACCATTCTTCTAGGCAAATATTAGTCGCTTGGATGTGCTCTTTTTCATACTTGCTGTGTAAATAATGCTTTATTCTCTTTTATCAAGACAGCAGTGCCACCGTGTGCTTTTCGGTCCGGGTGTTGGATGTCGTATACTGAATATCCGTTAATTTTAAAAAAAGTTTTATTCGTGAAGCGTGTTTCTGATATTAGCATGATGTCTATACTGTGCTCGATGAGAAAGGCTTGTAACTCAGCTTTATGCTGTGAAAGACTATTCGCATTCCAAATAGCTATTTTTAGGACAGTCATTTTTGGTTTTTGACGGTAATTTGCATTAGTGTATTCATATTTTGCATCATCATGCTCATTTGTTTCTCCATCATCATCATGAAACTTTGGATCGTTTCAGTTAGTTTGTTTACGGTTGCATGAATTGAGACTTCTTCTTCAATAAAATTAACTTTTGCTTTCGAAGCGGCACCTTTCAGAATGTTTGCATAGGAGATCCCAGGTTGGGCAAAACTGCTGACATTTGTCCCCAAATTCTCGGTTTGTTGAACAACTGAAGTTCTTGGCGTCAAAGTTCTTTGGTTTGACAAATTACACTTCATTTTTCACCCTCTATAGTTTGCGGTGTGATTTTCGCCACAGTTACTGAAGCGTTTTACTGAAAAACCGTTTTGCACCTTGTTGCACTGTTTTGAATCGTGAAATTCACCACAAATAACACAAACATCGTGTAAGGTACAGTAAGCTTTAGTGTGGCCATATTCTTGGCACTTAATGCACTGAACTGGGCCGGTCCTCTTCTTGCGTTCCTCAACCGTGATTTTACGATAGAGTAAATAGCTTAGGTTATATATATATCGCGCCCTTTCTCTTTTCCTGCATCTGGCTCTAGTTTTAGGCGAAACATAGGTTGAGGTATCTTTTCTCGGTTTAGAATATTTGTAATAGATTTGGCATGAAAACCTTTTTCCCTAAGCGCAGAATATATTTCGCTTATATCTACGGAGCTCTCAATACCTCTTAAGATAACAGTTAGCCCCTTTTGACTTTTTAGCTGGTATGTGCAATACCGTTTATGGGCTTGGTCAAAATAATTTACTAAGGCTCTGAACCCATTAGTTTCGAATGGCTTTATTTTCACTTCGTTTATCTTACCCCTCTTGAGTGAGGTAATATAAAATTTTGAATCGGTTAATAAAATTTGTTTTGTTAAAATTTGAAACCGATTGAAACCAAAATATAAAAAAAAGTTCATAACAACAGCATTCTGATCAAATTAAAAAGAAAAGCTTACTACAAATCGTGTGCATTAAGTTAATATACATTACATAGATGGCAGTGATGGCAATACAAATTTTGTGAAATCGTACCAAAAATTGCCACCTGGGGAAATTTCAAGTTCAAAAATTGTAGGAAAAGCAAAACAAATTCTCAAAATATTAAGATCGTGTCATAATTTTGTGATTTAACAATTTTTTTTTCGTATTTTGATGTGTATATCTTAGACATCTAATGGACACTAGGAAAACTAAAGATAAATTTAGCAAGTATTATTTTAATTCGTCAGAGCAGAGTTTTGTATTTTATACCAAAAAATCGGTAACATAAGAGTTTGAAATAGTTCGGAGAGGGGGATAGACATTTTTGATGTTTTATTTATTGATTGAAATTGATGTGATAATTAAGCGATTTAATGGTATAAAATATTTATATCTACTTTATTTTTATCAAATTCTTAGTATTTGGTTTGGTTTAAATTTTATATTTATCAATAAGTGAGAAACATTAAAACGGTGAGTTTATTTCAATAAACGTATTAGATTAACCTATGTTTAACGGAGCGCACAGTTCAAATCAGTTAATTTTTCAACTTCCTACAACCATAATTCAACGAAGCATCCCCCACCCCCAACAATCGTCGTATTTCTTATATATCTTATAAAATTAATGTGCAAAAATTGCGATAAAAATAAAATTCTTCATTCCAATGAAAACAAATCAACTAGAATCTAATTTCGAATGAAAAAAGCGCACAAGACACTAAAAAAAAATGTCATATCATAAATTCTTTTTCTTAGTAAGTGTACATATTATACACAAACATGTATAGCAGAATTTATTTGCAGTCATAACATTTTCTTATGAAACATATACACGGTACCACCGTAAACCAAGTAGATTTAACGTTCTTATGTGAACTGAACAGTATACGTTTTATACTGTGAGAGCAAAATACAAAAATTTGTGATATGTTAGATATCAATGAAACATAATAATCACAAAGCGGTTGTACGAGTAGTTTGGAATTTTCTCGTTTTCATTTTTCACCTCTTTTGCTTCTATCATTCAGCTGATTTGGTATTCTATAGTGATGTAAAAAACTCTAATCTTAAATCAATATATGAAAATGTTGAGTGTGTGTGTGTGTGTGATTGTCAGAATGTTTACGTTATTTATTAATCAAATAGAATTACACACTATCGCATCCAAAATGTTGATTGAAATTTTATAGTTTGTCTTTTCGTATATTTAGTTTCTTTAGTGTGTGGATATAAAAAAAATGACAAAAAAAAAACTGTAACATATAAAGTGAAATTGATATGGATATAAAGAATCAATTTTCTTATTTTGTTTTCTTTTTATTGATCGGTCGATAAAATTAAATATTTAATATATTAAATAAATGGATTAGATTGCAATGCAATGACTCAAACTACGGTTTTATGCCGTTAGGGAAGATTTTCACACGTTTTCATTGCAAGAGTTTCAAATTGATGTAGATGCTTTCTTTTATTGGTATATTAGGGAAATGGTTGCTACTTGACAACTACATTATTAAACAACCATAACTGTGAAATTTTATTTCTAGATAATTTACTTTGGATAAAGAGGGGAATAATGAAATAAATAAACTGATAACAAATTATGCGATTAAACTTTACTAAGATCATGCCTAGGTAGGGCTCGTAAAATACCCGAAAATTAAGTACCCGGGTAACGGGTAGTTATTTTGCCAAAAACCCGGAAAAAAAGTATGCAAAACGTATTTTAAGAGGTCTTTTATTGAAAACAGGTAATTTGTGTATAATTATACAATTTAACTTATGTAGATATTATGTACGTTCAATAAACAGGCTAGTTCATGTGTTATAATATTCACTTTTATTTTTTTATTTATGAAACATTTCAAAAATAAGAAGCTATTAAGTGTAGACAGTGACAACGTTCACACCCCGATGATGTAGGGTTTATAGTAAGTAGTCCTTCGTGTGAATTATCCAAAATTTAGATCAGCTTATGTCTTTGCTCAACGTATAAATCTTCCATAGCTCATTATAAGCAGTTGTTTCTTCAAGTTCTACGTCAGAAGAGTTTGAACTTTAATCGGCCTTTCTAATGTTGATTTGTCTTGAGACTAAGCAAGCGTAATAAAAGCTGACTAGCTAACTGGTTTGCAGAAACTTTAGATGCGAAATTTAAATATTAATTTTCTTTCGAATAACTGCCGAGATGCAAATATAGTAATAATGAAATTACTTCCGTTTAGATATTATTAGTGTCGCCTTTTTTGCTTAATTCTTGTAGCGTAAGCGGTTCAAAAATAAGTGAGGTTTCCTTTAATAATTCTAGAGGCTTGTCGATTATTTTTTCGGCGCCTAATTCACCGAGTGCAATCACGATACATTATTTCAATTTTAGAAATCGATTGATTTGTACCTAATTTGTTGCTCCGCTTGTAAAAGGCCTACGCATCGGTCTAATACACCGATTAGAAGATAATTTCAATTCCAAAAATGTATGCCCTCGGAAGCTAAAGCTATTATACGCCGAGTAAAACATAAGATATTAATCTAAATGTGAATGTTGGTACTGGCTCGAGCAAATTTTCTTTAAAGCTCTCTATCTCAGTGGATAATGGAGATAGACCCCTCGCACAAACAGTTTTGTGAACCTCATGGAACAACAGTCTTGTGAACCTCATGGACTATATGCCATTACTCAACCGTGTGGCAAATGCCACATTTTGAATTTTCTTCTTGTGTCATGCCAATTTTTTACTCGTTTCAGTAATTTATGGTTCGGCCCATAACAAAATATCACAGGGATTGTTCTAAGAAGCCATATAGTGGGGACTATAGCCTCATGTCTTATGAGCCACATGGACTATATGCCATTTCTGAACGGTGTGGCAAATGTTACATTTTGAATTTCCTTCTTACATGATGCCAATTTAATTACTCGTTTGAGTAATTTATGTATGTTTCGGCCCATATCAAAAATATCGCAGAGATTGTTCTAAGAAGCCATATAGTGGGAACAATAGCCTCATGTCTTGTGAACCTCATGGCCTATATGCCATTTCTCGACGGTGCGGAAAATGCCACATTTAGAATTTTCTTCTTGTGTAATGCCAATTTAATTACTCGTTTGAGTAATTTATGTATGTTTCGGCCCATATCAAAAATATCGCAGAGATTGTTCTAAGAAGCCATATAGTGGGAACAATAGCCTCATGTCTTGTGAACCTCATGGACTATATGCCATTTCTTAACGGTGTGGCAAATGCCACATTTAGAATTTTCTTCTTACGTAATGACAATTTAATTACTCGTTTGAGTAATTTATGTATGTTTCGGCCCATATCAAAAATATCGCAGAGATTGTTCTAAGAAGCCATATAGTGGGAACAATAGCCTCATGTCTTGTGAACCTCATGGCCTATATGCCATTTCTCGACGGTGCGGAAAATGCCACATTTAGAATTTTCTTCTTGTGTAATGCCAATTTAATTACTCGTTTGAGTAATTTATGTATGTACGGTTCGGCCCATATCAAAAATATCACAGGGAATGTTCTAAGAGGCCATATAATGGAAACAATAGCCTCATGTCTTGTGAACCTAACGGACTATATACAATTTCTCAACGGTGTGGCAAATGCCACATTTTGAATTTTCTTCTTATGTAATGCCAATTTAATTACTCGTTTGAGTAATTTATGTATGTTTCGGCCCATATCAAAAATATCGCAGAGATTGTTCTAAGAAGCCATATAGTGGGAACAATAGCCTCATGTCTTGTGAACCTCATGGACTATATGCCATTTCTTAACGGTGCGGCAAATGCCACATTTAGAATTTTCTTTTTGTGTAATGCCAATTTAATTACTCGTTTGAGTAATTTATGTATGTTTCGGCCAATATCAAAAATATCACAGAGATTGTTCTAAGAAGCCATATAGTGGGAACAATAGCCTCATGTTTTGTAAACCTCATGGACTATGTGCCATTTCTCAACGGTGTGGCAAATGCCACATTTAGAATTTTCTTTTTGTGTAATGCCAATTTAATTACTCGTTTGAGTAATTTATGTATGTACGGTTCGGCCCATATCAAAAATATCACAGGGATTGTTCTAAGAGGCCATATAATGGAAACAATAGCCTCATGTCTTGTGAACCTAACGGACTATATACCATTTCTCAACGGTGTGGCAAATGCCACATTTTGAATTTTCTTCTTACGTAATGACAATTTAATTACTCGTTTGAGTAATTTATGTATGTTTCGGCCCATATCAAAAATATCGCAGAGATTGTTCTAAGAAGCCATATAGTGGGAACAATAGCCTCATGTCTTGTGAACCTCATGGACTATATGCCATTTCTCGACGGTGCGGAAAATGCCACATTTAGAATTTTCTTCTTGTGTAATGCCAATTTAATTACTCGTTTGAGTAATTTATGTATGTACGGTTCGGCCCATATCAAAAATATCACAGGGATTGTTCTAAGAGGCCATATAATGGAAACAATAGCCTCATGTCTTGTGAACCTAACGGACTATATACCATTTCTCAACGGTGTGGCAAATGCCACATTTTGAATTTTCTTCTTATGTAATGCCAATTTAATTACTCGTTTGAGTAATTTATGTATGTGTCGGCCCATATCAAAAATATCACAGAGATTGTTCTAAGAAGCCATATAGTGGGAACAATAGCCTCATGTCTTGTGAACCTCATGGCCTATATGCCATTTCTCGACGGTGCGGAAAATGCCACATTTAGAATTTTCTTCTTGTGTAATGCCAATTTAATTACTCGTTTGAGTAATTTATGTATGTACGGTTCGGCCCATATCAAAAATATCGCAGAGATTGTTCTAAGAAGCCATATAGTGGGAACAATAGCCTCATGTCTTGTGAACCTCATGGCCTATATGCCATTTCTCGACGGTGCGGAAAATGCCACATTTAGAATTTTCTTCTTGTGTAATGCCAATTTAATTACTCGTTTGAGTAATTTATGTATGTTTCGGCCAATATCAAAAATATCACAGAGATTGTTCTAAGAAGCCATATAGTGGGAACAATAGCCTCATGTTTTGTAAACCTCATTGACTATGTGCCATTTCTCAACGGTGTGGCAAATGCCACATTTAGAATTTTCTTCTTATGTAATGCCAATTTAATTACTCGTTTGAGTAATTTATGTATGTTTCGGCCCATATCAAAAATATCACAGGGATTGTTCTAAGAGGCCATATAATGGAAACAATAGCCTCATATCTTGTGAACCTAACGGACTATATACCATTTCTCAACGGTGTGGCAAATGCCACATTTTGAATTTTCTTCTTATGTAATGCCAATTTAATTACTCGTTTGAGTAATTTATGTATGTTTCGGCCCATATCAAAAATATCGCAGAGATTGTTCTAAGAAGCCATATAGTGGGAACAATAGCCTCATGTCTTGTGAACCTCATGGACTATATGCCATTTCTTAACGGTGTGGCAAATGCCACATTTTGAATTTTCTTCTTATGTAATGCCAATTTAATTACTCGTTTGAGTAATTTATGTATGTTTCGGCCCATATCAAAAATATCGCAGAGATTGTTCTTAGAAGCCATATAGTGGGAACAATAGCCTCATGTCTTGTGAACCTCATGGACTATATGCCATTTCTTAACGGTGTGGCAAATGCCACATTTTGAATTTTCTTCTTATGTAATGCCAATTTAATTACTCGTTTGAGTAATTTATGTATGTTTCGGTCCATATCAAAAATATCGCAGAGATTGTTCTAAGAAGCCATATAGTGGGAACAATAGCCTCATGTCTTGTGAACCTCATAACCTATATGCCATTTCTCGACGGTGCGGAAAATGCCACATTTAGAATTTTCTTCTTGTGTAATGCCAATTTAATTACTCGTTTGAGTAATTTATGTATGTACGGTTCGGCCCATATCAAAAATATCACAGGGATTGTTCTAAGAGGCCATATAATGGAAACAATAGCCTCATGTCTTGTGAACCTAACGGACTATATACCATTTCTCAACGGTGTGGCAAATGCCACATTTTGAATTTTCTTCTTATGTAGTGCCAATTTAATTACTCGTTTGAGTAATTTATGTATGTTTCGGCCCATATCAAAAATATCGCAGAGATTGTTCTAAGAAGCCATATAGTGGGAACAATAGCCTCATGTCTTGTGAACCTCATGGACTATATGCCATTTCTTAACGGTGTGGCAAATGCCACATTTTGAATTTTCTTCTTATGTAATGCCAATTTAATTACTCGTTTGAGTAATTTATGTATGTTTCGGCCCATATCAAAAATATCACAGAGATTGTTCTAAGAAGCCATATAGTGGGAACAATAGCCTCATGTCTTGTGAACCTCATGGCCTATATGCCATTTCTCGACGGTGCGGAAAATGCCACATTTACAATTTTCTTCTTGTGTAATGCCAATTTAATTACTCGTTTGAGTAATTTATGTATGTACGGTTCGGCCCATATCAAAAATATCACAGGGATTGTTCTAAGAGGCCATATAATGGAAACAATAGCCTCATGTCTTGTGAACCTAACGGACTATATACAATTTCTCAACGGTGTGGCAAATGCCACATTTTGAATTTTCTTCTTATGTAATGCCAATTTAATTACTCGTTTGAGTAATTTATGTATGTTTCGGCCCATATCAAAAATATCGCAGAGATTGTTCTAAGAAGCCATATAGTGGGAACAATAGCCTCATGTCTTGTGAACCTCATGGACTATATGCCATTTCTTAACGGTGTGGCAAATGCCACATTTAGAATTTTCTTTTTGTGTAATGCCAATTTAATTACTCGTTTGAGTAATTTATGTATGTTTCGGCCAATATCAAAAATATCACAGAGATTGTTCTAAGAAGCCATATAGTGGGAACAATAGCCTCATGTTTGTAAACCTCATGGACTATGTGCCATTTCTCAACGGTGTGGCAAATGCCACATTTAGAATTTTCTTCTTGTGTAATGCCAATTTAATTACTCGTTTGAGTAATTTATGTATGTTTCGGTCCATATCAAAAATATCGCAGAGATTGTTCTAAGAAGCCATATAGTGGGAACAATAGCCTCATGTCTTGTGAACCTCATGGACTATATGCCATTTCTCAACGGTGTGGCAAATGCCACATTTAGAATTTTCTTCTTACGTAATGACAATTTAATTACTCGTTTGAGTAATTTATGTATGTTTCGGCCCATATCAAAAATATCGCAGAGATTGTTCTAAGAAGCCATATAGTGGGAACAATAGCCTCATGTCTTGTGAACCTCATGGCCTATATGCCATTTCTCGACGGTGCGGAAAATGCCACATTTAGAATTTTCTTCTTGTGTAATGCCAATTTAATTACTCGTTTGAGTAATTTATGTATGTACGGTTCGGCCCATATCAAAAATATCACAGGGAATGTTCTAAGAGGCCATATAATGGAAACAATAGCCTCATGTCTTGTGAACCTAACGGACTATATACAATTTCTCAACGGTGTGGCAAATGCCACATTTTGAATTTTCTTCTTATGTAATGCCAATTTAATTACTCGTTTGAGTAATTTATGTATGTTTCGGCCCATATCAAAAATATCGCAGAGATTGTTCTAAGAAGCCATATAGTGGGAACAATAGCCTCATGTCTTGTGAACCTCATGGACTATATGCCATTTCTTAACGGTGCGGCAAATGCCACATTTAGAATTTTCTTTTTGTGTAATGCCAATTTAATTACTCGTTTGAGTAATTTATGTATGTACGGTTCGGCCCATATCAAAAATATCACAGGGATTGTTCTAAGAGGCCATATAATGGAAACAATAGCCTCATGTCTTGTGAACCTAACGGACTATATACCATTTCTCAACGGTGTGGCAAATGCCACATTTTGAATTTTCTTCTTACGTAATGACAATTTAATTACTCGTTTGAGTAATTTATGTATGTTTCGGCCCATATCAAAAATATCGCAGAGATTGTTCTAAGAAGCCATGTAGTGGGAACAATAGCCTCATGTCTTGTGAACCTCATGGACTATATGCCATTTCTCGACGGTGCGGAAAATGCCACATTTAGAATTTTCTTCTTGTGTAATGCCAATTTAATTACTCGTTTGAGTAATTTATGTATGTACGGTTCGGCCCATATCAAAAATATCACAGGGATTGTTCTAAGAGGCCATATAATGGAAACAATAGCCTCATGTCTTGTGAACCTAACGGACTATATACCATTTCTCAACGGTGTGGCAAATGCCACATTTTGAATTTTCTTCTTATGTAATGCCAATTTAATTACTCGTTTGAGTAATTTATGTATGTGTCGGCCCATATCAAAAATATCACAGAGATTGTTCTAAGAAGCCATATAGTGGGAACAATAGCCTCATGTCTTGTGAACCTCATGGCCTATATGCCATTTCTCGACGGTGCGGAAAATGCCACATTTAGAATTTTCTTCTTGTGTAATGCCAATTTAATTACTCGTTTGAGTAATTTATGTATGTACGGTTCGGCCCATATCAAATATATCGCAGAGATTGTTCTAAGAAGCCATATAGTGGGAACAATAGCCTCATGTCTTGTGAACCTCATGGCCTATATGCCATTTCTCGACGGTGCGGAAAATGCCACATTTAGAATTTTCTTCTTGTGTAATGCCAATTTAATTACTCGTTTGAGTAATTTATGTATGTTTCGGCCAATATCAAAAATATCACAGAGATTGTTCTAAGAAGCCATATAGTGGGAACAATAGCCTCATGTTTTGTAAACCTCATTGACTATGTGCCATTTCTCAACGGTGTGGCAAATGCCACATTTAGAATTTTCTTCTTGTGTAATGCCAATTTAATTACTCGTTTGAGTAATTTATGTATGTTTCGGCCCATATCAAAAATATCGCAGAGATTGTTCTAAGAAGCCATATAGTGGGAACAATAGCCTCATGTCTTGTGAACCTCATGGCCTATATTCCATTTCTCGACGGTGCGGAAAATGCCACATTTAGAATTTTCTTCTTGTGTAATGCCAATTTAATTACTCGTTTGAGTAATTTATGTATGTTTCGGCCCATATCAAAAATATCACAGAGATTGTTCTAAGAAGCCATATAGTGGGAACAATAGCCTCATGTCTTGTGAACCTCATGGCCTATATGCCATTTCTCGACGGTGCGGAAAATGCCACATTTAGAATTTTCTTCTTGTGTAATGCCAATTTAATTACTCGTTTGAGTAATTTATGTATGTTTCGGCCAATATCAAAAATATCACAGAGATTGTTCTAAGAAGCCATATAGTGGGAACAATAGCCTCATGTTTTGTAAACCTCATGGACTATGTGCCATTTCTCAACGGTGTGGCAAATGCCAGAGATTGTTCTAAGAAGCCATATAGTGGGAACAATAGCCTCATGTCTTGTGAACCTCATGGCCTATATGCCATTTCTCGACGGTGCGGAAAATGCCACATTTAGAATTTTCTTCTTGTGTAATGCCAATTTAATTACTCGTTTGAGTAATTTATGTATGTACGGTTCGGCCCATATCAAAAATATCACAGGGAATGTTCTAAGAGGCCATATAATGGAAACAATAGCCTCATGTCTTGTGAACCTAACGGACTATATACAATTTCTCAACGGTGTGGCAAATGCCACATTTTGAATTTTCTTCTTATGTAATGCCAATTTAATTACTCGTTTGAGTAATTTATGTATGTTTCGGCCCATATCAAAAATATCGCAGAGATTGTTCTAAGAAGCCATATAGTGGGAACAATAGCCTCATGTCTTGTGAACCTCATGGACTATATGCCATTTCTTAACGGTGCGGCAAATGCCACATTTAGAATTTTCTTTTTGTGTAATGCCAATTTAATTACTCGTTTGAGTAATTTATGTATGTACGGTTCGGCCCATATCAAAAATATCACAGGGATTGTTCTAAGAGGCCATATAATGGAAACAATAGCCTCATGTCTTGTGAACCTAACGGACTATATACCATTTCTCAACGGTGTGGCAAATGCCACATTTTGAATTTTCTTCTTACGTAATGACAATTTAATTACTCGTTTGAGTAATTTATGTATGTTTCGGCCCATATCAAAAATATCGCAGAGATTGTTCTAAGAAGCCATGTAGTGGGAACAATAGCCTCATGTCTTGTGAACCTCATGGACTATATGCCATTTCTCGACGGTGCGGAAAATGCCACATTTAGAATTTTCTTCTTGTGTAATGCCAATTTAATTACTCGTTTGAGTAATTTATGTATGTACGGTTCGGCCCATATCAAAAATATCACAGGGATTGTTCTAAGAGGCCATATAATGGAAACAATAGCCTCATGTCTTGTGAACCTAACGGACTATATACCATTTCTCAACGGTGTGGCAAATGCCACATTTTGAATTTTCTTCTTATGTAATGCCAATTTAATTACTCGTTTGAGTAATTTATGTATGTGTCGGCCCATATCAAAAATATCACAGAGATTGTTCTAAGAAGCCATATAGTGGGAACAATAGCCTCATGTCTTGTGAACCTCATGGCCTATATGCCATTTCTCGACGGTGCGGAAAATGCCACATTTAGAATTTTCTTCTTGTGTAATGCCAATTTAATTACTCGTTTGAGTAATTTATGTATGTACGGTTCGGCCCATATCAAATATATCGCAGAGATTGTTCTAAGAAGCCATATAGTGGGAACAATAGCCTCATGTCTTGTGAACCTCATGGCCTATATGCCATTTCTCGACGGTGCGGAAAATGCCACATTTAGAATTTTCTTCTTGTGTAATGCCAATTTAATTACTCGTTTGAGTAATTTATGTATGTTTCGGCCAATATCAAAAATATCACAGAGATTGTTCTAAGAAGCCATATAGTGGGAACAATAGCCTCATGTTTTGTAAACCTCATTGACTATGTGCCATTTCTCAACGGTGTGGCAAATGCCACATTTAGAATTTTCTTCTTGTGTAATGCCAATTTAATTACTCGTTTGAGTAATTTATGTATGTTTCGGCCCATATCAAAAATATCGCAGAGATTGTTCTAAGAAGCCATATAGTGGGAACAATAGCCTCATGTCTTGTGAACCTCATGGCCTATATTCCATTTCTCGACGGTGCGGAAAATGCCACATTTAGAATTTTCTTCTTGTGTAATGCCAATTTAATTACTCGTTTGAGTAATTTATGTATGTTTCGGCCCATATCAAAAATATCACAGAGATTGTTCTAAGAAGCCATATAGTGGGAACAATAGCCTCATGTCTTGTGAACCTCATGGCCTATATGCCATTTCTCGACGGTGCGGAAAATGCCACATTTAGAATTTTCTTCTTGTGTAATGCCAATTTAATTACTCGTTTGAGTAATTTATGTATGTTTCGGCCAATATCAAAAATATCACAGAGATTGTTCTAAGAAGCCATATAGTGGGAACAATAGCCTCATGTTTTGTAAACCTCATGGACTATGTGCCATTTCTCAACGGTGTGGCAAATGCCACATTTAGAATTTTCTTCTTATGTAATGCCAATTTAATTACTCGTTTGAGTAATTTATGTATGTTTCGGCCCATATCAAAAATATCACAGAGATTGTTCTAAGAAGCCATATAGTGGGAACAATAGCCTCATGTCTTGTGAACCTCATGGCCTATATGCCATTTCTCGACGGTGCGGAAAATGCCACATTTAGAATTTTCTTCTTGTGTAATGCCAATTTAATTACTCGTTTGAGTAATTTATGTATGTACGGTTCGGCCCATATCAAAAATATCACAGGGATTGTTCTAAGAGGCCATATAATGGAAACAATAGCCTCATGTCTTGTGAAACTAACGGACTATATACCATTTCTCAACGGTGTGGCAAATGCCACATTTAGAATTTTCTTCTTATGTAATGCCAATTTAATTACTCGTTTGAGTAATTTATGTATGTTTCGGCCCATATCAAAAATATCGCAGAGATTGTTCTAAGAAGCCATATAGTGGGAACAATAGCCTCATGTCTTGTGAACCTCATAACCTATATGCCATTTCTCGACGGTGCGGAAAATGCCACATTTAGAATTTTCTTCTTGTGTAATGCCAATTTAATTACTCGTTTGAGTAATTTATGTATGTACGGTTCGGCCCATATCAAAAATATCACAGGGATTGTTCTAAGAGGCCATATAATGGAAACAATAGCCTCATGTCTTGTGAACCTAACGGACTATATACCATTTCTCAACGGTGTGGCAAATGCCACATTTTGAATTTTCTTCTTATGTAATGCCAATTTAATTACTCGTTTGAGTAATTTATGTATGTTTCGGCCCATATCAAAAATATCGCAGAGATTGTTCTAAGAAGCCATATAGTGGGAACAATAGCCTCATGTCTTGTGAGTAGAGAATAGGGCGCTTTGGCGTGGGAACCAAATTTGACCTTGACCTTTGACCACAAGGTCATTGACTTCAAGGTCAACGATCTCAAGGTCAATGACCTTGACACCCAAGGTCATGACGTCATGACCTTGAGCTGTCAATTTTGACACGTCAAGGTCATGACTCATCATCCTTGACATGTCAATCAATCATTATTTTGACAGCTGTCAAAATAATGATTGATGACCCATCAATCATAATTTTGACAGCTGTCAAGATGATGATTGATGTGTCAAGGATGATGAGTCACGACCTTGGTATGTCAACGTCATCGGTCAAAACCAATGGCTCACACACGCCAAAGCGCCGGAAACAGGAAGTGGAAAGGTGAGGGAATTATTTATTTAATGTGACTCACCATTTATTATGACTTACCTCTTCGACGATCAGCAGCGATATGAACATTTTCATGCTACATAACCGCTATTTATACTAAAAAATCAAAAAAAAAATAAAAAAAAATAAAAAAAATAAAAAAAATAAAAAATAAAAAAAAATAAAAAAAATAAAAAAAAATAAAAAAAAATAAAAAAAAATAAAAAAAAAAAAAAAAATAAAAAAATAAAAAAAATAAAAAAAAAAAAAATAAAAATAAAAACACGATAATTTTGCACCCAGCCCCGCCTCAGCCGTGCTCAGCCCCGCCTCCGCCGTGCTCAGCCCCGCCTGCCGCGTCCAGCCCCGCCCCGCCCCGCCCCGCCCCGCCCCGCCCCGCCCCGCCCCGCCCCGCCCCGCCCCGCCCCGCCCCGCCCCGCCCCGCCCCGCCCCGCCCCGCCCCGCCCCGCCCCGCCCCGCCCCGCCCCGCCCCGCCCCGCCCCGCCCCGCCGCGCCCCCGCCCCCGCCTAGGCCCCCGCCTTGCCTTGCCTTGTCAAGACGAACGCGATTGGCGCCTTCGGCGCCAATCGCGTTCGTCTTCGCCGCCGTGTCCAGCCCCGCCCCGCCCCGCCCCGCCCCGCCCCCCAGTCTAGGTTCACAACGTTATTGAAGAAATCGAGGAGAACAGTAATCATTAAGATCTAATTTTTATGCATGTGTCACTTTACAAATCGGATCGCTAAGAGTATAAAAGGCCGTGAGTTCTTGTTTATTCGTACGAAATTAATTTAAAAATGTTGAAGAAATAATGGCAGACTATAACACCGATTTTGTAAAAGAGCTTTCATATTACCTAAATTACAATACTGTGTCTCATCAGGTACGATTGAGGAACATTATTCAAGCTAACGTTATTGAAGAAATCGAGGAGAACTTCAGCGACCACAACAACAAATTACAGGCATTACTTTTTAAGATGGTACAAATGGAAAAGGGCCCCGAACTGATAGAAGTTTTGATTTATGTCATAAATAATATAATAAATGTAATTAAAGACATACCTATAAAAAAATGTTATAAATAGATGTTACTTGTTTTATTAAACGTTATTTCAAAAATGTTTCGAGCACCATTTACAATAATGATATCGGGTCCATCGGGGTGTGGAAAAACTACCTTTATAATGAATTTGCTTAATAGTATAAACAAGAAATTCGATAGAGTATTGTGGTGTAACGCAGAAAGAAATGCAATACCACAAAACTTATACATGAATAATAATATCGAAGTGATGAATAACATTCCGGATAATTTTGATGACGTCAAGTCTAATACTCTAATTATTTTAGATGACTTAATGCTAGAAGCATACACCAAAAATGTGTGTGAGCTTTTCACAAAAGGTTCACATCATAGAAATTTGTCAATTATTCTAACAACTCAAAACGTGTTTCACCAAGGTAAATACGCCCGTGACATATCTCTAAATTGTAAATATTTAGTTTTCTTTAAAAACCCTAGGGATCAATCACAGATTGCTCCATTAGCTCGCCAGATATATCCGGAAAATTCAACCGAATTAGCTAGGGTATATAAGGCGGTGACAGAAAAGCCTTTTACCTATTTGATGTTCGATTTAACACAGACAGGAAGTGAGTTGACGAGATTCAGAACAAAAGTTTTTAATAAAGACCTTCTAGTTTGTTATATACCAAAATCGGTTTTAGGAAATAGAAACATTTGTAGCGAATATGAAAAAATTGGCGGTGAACAAACATTTTCTGCATATATTGAAAAATGCTAATCCTCAATTACGTAAAAATATTTTGAAAAATTCAAACCCTAGTTTAATAAAAGCGTTGTGTGAGATATGTATGAATACTTTAAATGGTAATATGAAAATTTCAAATTCAACAAAATCCCGTTTGAAAAAGTATAAAAAGACTTTACGCAGTCTGGCCTCGCCAAAAGTAAAGTTAATGCGAAAGCGTAACATACTTATCCAAAAAGGAGGATTTTTACCGGTTTTATTAGGATCTTTACTAGCAGGAGCCGTTGGAAAACTAGTCGAACATTTTACACAATGAACAAAAACCAGTCCTTATTACAAAAAATGATATTAATATCTCCGGAATTACTAAAAAAATGGAAACAACTGTTAATCGACGATGAGCAGTTATCAGAAACGGATCGTAAATTAAAAAAAATATTAGCGAACAAAACAATGAATGAGACAGATAAATGGTATAACTATCGACAGGTATTACTTCAAAATCCACATAAATTTGGATATTGGCGGAATGAGAATAAGCAAAAATCAATAGGTACACAGAGTGAAGAAAAACAACTACAATCTGTAGGAACTCAGAGTGAAAAAAACACCGTACAATCTATCGGAACTCAGAGTGAGAATACATTAGTCGATGTAAAACCCAAAATGATAGACATTGAAAGAAAATCGAGCGTATCAGATGAGAATTCGGAAGAAATGTATTTAAATGCTGAACAGAATTACGAAAATAAACCAGAAACTGAGTTTGACCCCGAACAGACAGCCCCTACGGATGTAACAATAATCAAAATTAAAAAACCCACTCGTTTAGAGAGGAGGGCTGATGCAATAATGGCTGAATCTATGTTACGAAAAAAAGCATACACACACGCCTTAAAGGGTGCTAGTTTAAGATTGCTGAAGCTGAAAAAAACAAAAAACAATAGAGTTATAGGAGCGCGATATTACGACGATGTAAATGATCATTCGATCTCAGTCGATATATCTACCGACGACGAGCTAGAAGAAGAAGTTGAAGACTCAGCGTACCCTATGCGAAATAGACCTGGAAAACAGACAGGTAGTGGTGTAAAATTATATAGTAGGAAACAGAGAGGCAAAGTAACTAAAAAAATTTCGTGGACGTGTTATCCGAAAAAGGTATAAATGTACCCCGCAATACCGGATGTTTATTATAATCATTCAATATGCTGATTACAGAAGACCAATTCTATGTCTGTCTAACGAGCAACAATTCTTTAGACATTTATCCTAATAATGTTTTATCTTCATTTACTAATAAACTTCACGTGCCCGTAACCTTTTCTGATGCATGGAGCGTCGGCTTAACAGAAATGGGTTTTAATAATTTTCATTCGGCGCATACTCGCGAAAGGAGAGACATAAGTATCGCTCCTAAGAAGCGTATTAAGCGCGAAATTAAAAAAGTCACTGTTCAAGTCGAGGGAGAAACAAAATTCAGAATTGAATTTACTTCTGACGACCTAGTTAAACTCAGCGGAACGCTATTTATTTCATTTGCATCGTTTCTTGAGAATATGCATCACTATGTAGTGAGCGATGAAGAGGGGGTCGATCACGACCAGGCTTGTCGAAAAATCAAAGAGATTATATTTGAAAAAATTACTACTACTGACTGGAGCCAAGTGCCGTATACGAAACTGACAAGACATGCATTAGAATATAGTTTCAAAATTAACTTACCGAATCATAAAGACATGATAAAGAATATAACTCTTAAATATCAGAATTACGATAGTATTGACGTATTCTTAAAATCAATATTATCACAAATTCCAAAATCCATAATATTAGAAGAAAGCGCGCTAAAATCTTTATTCAATTTATTTTATAGTGATTATGACATGTTATCGTATCTAACCTCAAAAACAACTTCAAATATGTTAAAGATTCCATTTACAGAGTTTAATGCGTCAATTGAGGTGGATAAGACTGAATTAAAGCAAAAATACAAGGATACTATTGATTTAGATGAACTGTTGAGATGTTTTTCACGTAACATTAAAGCATCTGAAGATATCAGCATAATGGAATATTTAATGTTAAAGGACAATATTAAATTGTCAGTAGTAGAAGCGTTGCGCGGAGATAATTTCGACGGTAGTAAAGTTACAGTGTCCAATACACAAGACACTTTGTTTGTCAATATTCCGATAGGGAAAGATACGGCGAATCATAAATATAAAATGCAAAAAGTTATTGTCGAAATAAAGGAGTACGACAGAGCGCGACGCTTTCTACAGTCAATTTTGCTTCAGCTTCCTAAAGCCGAACGAAATGTGAATGTTTTAGTGGAATATTTAGAAAATACTTTTGAACAAATTCGCAGAAGACAAATACCTGAAACAGAAAAAATAATGTATATTAAAATTGATGGTCGAGACGCCGTGATAGTACCCCATAACCTTCAACACTTGCATAGAAATGTTTCGGCTAAAAATGTAATAGTGTTACCCGCGTCAGGTGTGTTACAGTCCTCTTTATTTTATACCCCGAAAGACGTAGTTAATATTTTTCACCCATTAACCGCCAACACCGCAACCGAAAAAACAGTCGTACAATCACCAACACCACCACCTGCACCATCATCTATGCAATATATGTACGTCTATACGGATATAACAAAACCACGGTTTATTGGTAAAGATAAAACTAGATTTTTACGTATAATCCCTGTTTATTCGCACGAAACCCGAGTAAGTTTTGATCACATTGAATATTGTCCTTTGGAAAAAAATTACATTGAATCAATATCAGTTTTAATTATGGATGGATATGGAAAAAGAATTAATTTTATCGAGAGCTACCTACCAACATATATAATGTTGCACTTCAGAAAGAATAGTATAAATACAGGTTAAAAATATTGTTTTATTTAGTTGAAACATATCGATGGATAGAGTATATACCAGATATTATTTACTCCAGGCGGGAGGTGGTATGAGTGACATAGGTCGCATATATACACAACCGTATATTTTACAAAGTGGCAGCGGTATAGGGAGTATTTTTAGTGGATTATTTAAATTCTTGCGACCTATGATTTCGAGTGGTTTAAATGAGATTAAAAACCAATCATTGAAAACAGGAGCGGCTATATTAAGCGATGCCGGTACTAAACCTCTAAAAGATGTTCTGAAAGAGCACGGAATACAGGCCGTACAGGATCTAGCCTCCAAAGGTCTGGAGAAATTAGCAACAAATAAATCTCAGGAGGGAAAGGGTAAAAAATCTATAAAAAGACGACGCACTTCGCAAAAGTTCAATCATTCGATTGTACCGTGCAAGCGTCAACAAACTAAAAGGGTCCTGGATATTTTTAATTAAAATGGATAGAGAATGTATGAAAGCTGAATTAGATTTATTTACTAATCGCCCATTACAAGCGAATATTTTGGGAACGCACGAAGTCGTTTATAAACCAATTGCTTCTATAGAGAATCCATCGTCAATAGAATTTGCATTATTAGGTCGCGGAGATACTTATAGAGATCTTT
This sequence comes from Tipula helvola, assembly GCA_963556165.1. NCBI lineage: Eukaryota > Metazoa > Arthropoda > Insecta > Diptera > Tipulidae > Tipula > Tipula helvola. The sequence continues at coordinate 121,501,444 of OY744481.1, read as the reverse complement.
CTAGTGTTCAACTACGTTTAAGGGTTAAATTAGTTAAAGATGACAAAGGTGGTATAGCCGACACCGCTAGTAATATTGGAGTAATTAACAATATATTACATTCACTTTTTCGACAGTGTACGATATATCTCAATGGTAAATCAATTTCACAGTCCGACATCAATTATCATTACCGCTCATATATTGAAACTCTCTTAAATTATGGTACTGACGCAGCATCAACTCACCTCGAATCAGTTGGTTGGTACATTGATAAAGGTGCCTTCGATTCGACAGAGATGGGTAAAAACTCAGGACTGGACATTCGTAAAAAAATATTTAACGGCAGTGAAGAAGTTGAATTAATAGGGAGATTGCACACTGACATTTTCAATCAAAATAAGCTTTTAATAAATAATGTTGATTTAAGGGTTGTCTTAAGCCTAGAAAAACCTGAATTCTATATAATGGAAGCGGAAACGGGTGTTGGTAGTATCAAAATAATGGATGCCTCATTACACATGAATGAAGTGAAAGTAAATCCAAATATTTTGATCGCTCATAGCAATGTTCTGGAAAAACAAAATGCCATATACCCTTATAAACGTGTAGAAGTGAAATCGTTTACTATCCCAAAGGGCAATTCTTCCTTGTCTCTGGACAATGTGGTTCTAGGTGTTTTACCAAACCTTTTAATTTTTGCCATGGTAGATAATTCAGCCTATACAGGAAAACGTAGTCAAAATCCTTTTAATTTTCAGCATTTCAAATTAGCATCCTTCAATTTGGTAGTAAACGGTGTCCAAATACCAAATCAACCTATTGAATTAAATTACACTAAAGCTGCTAACATTAGCACTCGAGCATACTCTACATTGTTTAAAGGAACAGGTATTCATCATTTTGATAAAGGTCATCAGATTACGAAAAAGCTATTCGATAAAGGTTGTTTCATGCTTGCATTTGATTTAACGGCAGATCATTCAGGCACATCATCATGTGAGAATCTCTTGAATGATGGTAACATAAGGATAGAAGGTAGATTTTCGGAATCATTAAGTTCTACGATAACCTGTCTCGTCTATACAGAGTTTAATGCTGTTATGGAAATTAATAAAAACCGAAATGTATTTACAAATTTTTGATCAAATCTATAAATAGAGTTGTCATTAATGATTTATACACACACACACACACACACGCTATGTATAATTTTGAAATAATGAGTGCTCTGTCAGTCAATAAATGTATAAATCAGCATACTTATGGGGTTTATCCGCTAGATCGAATTCCGCGAAAAGTAAAATCAAAGCCAATCTTCTATGTGATCAACACGGACCGGTCCGAACATAAAGGTGAACATTGGGTTGCTATTTACATACCCGTTAAAGGTTACTCAATCTATTTTGATTCTTATGGGTTACCTCCGCGTCACACCCAAATCAAAACATTCTTAAAAAATAATTGCTCTAAATACATATACAACAAGCAACAGTTGCAAAGTAGTGTTAGTACTCTATGTGGAGAATTTTGTTGTATGTTTCTGCTGTATCAATGCCGTAAAAAGAATTTAAAATCATTTTATTCACGATTTGGAAATAAAAATTTGTCGATAAATGATAATAAAGTTAAAGTTGCGTTTAGATCGGCATTTAAATTAGGGCGCCGCGAAAACTGTTCTCTGTATCAGACCTGTGAAAAGCAAAATTAGTGTTACTTCGATCGCGCGCCGAGAAGGTTCAATGGAATCTAATTTATTACTATCGGTCTGTTATTTTTTGGATAATTTACAAAAAACATCAATTAGTGTTGGTTACGATTCAAAACTTCTAATACCCGTAATACGTATAATAAAGAAGACGGGCGCTCCTAAAATTATTGAATTTTCGATATATATGCAGATATATCAACTTCGTGATGAAATAAATAATTATTTAAATACTGATACATCATCTACCATTCAGTTTAAAGAATTTAACTTAGTGATAGTCAAACAAAAGGGGTTAACTATACGCGATCTTCGTGGCAAAATTACTCTAAACACCGAAGAATGGAATGAATTCTATAAATTATTACCGTTTTTAACAAGAGTGATAAATTATCAGCACAGAACCGCTAATCTAGTAACCGATTATTATGAGGCTTATTTAAAACAGTGTCTGAAACATGAAGTGTTAAAGCTTGTCGAATTGTTAGATGTACCCTATCAAATAGACTTAGATACTATTAATTTTTCGAGATTGTTTTTTGAAATCCCTATATTATGCGCCTCCAAACTATTGGACGATTATTTCAAAAATATTGTGCAAAATTCTATAAATATTAACCAAATTACTCAATAACATTAGTCATAATAAGGATTTTGGCGAAGATGCATACCGATTATTCAGACATTGATGCTCCGTTCATAATGGATTCAGCCAAATACATGATGTACAAGACTCGTAAAGATTCATACATGAAGAATTGGCCAAAATCTTTGAAGTATCTGATCGAACCATTATCAGAAGCAGGATTCTTCTACACTAAAAAAGGAGATGCGGTAGAATGTTTTTGCTGTGGAATAACCTTGAAAAACTGGAACGATAATGAGGAACCGTGGGATCAACATGCAATCTGGGCTCCAAAATGCGATTTTATTAATATGGTGAAGGGTGTCGGATATATTAATTTTATTAGAGAAAAACAAGTAACTAAAGCATAATTGTACACAACAACAATATAAATTTCAATAAAAAAATTAAAAACAAAAAAAATGTGTTCTATTTTTTTGAAGGTCCGTTCAATCTTGTTGAAACATGTTTCAAAAACATTGGCAATCGAAAGGTCAGCAATCTTGCTGAAACCTGTTTCAAACAAAAAAAAATGTGTTCGATTTTTGAAGGTCATCAATCTTGTCGAAACAGGTTTCAAAATTTTGTCGTTATCAGCAATCTTGTTGAAACATGTTTCAAACAAAACAAAAAAAGTGTGTTCGATTTTTGAAGATCCGCACAATCTTGTCGAAACATGTTTAAAACTTTGTCGTTGCATCACTTTTTGAAGGTCCGCGCTTAATATCGTCGAACCAAAAGAAAACTTTATCGCTGCATCGCTTACGAAGACGAACGCGATTGGCGCCGAAGGCGCCAATCGCGTTCGTCTTGACAAGGCAAGGCATGGCGGGGGCCTAGGCGGAGCCATGGCGGGGGCCTAGGCGGAGCCATGGCGGGGGCCCCGGCGGGGTCGCGGCGCGGCTGGGCTGGGGCGGAGCGGGGTCCAAGCGCTGACGTCTGATTTTAGAAAGTTACCTCGTTGATTAACAATGGGCGGACTTGAGCTAAGGTATAAATAGCGTTTAATTTGTTTGGTTGGAGCACAGTTCAAGAATAATAATCACCATGGATAAACAAGCTCAGCAGTTATTAGAAAAACTTAACAATGTGGCGCCGTTCGTCGAGAAAGCGACCCTCCGGTTTGATGACCTAGTGATTGGAATAAGTTATCGTGTCGTGGAGATCAAGAACGTGGATACAAGATACGGAAGGCGGACACTTGTGGAGACGGCTGAAAATACAATTTTTCTTCCGCAGCGGTATAACGTTTTAGAGGACTCAGAAATACAACATATGAAAGTGTTGTGTAACAGCGGTGCATTAACAATGGTAAAAACGGACCGTTATAATATTAGTTTTGGTGCATAAATAAATAAAAGATTTTTTTTTTATAAATTTGCCTAGCTTTTGTTGAATCCATGTGCACGATGGTGACCATCGAAGATGTTCCGCACATATGTCGTCTCCTATTACCCAGCGATTTATTTGAATGCCGCAATAGTTGCACATTACCCAATCTTTTGCTTTTAGATAAAAAAATCCGTAGTAGGCCATTTCCCGGGGATCTAAGAAATTTCGGTGAGGCCAGTCTCTAAATGTGAACAGTCTATTTGCTTCAACGTCCATTTGATTACTGATTTAAAATCTATATATATGGGTGCACGTACAGTCTGAAATGTTATATTTAACGATGAGTCGCGCTCAGATAGTTGACGAATTACACCGACCGGCACGTAAAAATTTTATACGTCGTAAGGTAAAAATTAATGGAATTGATGATTTGTGGCAGGCAGATCTCGTCGAAATGATACCGTATGCCAAAGAAAATAAAAGCTTTAAATATCTTTTGACCGTTATTGATGTCTTCTCTAAATTTGCCTGGGCTGCTCCTGTAAAGAATAAAACAGCACCGATAATTGCTGATACACTAAACGAAATATTCACTAAAAGTAAACGAACGCCGCGAAATCTTCAAACGGATATGGGAACCGAATTCTACAATAAATATTTCAAACAACTGATGAAAGATAAAAATATTAACCATTATTCTACGTTCAGTCCGCTGAAGGCTAGTATTGTGGAGAGATTTAACAGAACAATTAAGGACAAGATGTGGAAGGCGTTTAGTCTTCAGGGGTCTTATAAATGGTTGAATATTATTGAAAAGTTAATAAAGGAATATAATCATAAGAAGCATCGTACAATTAAATTATCGCCTGTTGAAGTTAATAAGACAAATGAAAGCTATCTTATGAAGAGGATATACACGCATCCAAAGATAAAACATAAAAACCGGTTTAATGTAGGGGATTTTGTTCGAATTAGTAAATATAAAAGTGTTTTCGCGAAAGGCTACACTCCAAACTGGACTACTGAAATATTTAATATTATCGACATCAATGACAATTTTCCGGTTACATATTTACTCGCTGATTATCAAGGGGAACCAATAGCTGGACAGTTCTATGAGAAAGAACTTCAAAAGACTAGTCATCCGGATACTTATCTTGTGGAACGAATCATAAAGAGAAAAGGCGCAAAGGTATTCGTGAAATGGCTTGGTTTTGATTCAACACACAACTCATGGGTCAATAAAAACGATATTCTTTAAAGTGCTGATTTATTTTTTATTAGTTGATTATTATTCCTAAAATAAAATTAAAAATAATTATTTTTTTAAAATCAACGCTGTTGTTTTTTTTACCTGTCCAATGTTTTCATGTCCATACGGTAGTGAGTTGTAGTCGCGTAAAAAACGGCGTTTTCTACTTTGCGGCTTATAGTGCTTCGTTTGCGTTATACTCACAACTTCATGAGTTTTTGTTCGCACTATATTGTGATGTGTAATAGGTATTGGCTCGGTTTGTTCTTCTTCTGCGAGGATAATATCTCTCATTCTCTCCAAATTAATTTTTTGAGAATTTTCGTAATTCAGAGTGAATCCCTTTACTTTGCATTTTACGAATTTTTTACCGTCACTAGGTGATAAGACTTCATATGCATAATTTTTAGGACCCCCAGATACAAACTCTGTGATGTAGCTACCTGGACCATATTCCTCCAACTCATCTGTCATATCTCCTAGGAAAGATCCCAGAGGCGGTTCATACTGGTCCATGTTGTCTTGAGAAACGTATATAACACTATCTGTGTCATAGTATAGTACTCGTTCCTCTAACTTTTCCAAATAACTATATAGTTTTAATCGTGCCTGTGTTGTTGTGTAAGCAGCGATGCATACATTAGCAATTGGCGAAATTTCAGATGCTTCAGCTATATACTCCCAATTGACCATGATCGTGTTATCGTTGACCTCCTGAATATTATTAATCGCTATAGATGGATCCGTCATTAAACTATACAAAGCACCTGGTTCTCGTATGATGATCGTCTGAGATTGGTTCTCCTTTTGTCCAAATTTTCCCCAAAACGAGTTTAAGGTTATTTTGGCTATTGATCGGCGGCCTGCGTTTTTCTCTATTTTAGACTCTTCTAATGATATGCCCTCTTTATTTCTGTATTCTTCTATATATTTGTCCCTTTCAGTTTTGGTGGTACAGTTTGAAGGCCATCCAGATGATTCCTGCTTCATTTTTAAAAATTTATTTATAAAAGCAGTGAAGAGTCCTTCAGTATGATCGCTCTGCTGTACTGTCTCGAATTTCCAAATTTCGTAGATATAGAGCATCTTATAACCTTTTAGAATGGCCTCGTTTACTTCGTCAATTATCCATGTACCCGATAATGATCGCTCTGCCGATGTATGTGTACAATTAGACTGGTTGAATGATTCTCCGCAAGTGCGGCACAACAGAAACATTAGTCGGTTATTCATTTTGAGCGGTAATACTGGATGATATAAATTTGCCGGTGGTAGTATATTACACTTTATAATTCCGTCGGTTTGTTGTAGATTTAAATTGCTACATTCCGCGTCAATATAAATCGTAGGATGTCCTACAGGAAATTTTATTTATAGTACGTTCTAGTATTGTCCGTTCGACCCCCGTAAAACGCATCTCGAGGATTTAGAGGTACATAATTTAGTAAGGGATGAGTGTCTGGTACATTAGATATAAACTCGCATTCCCACTTTTCAATCACCGTATAACCAAAACTTCTTAGTTTTTCGGTTTTTGTTATTGTACGCCTTCTACGATTATTTAGTGTGTCTGCTTTATCTTCATGTATCGGATTATCTCTGTTAGTGACTAGACACTCGTGCCCATGATAGTAACAACCATGAAACTCAAATATTTCATGAGTTGCATCACAAAAACCGTCAACCATGAGACCATTTATAGAAACTTCTCGATTGTTACCAGCATGAGTTATAAAAATATTACGTAATCGACTCTCTTCGATCAACCATTTAAGAGCCGCTTTGGAATGTTTGTTCGTCTTTCGATAACCATTTTTAGGGATAATTCCAATGGTTTTAGGCTTCAAAAAGTTTCGACGAAAGATCAGATTGCAAGTCGAAGCAATAGTGGTACCCTCCATAAAAGGACATACCGTACACTGGTCTAGTATAATTTGACGAAATTTTACACAAGCCTGAGCGAGAATTTGAACATCTGATTGACAATAAGCATCAAATTCGCTTATAAAATCAAATTCATAATTCTGCTGTACCTTCGCGTGATACCAGCTTAAGAAATTATTTCTACATCCTTCCTTAGCACAAAATTGATCACAAGCACCACAATTTTTCATTGTATCCGGAGAATAATATGCTAAGTTAGGCATGTTTCCTACATAATTTCTATTAGCGATGGTATTAAAAAGATGCGGAAAGTAACCCTTTTTATATGAATGTGGAAGATCGAACGCTTTTGGTAATGCTGATAGAGCCATAGGAAAGTAATTTAAGCTATCTATAAATTTAACGTTGTCTACCTTCATTAAAATCAATTTAGTACCTCTCATTAAAAGGTCCGGTTTAAATTTAGTTTGTTCTAAAATATATTTTAGGATAAATTGGTGATCAAAGGCTTGACCGTTGTGAGCAATGACCGCAATATTTTTAAAGAGCTTCCTCTTATTCAATATAAATTCCACAAATTGTTTTATAATATCGCCCGTTTTGATTAAACCCTTTCGGAAACCACATTGCTGACACATGTATAATGAATCAACATTTATACAAGCAGCACAACGCTGTTCATAAGCACATAAATTAGGCTCGTGAATTTTTCTATGGGGTTGATCGGGGCTTATTTTTTCCTGTCTTGTTTCAAGATCAAAAAATACAAATAATATTTCGCTCGTTTTCGGCTTCCTCGTATCCAATTGAATATGACACAAATGGTTTTCCGGCTGATGACTAGCACAGATTTTACAAAACATTTCTCCGCATGTATGGGTCCGATTCTTCAGAATTGTACGAAGACACAAAGAACAACTACGAATTTTATCACAAATTTCAGTGCCCTTGTGCTTATCGAAGCAGGATTGACCCCTAAAACTACGATTACAATCGTTACACATAACTTCAGCGGACCTTTCACAGGGAGGAGTTTGTCGACAACCTGGACAGTTTTGCTTGCATCTGTGGTTGTCCTTTTGGTTAAAAGAAATGTGACACTCTTTACAGTAATAACTACTACCAAACATAGCGGTTACTGAATTAACCACGTTATAATGGTTATCAGAGTAAATTAACTTTATTTCTCTGTTTTTTTCAGGTCCCTTAAAAATTATTTCTCTATTCGAGGATTGGTAATCGTATACGATAATTTGATAATTTTTTAGGTATGCTTGAAGTTTTCGTAACTCGGGAATACCACCACCCTCTCGCGGAATATCAACACGAGATTTTAATAGCAAATTTCGTACTTTAATGTCTTGTAGCTTACCGACATTATTACGTACTTTTGCTTTTAAGGGGCTATTTTTAGCGTAATACTTTCCAATAATGATGGCTCTTGGCAAACAAAGATTGTCTTTATTATTGACGGATATAAAACCTCGTCGCTCTCTACACTCCTCATGAAATTTATTATAAAAATCTTTGCGCTTTCTCCCCATTCCCGATGGTAAATTAATACGGGTCAGAGTTATTTTGAAAGTGTCTAAATTCAAACCTTCGGAATTACTTTGGAATACACTACTAAGCATATCCCATATATCGTCTAAACTGACGTCGCGCGCCCTTTTGAATTTAATCCACGCCGGATTATTGAATTTTTCGCTCGTGAAATCGAATCCTATTTTCTCGTTTGGGTCTACGTTAGCCATTACGTAATCATATAAATTACTTATCGCTGACTTTACCCACTCCAATGGGTTATCCTCTTCTTCGGGCATATCAACAAGTTTGAAATTAATCCTTCTACGGGTTAATCTGAATCGACGGTTTACATTTTCGTCATCATCGACGATAAAAAAATTTGATGATTCCATTATTTCTGTGAGACAAAAATAACGTTTTCTTCAAAAATGTATAAACTATATTATTCTATATTGTATTACCTTTTTTAAAAATTGCACTATTTTCACTCACTGTTACAAACACTATACTTTTACAAATATACTAACGTATAAACGAGAATTCGCGGCCTTTTATACTCTTAGTGAAACGATTTGTAAAGTGACACATACATACAAATTAGATCTTAATAATTACTGATATCTTGGTGAAGGTTAATATTGTTTATTAAGAAATTTGTGTGATACGAAAACAAATATTATGTCATTATTATTGACCGCTAATATATTTACTATCTTAAATATTCACAAACATTCAGTAATACTTTCGTTTTCATGCATATTAATTAACTCATAAGTCATTATAATAATCGATAGACAGCGAATATATTTAGAGCTTCGAAATTTAAATAATGAATGGCAAATGTTTTGCATAAATTATCAAGATTTTTTTAGCGGTCGCTATAAATAGCGTTTAGATGATATGAAAGACAAATATTATGTCATTATTATTATTATGTTCGATAACCTCTCATATATTTACGACATCGTTTATTCGCCAATATTCAAGACGATTTTTAAAATATACTTGACACACTTTATTTAGACCACCAGGAATCTCGTTTTTTATCAAAAGCGACACGATAGTGAAAGACAAATATTATGTCATCGATTTGTACCATCTTAAAAAGTAATGCCTGTAATTTGCTGTTG